>VZRO01005390.1:323831-387412 GCA_013397915.1 Daphoenositta chrysoptera
TTTTTTTTTTTCCCTTTTTGAAGCAACAGATTGTTGCCAATAAGAGGCAATAATTATTAGAGAAAACTGCACTGGTGAGGCCTCACTTTGGGTCCTGTATGCAGTTTTGGATGCCGCAATATAAAAAAGACATTAAGCTGTTAGAGAGCATCTAAGGGAGAGCAACAAAGGTGATGAAAGGCCTTGAGGGGAAGCCGTGTAAGAAGCAGCTGAGGTCACTTGGTCTGTTCAGCCTGGAGACACTGAGGGAGACCTCATTGCCTGAAGTTGTGTCAGGGGAAGTTTATGTTGGATATTAAGAAAAGGTTCTTGCCCCAGAGGGTGGCTGGCACTGGAACAGGCTGCCCAGGGAAGTGGTCTGACAGAGTGCAAGAAGTGTTTGCACAATGCTCTCAGGCACAGGACAGGGTGTCCTGACCAGGGCCAGGAGTTAGACTCAGTGATCCTTGTGCATCCCTTCCAAAGCAGGATATTCTGTGGTTCTACAATAACAATTTTTAAATAAATGTTTGCAACATTAACCAACATTCACTCTGGGTCCCAGTTTAATATGCATTTCTAATGTAAATAAATAGGACATATGTAAAGGGTGAAAGAAAGCCTTTACAAATACTTACAAATTAGCTGGATTTGAGAGTTTGCAAGGAATATTTTTTCTTTTAACAGGAAATATTGCAACCTATTAATAGATTCCTGTTATGCAAAAAGTCTGTTATAGGAAGTGCAGCAACCAGGGGTACACTCTTTCCATTTTACTGATTTTGAAATTAGCAAAGGTATATGAACTTCTCCTTGCAGTACAAAAAGCCTGATTCAACGATCCTTTGCATCTAACTTTATCCTGAATAGTGAATCTCAAATTACCAAGTGCTAGATAGTCTAAATATCAGTGCTGTAACATTTCTGACTTCCAAACAGGTACACCAGGGAAACAATGCGGTGTCATCTAATACAGCAACAGCTGCATGGCAACAAGGAGCAACACTTGCACCTGCAGAAATGGAAAAACACCAGTAAAATTCTGCTCTAGTTCATTTGAGTTCAGACACACTTTTCACTTCACTCTGGCCTTTTGGCAGTTTAGTGTAACAAAGTGGGCATTTAGGGTTTTGGTTTGGGTATTTTTTGCCTGAAGAGACCTCTGACTAGATGCATTCCTTTCAGGGTCAGAGTCATCCAGCACTAGATCCTGCATTTATGTGCCTTACGAGAAGTGTAAGGCTGCTTGAGTCTTCCTGAAGAATCTAGCTCAGTCCTCTACAGTTGCTAGCAACCACCACCTAATTCTATTTTTTTGTCAGAGCTTTTGATTGAAGAAAATTTTCTTCAATCTTTTGATTGAAGAAAAAGGCCAGATTGGCACAAGCACACTGCTAAAAGGAGGGACTCCAGAATTTTAATAGCAGTTTCATTTGCTTTAAGTAATTTGATAGCCGCATACAAAAGTAATTGGCATCTGCACAATCTCTTCTGGCAAAACTTGAATAGAGTCTTCAGTAGTGGAAGGGACAGCCTGCATCTACTGCCCGCCTTCTCTTCCAGCTAGATTGACTGAATGATTTAATTAAACCACGTATTTCAGGTGATCATTTATTAGCAGAAAAAAGGACCAGGTCCTAGGGAAGCCAATGTAAGTTTTACAGTGCTGAAGCTGGAATACTTTTCTGCCAATAACCAAGCTGCCAGTGCAGCTATGCTGCAGCTGCTAGCAGGAGCTCCTAGTAAGAGTTTTGGCAGGGCACGTTGACCTCACTGCAGTCACTCGTCTCAGGAGTTTGCAGACAGCCTCCTGTTTTCTGTCTAGCATTCTCCTTTTCATAAGAAATCTCTAGTTTTGCTGTTCGAAGAAAGGGAATGTTATTTTAAGGCTGGGATTCACTGTCATTTATATTGTACATGTTTTATCTAACCACTGTAAAATCCCAAAGACCTTCCCCCTGCACAGACATACCCAGAAAAATAACATTCTCTAGCCTGTAGTACCATGTGTTCTAATTTTAAAACCATTAGAAGCATAGAAATAATTGAGAAAGCAGCGTGACTAAATCATTATCATAGGCTGAAAACTCCACTACAAAACCCTCAAAAAAGTAGCCTAAGAAGGTAAGACCTGTTCCTAAGAACAGGTAACCTAAGAAGGTAAGACCATGGTTTTGACCATGAGTTAAAAAAAACAGTGAGTGTACTTCAGAGCTCTGAAACAACAAATAGCTTGAGAGAATGACAGATGTCAAAGACTCAGGTTTCATGTGCTAGTTTCTCTGCCTCATGAACATTGACTTCCATGTAATTTTCATGGGCATCCCTGCCCATGGTAGGGGGTTTGGAACCAGATGAACTTACAGTCTCTTCCAATCCGAGACATTTTATAATTCTATTATTTTCAGTTACATAGAAGATCATTTTGGGCAAGGAAAAGAAAAATCCTACACAAGGTTGTTGAGTACAATAAATCCCTCTGCTATTGTGGTGGGTTAACCCTGCATGACTGCCTGAAGCCCACTCAGTTTCTCTCTCACTCCCCCTCCTCAACAGAACTGGGGGAGAAAAATGATGAGAAATTTCATCAGTTGAGATGAAGACACGGACGTTATTTACTAAGTACCATTGCAGGTAGGACAGACTTGGCCTGGGAAAAATTAATTCTTTGCCAATTAAAAATAAGAGTGGGATGGTAAGAAAGAAAGGCCAAGCCAAAAATAGATTCCTCCCACCCCTCAATTTCCCAAGTTCAACTTTGCTTCTGAATTTTCTGCCTCCTCCTCCTGCCCAGCTAGTGCAGGGAACTGGAAAATAGGGGTTGTGATCTGTTTATAACATTCCATCTCTGCTGCTCCTTCATGTAACCACAAAACTGTTAAGACTTGGAAGGGACCTCTGGAGAGCATCCAGTCCAATGCCCCTGCCAAGGCCAGTCAGTTAGAGCAGGTGAGACAGGAATGCATCCATGTGGGTTTGGAGTGCCTCCAGAGAGGGAGACTCCATGATGCTCCTGGGCAGCCTGTGCCAGTGCTCTGCCGTTCTCAGCATAAAGTTCTCCCTCATGTTGAACTGGAACTTCTTGAGTTTCTGCCCTTTCTTTCGTCCTGACCTTGATGTCTGCAGGACTGTTGCTCTCACCTAATCTCACTGTTCTCTCACAGCTGTCTTGCAGCATTTGGTACCCTTTCTCTAACATGGTTTCCAGAGGCAACACTAATAGCTCGGCTGACGTGATGAGCAGTGTCCTGCAGTGGGACTGTTCGGGCTGGCTGTGTCCTACACAAGGGCAGCACCATCTGTTTTCTCAGAGGCCACCCCTACAATCTCTCTACTGCCAACACTTGACATGTACACCCAATATCCCTGTTTTAAATTCTTGCATCCCAGTAACTTCATCCCAAAACTTTTCCCATGGTTGAAACAATTCAGAAGAGGAATTATTTGAACACAATCATCTTCATATTTAAGAAACAGTAAGGCTGCTAACTCTGATAAATGGCTGTTACAAGGCTGGTTCTGGGGCTAAGCTACAGGAACAGATCACTGCAAACAGGACATGGTGAAAACGAAGAAAGTTGGGTCTGGGATACAAAGACCTCAACGTTCTACATGTCACCTGCCACCAGAAGGTTAGATCTGTTGTCTCCATAAACAGAGAGTTAAGTATTGAAGAAGCCTCAAAGCATAAGTCTTCCACATTCACAGTAAGACCACATTTCATTCTGCATCTCCAACTGGCTGCGACACAAATTCTTCCTGTGAGATGGCCCTGGATCTCAAACACAAGTAACAGACTTGAGGTCAGACATGACTCCCCCAGTACCAGAGCATCAAGACAGAGCCTTCCTTACGTGTTGTTCATCGCGTTACAAAGAGAGCACTAGAGCATGGGACAGGACCAACCTTGATGTGGTCCAGTCAATAAAGGATTACTGCCTCAGAACTAAGTATTTATACCCTTACAGCTCTAGTCCAAAGGCCAGTAAGAAGCAGGTTCAGTTGCTGCCATACCTTGCAGGAGCCTGCTGTCTCAGTACCATCCCAAAAGGCAGTTTGGGATTTCAGTCGGTTGGCCAGGTCACTTCTTCACTCCATGGCGTGATTTTCTCTGGTGGTTGCTCTGCACCTTTACTCTACCATTCAAGAGTAGTGACTAATCCCAGTAAGAAAACCAAATCAAACTTTGAAATTGCATTCATTATTTCCAAAATGTTTTTAGTGATATAAATCAGATAGTTTACAGAAAAGCAGGTGTCTAAAGAATTCAAATTCTTGCCTTCGGCAGCACAGCGTATACTTCTGGTTTTTATTAATTGACTCAAAAGGACATAGATATCAGCATCACTTATCTTTGCAATCTTGAACCTACATTGAGTGCAAAAATATGTTTATTCTCTACAGAGAAGCATCTCAAAACAAAGCACGAAGTGCATCACAGACTTTTTGCAGTGAGGTTTTTAGCACTCTTCAAATATTTTCTTCCTTCCACACACAACTGTATTCTTTAAAAATTTGAAGCCATTCACATCTCCATTTCATGCTTTTGTATTATCTGGAGGAGTATGATTAAACAGTAACAATTAGCAGTAATTTTAGGTAGTTGTAGTTTTGTAATCTGCAAGAGTGGTATTAGTTGAACTAAAAATTCAGAATTTGGAGAACATGGTGTTACTTTAGGCCATTTACCTGCCTAATTTGATTATATTTTAAATATGACAATTTTCATGCATTAAACTAAATCTGTGGTAGCCAAAATGCTAAGCATCTTCTCTTATGTACACTGCTAGTCTTATAATATCAAGTTAAAGGCTGGGATAATATTTGGATTTACAGTGATAGAAAGCACTAGCCACTGTAATTAATCTTTTTTTTTTTTTTCCTCAGTGAAACTTAATACATTACATTTCTTATATATTGTAAGCATCCTCCTGTTTAATCTTCCTTCCAATTCCTTTGGAATGAACTCTTATTCTCACTTCCCAGTCAGTAGATAATGGGTCCTCTATTGTTTGGATTTTTTTCTCCCCTACCATCAGAAGTTCTGAATCAGAGTAGTTAGCTTTTCTGCCTCACTTTGTCAGAAAACTGCACTGTAACTCCCCTTTTTGGTTTTTTGTCAGCCAGCTTTTAAGTAGACAATACACTGAGCTGCACTAATAACAGAAGAGACTTTCATGTCAGGCAGAATGACATCCTTTTAAGGCATAAACCTAAATGAAATGAAAAATGCTGGAGAATATTGAGGATTCCCAGCAAGACAGTTTCAACTTGCCATAATGAAATGTGTGGCAACGTAACAAAAAGTTGCTCGTAAAAATTGCTGTTGCCATTCTTTCAACACTTCTAAGCATAACCTTTCAATCACTTTATCTTCTCTAGTGCTTCTGCTGTTAGTGCCAGTTTACTTTGTTCTTACAGCTCAAAAGGTTAATATGTTTTTTAGTTCATTATATTAATGGAAGTTAAAGTTAGACATCTGCCTCTGTAAGCTAAAAACAGCTAGGAGTTGGTAAACAGTGTTGCAAAATCAAATAAACTAATGACAGCCTTTATGGAAAGTATGACAACCAGTGTTCCAAGCGCATGGCTCCAGTGGTAAAGGTCTTTATGAGGAGAAATTAATCAGTCATCCTTCAGTCCAATCATTGCACATGTGTACATGTGTAGCTAGTTAGTGCAGCAGGACTAAAATGCAGCAGCCCAAATCCCAGATGAGTGTTGTCCCAACACTGAGCAATCTTCCAATAAAGGAACTGGTTGTTTACAGGGATTCAATTTGATCAACATGAATGTGTGTTTAAAGTAGTATAAAATTGCGTTGATTTTTTTTTTTATTATTAACAAAAATATGCCTCTCACATGCCAGATCTCGGTGGAACATCCTCAGGAAGCAGTAAGATTATGCAAATCAAAATAAATGTGCAGATGTCCTTTTTCTTTACTAAAGTCAGCTTTGAACAGCTCAATCCATAGACCTGAGGAACAATGGCATCAAAATATTCAAAAAAGGCCTGTAAAAGTCAGACTCCATTGAATATAAGTAAATGTAAGGATTAATTGCATGGGGGTGGATGGAACCAGTGTCAAAATAAAAAGGTTTTTAAACTGTCAGGCTGCAAGACCGTTTACACAAGCTGCATACAAGTTAAGCTAATGATAACTGATTTCAGAAGAAAAATGTGCAGAGATCTGTAATGAACATATAAGTAGAACAGGGAAGTGTTGACACCACCTTACTCACACTGCTGGGACCTCAGCTGCTTTCTGTTGTACATACACAGGCGCATATTGTGCATATGCAGCTCTGCACTCAGTTTGAAAGAGAAATCGGGAAACTCACAAGGTAGTGGCAAGAGCAGCACCTGAAAGATAAATGCTTAGTAGCTTGGTAACTTCCCCAGGCTGCAAATCCTGAAATGAATTAAAATGGTAAGACACTGATACTGGCAAAGAGGTTAAGTATGTAACACGCTAAGGCAGGAACTTACAGAAAAAAACCCTAAAAGTTAGATTGAAAAAAAAATGCTTTTAAGTGTGTAAAACAGTACAAATCTTTTTTTATCCAATGCTTGAGGATGAAAGAACATACCTATAATTTCCGTGACCTATTCTTACTTCTCCTTTTAGAACTTAATGATCTTAAATTGCAGCAGCCCAGCCTCCTCCAAAATATCCTTACTGAACTTTATCCTTTACAGAAAACAATGGAGTCCCCTGAAGTCATCAATGGCTCCACTGCTTACAGCATGAATATAAAAAAAAATGCTGTCAAAATAAAGAACTCATTGAGGAAAGAGAAGATTTTTTTTTTTCCCCTGAAAATATAACCTGTTCATAGGGACAAGGAGGAACCTGACAGATGTAAAAATACAGTACAGTAGTATTAAAGCAATAGCTCTGAGTAGGACCCCTGCCACTCTCTTAAATCTGAGGGACATTACTGTCTACAAAGCACTGACACTTAAGCTGCTTGTGAGTAACCAGCTCTCAGGGGCGAATTCATTACTGCAGTGATAGACAACAAACTTATCTCTGCTTTTATAAGACTTCCCTTTTTCTCTATACAGAGCAAGATGCCACCAAACTGAGGCTGGTTTACCAGCGGTAATACAGAACAGGTTCAGGTGTCAGTCACAACATGTTAGTATACCTACTTTTAAGTACTATTTAACAGCCAGGTCACAGAGATAAACACACGCTTTTTGCGGGTGATACTCCTGCTACAGCAAAAGACACTCCCTAATCACAGATGTACACAATGTAAATCTTCACTGGGAGAAGTGTCAGAGGCAACCAGATACAATGAACTGGATGAAAGGGAAGAGGCTTGGGTATGTACGCTGGCATACTCCATGTTCTTCAGTATACAACTACATGAGCTTGGTGCCAAAAACATGTTTTAGAATCACAGAATCGTTTAGGTTGGAAGAGATCCCTCAAATCATTGAGTCCAACTGTTAACCTAACACTACAAAGTCCACCACTCTACCATGTCCTTTAAGTGCCACACACCCTTTATTATCAGAAAAGACGTAGTAAAAAAAAAATCAGTTCAACATGGGAAGTCTGCTTTAGTAATTTAACCACATAAAGTCTTCACAAAAACATATAGGACTTTAGAAATAAAACATGGTGATTTTATCTTCTCTGCTCATCATGTCCAATGTGCATCAACTTTGTTTTTTATGACCAGTAAAACACACTTCATTAAATTTTAAATTGTTTGAATTCAAAGCAAATGAATATATCACCAAAACAATGCCAAATGCTTCTGCAGTTCCCCACTGCCGAGATATTTTGTGTGCTCTGGAAATAGAGACTGCTTCACAGACCTGCAGAGCCCCTGGAGGGGAGTCTTCTGTCTTTAGTTAAATACAATTTAACAGTATGCTTTAACCTAAGCCAAGTTCCATCTTACCAGCACTTATACTTGTTTGGAAAAAAGAATAAAGATTTGGCTTTGCAAGCAAACTATTTCAAAGGGCAAGTATTATACCAGCATACATGGCTCAACATTAAAATAATAAATCCCCTCAATCAGAAAAATGAAGAAACTGCTTCTTCATAATCTGAAATCACATCACTACATTTTGCTCGTGAGAACAAAGTTTACAGGCATAAGTTGCACATAAAGGGTTTATTTTAAATGTTTTAAGGATAGAGTTACATCATAATTATAAAAATTACTTACAGAATTAAGTAACAGATTTTAAGTGTTTATACTTCTAAATGCAGAGAACAGGGAACTGTCTACATTGTTCAAAATAAAATAAAAATAAAGAAACCAAGCTCTAAGGATGAATTCACTACCTAATTTAAAAATGTGAACACGAAGACCTCTGAACTATACACATACCAAGAACCATCCAAATTGCACTAATGATGTAAAATACAAAAAGCACAGCATTTTCAAGGAACCAGAAACTGTTTTTACCATAATTCTTTTCCCTGACGCAACCAGTAAATTCTCTCTGAACATAAAGCCCCTATGTTTAAACAATCCATTTCAAGAATGCTTCTACCTATTGCAACAAAAAGGGTTTTCCCCATCTCCATTCAAACATAGTTTAGGGTTTGGCACTCAAAAGAAAGAAGAAGAATGTAGTGTTCTGCTATTCAACTGAAATTTTATTTTTTCTTTAACAGAATACATGGTCCCTTCAAATGCTGTATGACACATACAACTGGAAATTACCTTCCGTTGGCACTATGCTCGTCTCACCGGTGCATTTAATCCTACTAACAACCATTAAAACAGCACAATAAGCAAATTCACAAAAAACTGAACACAAAATAAAAACAGAACAAAACAAAAACCTAAACATTTTAACATGCAACTTTAGTTTGTTACATTGAATGTTCTAACCCTCTAAGCATGCAAAAAAGGATGGTCTGCATTTAAGTTGGTTTTTTTTTTCTTTTTCCCTTTTAAGAAGTTTTACATGGCAGCCTGACATCACACACACGCACACACAATATACAACAATACTACAGCAGGTAAATGTGAAAGGTGAATAACTTCTATACAAAGATCCCTGGCTTGTGCCATCACAAGCCCTAAATGATTTTGGAAAGTAATGTTGAACCCCTATAACAAGGAACCAACATTTAGTTACCAGGGTAACGCAAGCACTGCATGCAGATCTGAAACATGAGCCTAAAACAAAGCCCAAAGCAGATGGGCAGGGAGTGGAATTAGTCTCAAGCCTCAAAACGGTGGTTTAAGCTATCAAAAAAAAAGAAAAAAAAGAAAGAAAAGTGAAAAGAAAATACCCACGCAACAGACAACGGGGACATCGGAAAACAACCGTGAAATTTACAGTTTGTAGATTATACTCTAATTGTCAGAATACATAGTGTATTCAATAGGCTTGCAGAAAACCCACAAATGCAAGCCTAATGCTAAAAGTGTTCCAGTAGACCTAAACCTCAGATATTTCAAAACAAACCTCTTATTCCTCAGATATATAGCCCCAAGCTCAGTGAACTAGGTTATTCATGTATCTCGTGTATAATTAATACACTCACTCATTCCTGTGCCACAAATATCGACTTGGGCTCATGGAGCCAGGCTCAGCTTTGAGATTTACATGCAGGACTCTTAAGAGTCAATAGAAAACACAACAGATCTGCAGGATGAAAACACTGTGTTGCAAATCTGCTCACTTTGTTCAAACACAAGAAACATTTACGACTCAGGTACTTACTGCATAAGGACTGCATTGAGAAGCTATTCACTGAAAGACAATAGCCTGCCTTTGGTTGCCCATGATGAAATACTGGACATAATGCAATATAGTAGCAATGGACAAAAAATTAAGGTATCATATTTATACGGAGAGTATTTATTACCATTCAACAGCATAATGAGGCACAAGCCTTAAGGCTAAAATATGAAATCAGGCAAAAAAATGGACAGAAAGGGGCTTAAACCACTGAGTCTTCAACATCAAGAACACCCACAACAGAGGTCATCTGCACCTCTGTCCTCTCATTAACAGCACCTCTCCTGCATTCTTCCACTAATGGCACACGGTTAGATACCAGGGTTTTTGTTCCTTCCATCAACAGTGTTAACTGCCTTCACATTCTGTACTTCTGTGAAGCAGTTCTTGTGGAGCTCTGCCTTAATGTAACATGACAACCTTGTTGCTGTGCTGGATCGTTGTTCCAATTCTGTTATTTTTAAAAGCTGCCACACTTAAGAAACCCTAATTTTCATTTACAACTATCTTGCAAGATTATAACCATGAAAAGATTTTGCAGTTGTGGGCTGCTATTTACATCCACAATCTAATGCAGATGACTGAACCACTGAGACTGCCTACAGCTTCCATTAGATAGTACACCACTGGCATGCAGAACTCTAGTGTTCATAGAATGAAGTTCAATGTTAACAGCATACCTCAAAGCAAGTACAATGTACACCACAAAAGGCAACAACAGGTTTAAACTGTAGATTTGTCCAGACACTCCTTACGTGGAAAAGCCAGAAAAAGAATAAACTGGGAAGATGCCTTCTTGAACCAAAATGATTAAAAGCAAACCAACACAAAGGAATGCAACAGACTGAGCAGAAGGCAACAAATGCTTCTCCTTCTCTGAAGTTTTATCTTCATTGTAAAAGGACACCCCCTCCCACTCCCGTGGTGTGAGATTGTATTAACCATGTAAAATATTAACTACTGTTAGGCTTCTAAGTCCACACACAAACATTCAGGTTGCTAGGTTTCGATATTAAATGAGAGACTACTGATGCCAATGCGTAGTCTAAAGTCTTCTGAAGTAGCATATATACTGTTAAAGTTGTGGCACCAAGCACTTGGGTTTTGCTAAGAAATGTGTATAACAAACAAAGAAAGAAGTACAACATATAGGATTGAAGGCAGCCTTGTTGCATGTATTTTACTGGTTCCTACAACTTGTAAATATGGGCCATTAACCTGCATATTCTAATTAGGTGGTTATACAGATTAAATGTAATTTTATAGTTTAAAGCCTTTTCACTGAAAGGTGCGTAATCCAAACACTTGATATCTTACTGCCCTGTGACTAGTAAAAAATGCACAAGCATTTCCACACACTGCAAGTTCTTGAAAAGCGAAATTTGAAATAAAGTGTAGAAACACAGCAGATTGATGTTACTTGGGTTAGGCACTCCTTGATCCTACACAAACTTTTTAAACCTTGCAGAAAAGTAACCTCTGTCCCAACCCTGAAAACAAGGACTGCCAGTATCCAAGAAATTAAATTTAATGTTACAAAAGAAGGCGTATCAAAATATCAAACTACACTTGCATGTGGCAGTTGAACAAGTGAGTGCAAGATTGAAGAAAAAGTCAAAATCTATGAAAAAATTTAGATTAATGATTACAATACTAGATCAACTTTACACAGCTTGAATTTGCAGCTGTTCTTTGCTTTTAACTCCCTCCTGCCCTAACATATTGACTTCCTTCAAGAAAAGGAGTTCTCTTACACAAAATGTGTCATGTTTGTATTACTCAGAACAAAACAGTTTTGCTGGCAGAGATTGTGGGTTCGCAGGGACATTTAAGCTTTCGTTAAACTGGAAAGCAGTCAAGTCTTTGTGTCTACAAATTTTACATTTAATAGTTCCACAAATTTGGCAAAAGTTCATGATGACGTCTAGGATGTCTTCACCAAATCGTAGACATAAATATGGAAATCATCATCAAACTTGATGAAATAGACAGATGGTTTGGCTTCAACTTGATGAATGACCATGCCAGTCCTTTTTGAGCCATCTTCTTTGGCATATTCCACTTGTTTGCCTACCAGGCTGTCCACAACTTCACCTGGTTCCCGTTCTGCAGGAGGTGAATCATCTGTAACATAGACCCAGTATGCTTTAGTAGACATTAATAAAATTTTGCAATATGGAAGACAACTGCAGAGTCTTCTTTAAAACTCATACAAAACAGTTACAAGTTGTAAACAGAATAATTAATTTAGTTCAGACAAGCACCTAACAATTGCCATGCTTCTAGAAAGTAGCTCCAGAAAAAAATTTCAATGCTGTCTTCAGTTTTATTAAGACAAAACTAGCACTTTGATTGCTAAGAGAAGTAAATCTGTGACAGGAAGATTTATGCACAAGTTCTAGAAAATGTCTGTAGATAACTGAATTTAAGCCATGAGCAGAAAAAGGCATTGGATGTCCTTAGTAGAAAGCTAGCCTAACTTAACTTCCCTCTTCCCACACATTTTTCAAAGGTTCAGTGTGTGCATGTGACTGCAACAAAAGCATCTCTTCTGAAATGGTAATAGGTGTAAACTCATTATTAAAAGGGACTTTTGACTCCGTATTTGAATAACGCTGTTGGTGAAGTCAGATTGCATTAGTTTCCTCTCCCGCAAAACCTCACCAGACAATCCCTATGCTAAATCTGGATAATGAAAGGTGTGATTGTAACATGCCAAGTGATTGGCTACAAGCCAATCACAGAACAAGCATGATAAAGGGTAAAAAGTACTGTACAGAGAACTGGAAGCTAACCACATCTTCTTTCTCAGCTCCTCTTCTTTGGTTCTTAGTTCAGATAAACTTGTAGTTTGTATTCCACTGGAAAACTTTCAAAAGCAATTTTAAGATCTGATGTGACTTTTATTCTGGAAATCATAAGCTTTTAAATAAATAACTTTGTTCCAAGTTTGCATTAAGAATCCCTTACAGATTCTACCCATTTCATTTTGAGAGCTGTGAAAGAACTCTCAAAGGAGAAAAAAACAACAGAGAACGAATAGATCGGCTTGCATTTACACTTCTAAATTCTTCCACAAACACAAGAAGTTTCTTTTTAAATTTGTGTTTCAGTTCCTCTATAAATCCATTGTCACACATAGTTATTATCCTCTTAGTATCAGTTTTACATGAAGTGTCTTTCTTGGCAAAAATGCAAGTTCAACTCCTATATTTTCACTTTAAAGTGTAGGCGAAGTTTTAATATCAGATCCAGCAATACATTTTTCCCTTACAAAAAGAAAAAAAGGTTAAAACAAATTATCTATTATTTGGTCTCCTCGCATGTTCAGAACCTATATTTGAGAAGAGATAGTACCTTTGAAATTTTATTTATAATATTATGGCAAGTTCCACCAAATTTACAGAACCACTTGCAGATATTCTAAAATCTGATTTGAAAAATACTACTCCAAAATACTAACATCCAATTGTTGACTGAAGGACATGATTCAAAATAACTGGGAAGCACTCACATTCAGGGAAGAAAGCAAATACTTAGAAGAGTTTAGAGAATCAGTAAGCAGTCAATAATCTTGGAGTGAATACAGAGGATAAAGTGCACTAAAAGCAATTAGTATTTAAATGGAAAGAAAGCATATAAGCTTTCCCTACCCTCAAGGTGGAAGAAAGAAAAGCAGACTTAAAATATATTCCTACTCCTTTTAGTGGTTCAGACAAAGAACAAGTTATTTTAACATTCAAATCTGAAAGAGCTAGCTTTATTTCTTTAAGAAGAGAAAAGTCACTTTTTTGCCATTAACATCTGTGGGTCACTCTTTAAAAGCATCAGAGATGTTCGCTAGGTGGGGAGGAGAGGGTAATCTAAACACAAATCATTAACACAGGGGTTATGCAAATAAGTGCCGCTTTTTTTTTTTTCTGACAGCAGATCATTACCAGTGGTGCCTCTGAAAGAAGACTATCTCAAACTCAACAAATTATTAATTGGATAACTGTAGTGGTTGACTACATAATACTTTGTATATGTCTTAGTTAAAATTAATTTTCTTTAAATCCCAGACGGCTTCTGACAGAAAGGCTGTTTTGTTACACAGGAGAAGTAAATGCCAAGTATTCTTTATAAGCTTTCCACCCTCTTTTTTTGCACTGACTATCTAAATCTCTAGAACAATACTAATTCTGTGAAAATCCTTCTAAATTAACAAAAGTCCTGAGGAAGAAGACTTCCCATTCAAAAATGAAGAAAAATATCCCTAATATGCTGAAATCTTTTTCTTGCTAGTGTAATAAAATATGAGAGAAAATCAATTTTCAAAAAAAGAATACTTCTTTCCCATTAGCAACTACTGAAGAAGTTTTTCACACTGAAGACATATAGCTCAGTGAAATTGTTCTTACTGTATTAGTTGAACACAAAATAGTATTCATTCCCACAAAAACTGCTTCAGAGACACAAATCAAGAGCCAACTCCACAAGATGTGATATATCTATAAGAAAACAACAGTGGAAGACTTCTGGTTTGTCAGTTTCGACTAACAAACCCAAACATAAAGTCTTCCACAGCAGCACACCCGTATTTCCACCAGAATTAAGAATAATTATGAAGAAATATTTCCCTGCATATGTCACTGCTAAGAAAAATTAAATATTTCAGCAATTAATACAGATGTTCTTTGTTGTACTACTACGTTTGTTAGCTGTGATACTTTTAAAACAAATTAAAAGGAATAATGAACCTGATTCTTGCTTGTTAGCGCTCCTGTCCATAAATAAACCACAGCTAGATGTTTAATACAAAAAGCTGCCAGAAGAAAACAGTAACTGGAAAGGTTTACTTACTTGAATCAGGCATAATGCGGAGGTCACCTTCTTTATAATCATCTAAGAGCTGGTACATGTACAAGACAGGATCTTTCTCATAGGTAATATAAAACCATGTGTTCATAATAGGAGCTCGAGCCAAAACCATCCCCCTCCATTCATCTTTTGAGCCATCCTCTGTCTCAAACATATGTTCCACAGCTTTACCAATCATTGTGTCTGCCAGGTGGGCATCACTAATTCGAGACGAAGCTGAAATGACAGCATTTCATAAATTCATTCAAAAGCACAGATATGTATCTTTGTAAAAAAGAATCTTTATGCTGATCAATGCACAAATCTGATTGGCGGTTAGTAAATTCATACACAAAACAAATACTGTCCATTCCAGAGAGTTTACTGCTGCAGAACTACAGAACTTCAGAACACTGTTACAATAACAATGAATTATTGTACTCCCTGTGATTAAACAATCATAATGCAAGCTAACGAGAGATCAGTCAAGGCCACAGCAGCAGAGACTCTGAACTTTAACTAGACACTGGACAGGGAGAGGCAGACAGGAGAAACAAAAGGCCTAGCTCAGAACAGTTCTATGATGTTATTAATTCAACTCTGGGATTTGGTTCCTCCTAATGCCACCCTACAGACGGCTACCAATTCCTTTGTGGTCAGAAGGAGCAACAGCTTTTCCTGTTTACAAACTAGTGTTTACTTGAGTAGATATCAAACATGGTGGATTGAAAAACATGAAGTTTAACAATCCAGTACTAATTCTGAAAAAGAAAAAGCATTATTACTGATCAAGTTAATTCACTTAGAAAATGTCTTCCTGCCATTTTTATAAGTACATGGGGGTAAGTACAAGAAAAAATGTGACCTTACTGCTGTTAGACATACGAAATACACAATATAGTCTAGATGGCTTAGAGTTGAAATTTTAACAGAAATATCAATGTTAATCTAAAAACTACAGAATGTACTGCATACTACTTAAAGACAGAAGACAGTAACTGCACTCACTAGCATCATCAAAACTTTGTGGAATAGAAAAAAAAATTAAAGCACTTAGATTAGCTGCCATGAGACAAAAGTGAAATTGAACAGTAACATTTACGTGGTCACATGTTATCTTGGGGGAAGTCAGGAGGGATTAGTGGGAAATATTTAGTGATAAATGTCAGCCAGTAAGTATATTTATTTAGGAGAAAAACCCTAAACACTTACCAACTCTGTCTGGAAGAACTTCAAGTGCTGAAACTCTTTCATCTTTGTGAAGTTCTAGTCCATACACACAATCAAATCCATCATACTTTATGAGATAGAGTGAGGGATTTACAGGGACTTGATCAAGAACGGTGCCCTTCCATTGTGTTACAGGTCCACTCCCTTCTTTCCATCCGTGCTGTATCCTGCAGCCTACAATATTTCTTCGTGGCTGAGAAATAGGTTTGCTTGGTCCCACATTGTTTCTATGTTTTCTGTACACAGACACAAACATTATTATTAAACAAGTACATACATATTCAAAATTCTACTTCAGAAAATAGTTGTATGCTTTTACATGACAATATATTTTATAGCTTAGCACACCTTATTCCAATTAGGGTATAACGCTTATCACACTTCATTAGAAAAAACACAGTTAAGAGTACTGATACGTTTTTGATGTGCTGTATTAAGGTCAGTTTCCTAGCAGTAAATTCTAAAACTAGTTTGCTTAAGCCGAAATAACTATTCTACTCCTTGCTACACTGACTGTCAAAACTCACTTGATCAAATCTCAAAGCACAAGGTTACCTGCTAGTATTGCTACCTTGTTGCTCTCTGCAGAAGAGTAAACAGCTCCTTCCCAGGAGGAAGAAGTCAGTGGAAGCATTATGTGGCTGACTGAAATTCTTTCAAAATGTTTGTTTTCCCTATAACAAACCTGTTTCCACCTGAAGAAATTTAGGCTCCCTCATTTACACGTAATTTTGACTCCAAGTACACATGGCAGCAACAACACTCCTGTATTTAGTATGGAAAATGAAAAGCTGCTTGTAATATAAATGGCCATAGAAGGGATAATCCTTTATGTGGAAAACAGATTATCTAGCTTTTTTGTCCTTCTGATACTTTCATGGAATTGGCATGGAAAATTCCCTCTGGTGAGTAACAGTTGCTATTCTGATGAAATGCAACGTAAGCTATTTAACAGTTTCAAATCACTTAAAGTGTTATACAAGTTTTGTTTCAGCCAGCTATTAAAACCACAAATTGACAATTTTGAATGCAAATGGAAGAAACTAAGGGACATTATTGCAATATACAGACTTCTCCTGGATGTCAACAAGTTGTAAAATAATTTTTTGGGCTACTACTTGTAGCACACATCATTTCAATGGCAGTAATATATGCACACAGCTAGGTTAAAAGCAACATGTAAAAGACGATCAGTTGCAGAAGGCAATATTCTTCCTTAGATTAGAGATAGTGATCAAAGAAAAAGGTCTCCAAGAATGATGAATGCTCTCACAGAAGTCCCTAAATGATCCAAAAAATACATATAACAATCGTACCACTGAAATCTTGGAAGCAGTATTTCAGAATAAAACACTCACAATATGATATTGGAATGTTTAATGCTGTATCATAACTGTAGTTGTAACTATTAAAAATAACATATACAATTACTTCAGTACTTGTCCCACCTCCAGACTTAATTCACCATGAAGATCTAAGCAAGGGTGTTTTCAAATTTCACTTTTGCTATAATTTGAGGTTTTTGAAGATCAGAGTGCAGTTTTGTGTTCCTAACTTTGATAGCACAGATAACCGGAACAAGTTGGAGTTCATGTAAAGAGAGACTCTCCCACAAAGCTGGTTCTAATTTTATGCAAAAACTAGAATGCATTTTCAAATTCTAGTTGAAGACTATGTTCAAGTATATGTATGTATTTCTAACTGCAGTAAGTGTCAGTAATAGCTTACTATTACAAAATAAGATCAGAGGTCTGGTTCTCAGCACAATAAAACTGAGTTTGTTTTGTATTCAATTATTTAGTTCTAAGGAAACATTGCTTCATTCTGAAGGGCATAAAATCAACTAGAGATGAAAGAAGTTAAAACTGACATTGCTTTGTCTAGTTTAAGCAGTGTTTGTTGCTCATCATTTCGTCTTTGAAAAAGATTATAATGCTATCAATATTCAACCTCACAGTCAGCTTTAGTTTCTGCCTACAAAGCATAATCCACCTTAGTATTAATTTGGAACAATAAGGCAAAAGGCTTCATACTCATTCTAAAAAAACATGGAAGAAGACAACATAACTGAGCTCAAACAAATAGCTAAGTCTTAAAACGCCTCATAGAGCAATGAGCATTAGAAATTTAATTACAAGTCAAGTACCCACTAGGTGTACTTGCAGTTAAAATTTTTGTTTGAAGGTTGCATTACTAAACAGCTGCTCACTTCTCATTTGAAGTGGTTCATACTGTAAGAAATGAGATATTCGAACTACTATTATTACCAAGGAAAACGTACTTCTTGCATCTGAACATGTGACAAGAAAGCAAGCAAGTTTCTAACTATCATTAAGTAAGTTATGAATGTACTTCCATGTAAGACAACCAAGTAACCAACTCTCCTTTCTTCAATAGTGTGGCATTTTTGTGATAAATCAAGTTACCCAAATAACATTCTATGATGCTTTATCCAGAAGGTTCAACACATTTTTTTCCTTCCTTTTCATTACAATAATCTTTAAAATTTCCACAGAGATTTGCTCTTGAGTATTTGAAAACAATTAGACATGTAAGACATGAAGCCAGCAAAAACAGAAAATACAAGTCCTGGAAATAGTTGTTGACACATTAGACACATCCTCATTGTAAATGGCCTTTCAATTCCCTAAAGTTTATGATCCTCTTCTTTATCTTGCAGGCTGTAAGCTGTTAAGTAAAACCTAATGTGAAAAGGTTTCATTATCAGAAGCAGATACTCTGGAAACGTTCTAGAGACTACACAGCCAGAAGGAAATCTGTCCAGATTTTAAAGCTGCGCTTATATGCTCCTTGCACAAACTTTAATTTGGAAACTGCTACCAGGGAAACCAACATAGTGCAGAACTGCAGAAGACTGCTAGCAGAAAAATCAGCCATTACCAGACGGCTGTGCTTAAAACACAAACTAGCTTTTAGAAAAATGGAAATGGCAATGCCCAGTAGCCTATAAAGTTATCCATTAAGATTTGGTTGTTGATTGTTTTTTATCCCGACCATGTCACCTCAGAAAAACATCACGTGGAAAAAAAACCCCCAGAAGGATGAAAGAAAACCACATCTCTCAGATATGCAAAACACACAGAACTGTGAAAAACTGGAATGAAAACTATAAAACATTATAGAAGCAGTACAGCAGCAGTAGTTAAAACGCTTTCAAATCTTTCATGGTGCAAAACAGAAAAGTTATTTAAAATAGGACACAAAACTTAATAGAACTGTGATCTTATTAATGTCTACCATTAATAGCAGAATGGTTATTGGAGAATTGTTATTAGCTACTTTTCACAATATTCATACTATGAGGCACATTAATTAAGACAGAAGTTTTAAAGTACTTTCTGTACTCCCTCAAAACTGAAAAAAAAATCATTCAGTTGTGAATTTCAGCTCTAGATGTTGTAGAAGCCAAGACTATGTCACCCTAAAGTAGTATCAAAATTTCAAAATGTTTAAGTTCACTTGTAGTTAAATTGCAGGTATAACCTAGGCCTCGAAGTCTCTGAATTGCTGACTACAAGAAATCTGGAGAGCCTATGAAGAAAGGATTGTTTCATACTTGTGCTAGTTCTTGTGCTTTCCTTATACACTAAGGAAAAGAATGGAAAGAATGACATCTGCGAGTTTACTGACTGATCTGATGCCAGTGAAGTCAGCTTCATATTGGCAGAGATCACCACTACCTACTGACAGAGCACTTGGAAGAACTGTCCTATAACCATGGGAACGATCTCCAAAAGGCTCAACAGTTAACTAACATTTAAAGAGTTCAGAAGGCTCATCCACACTGCTCATTCTATCACATCCTAAATTAATTATTGAGTTATGCCTTGTTCCTTCCTCTTACGCAAACCTTCTGTAGCTCGTTCAAAATCTCCTCAATAGCCTTTGAGTGCCAGTAGGCTTCTTTTTCCTTTTCCTTAAATGAGGAGGTAACTAAATCAATAGCTAAATCAGTGACAAAGTATACCATGGTCTATCATATTGGCTCAGACTAGTATCAGCATATTCAGATCCTAGTTATTTACAGTAAACTATAAACAGTATTCTACTACTCTACCTCATTCTCAGACAAGTCAGTAAGCATAACACAAGAAGTCATCTTGGCTTGGTACAAAAAAACCTTAACTAAATTATAAACAATTGAACTAGGCTAAATTAACATAAAACTAAGCTGGATGCTTAAGTTAAATACCTCAAAATTATGTCACTTAGGATCAAAACTTCTAAAGTCCCACAAAAGCCTTTATGCTAATAAATTTACAGCCTATTTAGTTATTTAAATAAGTGTATATTAACACAACAATAAAGACAAATCTAGCCACCCTCAAGTACAAAAGGCAACCCACCTCTGATAGTCTTCCCATCATACACTCCTTTCTCTGAGCGGTTGAAAGAGAACAAGAGAAATTAAATTTTAACCAACTCTACCTGTCCCTAGACAAATAAATGCTTCTCTTTGCCTTCTATGAAGATAGACAAGAATGGATAATGATGAGCTGGTGGAAGGCATCAGAGTAGTTTTACATCAGGTGTTGTCTCTGGGAAACAGTCAATACTGTTAACAGTGATTAACTACATTAATTGTGGAAAACATACCTGCCAAACAAATTGCTTGTGATTGATGTACACTATATGACTTTATGCTTACAAACAGCTAGAAACATTTTAAGTTTCCCACTTACCCAGCTTAGATTTCTCTCACCAGATATAGCCAGATATGGTATCTTGCAGTATGACACTAAGACCAATTATATCAAGAAGGTTACATCTACTTTCACACAGCTACTCACCAGTGTTCAGCTGCTACTATTTAAAATGTTGTAGATGGAAAAATACATGCCATGGAAGTGTAGCAAAAGCAGGTATCCTTCCTTCACATAAATAGCAGCTTCCTTACAGAAGTATTTCAGTACATTCTTTATTTTTAAAAAATGAAAAATCTTTTCCAGTACTACAGTTATAGTGCATACATGATTAGATATATGTAAGATTCCTTCCCAACTGGGTTCTTACTAAGCATGATTTGCAGGTTTTTTTGACCTGGTGACTGCATGAACTCTGTGCCAGAGAACAGACATCCTACAGAAGATGTGGCTAACTTCAAGCTTGAAAATCCTTCTCTACAGTTTCCAGAAAGAATTTCAAAATTGTATTCAAGAAATATATGTTAACAAGTCAAAACAATGTTCAAAACTTTATCTGTGGGGCTTTCTTTCCTACTACCCCCTCCTGAAAGAATTAGAAGTCTGACTCTACACACATATACAGACTGAATATTATTCCACATTTTTAAGAACAAAGTGAGTGGAACAATACAGATATATCTCTAGAACAGTACTTCCAGTTACTGAGAGCTATTCTTTAGTAAATATATTAACAACTCACTTGTGGGAAGTTCTTTTCTTCATCATGCTGGCAGACACTCCTGCATGACCTACAATATAAAAGATGTGGGAATTATTGAAAAATAATTTTAAAACCTACATAAAAGCCTTCATACTGAATGTCAAAATGTAAAGAATCCAAACACTTCATCTTATGACTGATCAGTGACCTGCTACAATGGGAAAAGGCTCTAGAGAGGTAGACATGGGCTATGTGCACATGAAGCTGTGGTGAGCTGACCTTGGCTGGATGCCAGGTGCCCACCAAAGATGTTCCATCTCTTCTCTCAGCTGAACAGGGGAGAGAAAATACAACCAAAGGTTCCTGGGTCAAGAGAGGGACAAAGAAGCATCACTCACCAATTACCATCACACCAAACCAGGCTTGACTCAGGGAATATCAATTTATTACCAATCAAGTCAGAGTAAGATAACAAGAAATAAAGCCAAATCTGAAAAATACCTTCCCCCAGCTCTCCCTTCTTCCTGGGCCTAACTTCACTCCCAATTTTTTTCTACCTCCTCTCTCCCAGGTAGCACAAGGGGACAGTGAAGGTGCAGTCAGTTCATCACTTTGTCTCTGCTGCTTCTTTCTTTCTTCTCAGGGTTAGGGTAAGCTCTCCCTCCTCAGGTGGAGGACTCTTCTCACTCTTTCCCTGCTGCAGTGTGGGGAGACCGGAGACAGTCCTCCAAACTTCTCCAACGTGAATCCTTCTCAGGGGCTACAGTTCTTCGCAAACAGCTCCAGCATGGCTCTCTTCCACAGTGTGCCATCCTTCTGGAACAGGCTGCCCTGTAGTGTGTCCCCCACAGGGACACAACTCCTGCCAGCAAACCTGCTCCAGCATGGGCTCTTCTTTTATGGGGCCACAGGTCCTGCCAGGAAACCTGCCCCAGGGCAGACTTCCTGCAGGCTCACACACTCCTTTAGTCACATCCACCTGCCCCAGTGCAGGGACCTCCATGGGCTGCAGGGGCACCGCCGATTCACCATGATCATCACCACAGGCTGCACGGGTGTGCACCCTCTCCTTCTGCACTGACCTTGGTGTCTGCAGGGCTGCTACTCTCACACAGTTTCACTCCTCTCCTGCAATTACTGTGGTGCAGAATCTTTCCCCCGTTCCTAAATACAGTATCCTGGGGGCACTACCACCATCACTGATGGGCTCAGCTGATGGCGAGTCCATCTTGGGAGCCAGCTGGTATTGGCTCTGTTGGACACAAGAGAAGCTTCTAGCTGCTTCTCACAGAAGTCAGTCTGGCACCCTCCTGGTACCTTGCCGTGCAAACCCAACACAGAAGCTCAGTGATGAACTTAAGGAGTGACTGACAGCAACTATTAAAATTAAAGTTGAACTAAATACAACAGAACAATAGTTGAGATGGTCAATCAGCAACAACAGTGAACAACAGGCTGTTTTAAGCTTTCATCCTTCAGTTAATTAAAGGAAATGCAAATACACATCTTCCTGAATTAGCCACACCAGCACTACCTGTGCCTAACAGAGCACATAAAAATCTAACAATTACCGAATTTTTACAGGCAGAAGAACACTGCACTCGACCCAGTGATAATTTGGGATGAATATGAAAAATGGAAAGCTTTTCGTAAGATGAAATGAGGGAAGGGGAAATCAGGCTGCTGCTGGTTGCTAGAAAGCCACTTATGAGTAGCCATGAAGAATTCAGCAGAGGAAATATATAAGTACAAAAATGACAGAAAAACACTTTCAAAAGATAATGTATATAAAAGGTGATGTGCACAGCTAGAAAAATCACAATTAGTTCTTAGAATGAAAACTGCAGCCTCAGATCATAGCCAATGGCCACCTGCATAGGGATCATTTCCTAGGGTTAACTGAAATAGCTCCCATTAAAGTGATGGCTGATGGTGACTACATGGCCAGAAGATATCTGGCTTGATCCTGATTCTCCCTGTTTTCCTCACTCTAATGGTTTGGAATGGCATAGATTTAAATTTCTTCACAGTAGCTTGTTTTGGGCTGTTTTGGATTTTTTGCTTCTTGTTTCCCACATCTAGAACAAATGATCTGGTCAGCGTGCTGGACTGACCCGTGTGTAACTCTTAACGCCTCGTGTTTATGTACGAACACACCCAGAATTTTAAGTAGGACTGCTTGAATTAACACTTACAGAGAAATATTTTAATTTCTCCATAGGCCTAAACAAACCAATTCTTTTAAATGTAACACTGTGTGCATGTTCCAAGCCTAACTGGAATTATATACGTATTGAAAACTTCCATTATATTAACAGAATCACATAGGAATCAAGCACTGACAGTACCATTAACCTTCAAAGCCTTCACAAATATTTTACCATTTTCATTTTTATATGAAAAATTTAAGAGGGCATATAAAAAGTTACAGAAACGGCAGAATTAATATAATTAATTAATAATTAAAATAATACTATGTTTAGTATACTCAAGCTTGCATCACATCTTCAGGAACCTGCATTTCTAACAGTAATGATATCTCAAATGTTCCATTTTAAAAATTAAGCCTTGTCTGTCAATTACTGCAGAGAAGATCCTACTTGCAATTTTTGACTGTTACAGAACCAAATAATTAAACTGAGTATTTGTAAGAACTTAGCTGGAAAAAGAAAACAGCATCACACAAAGTTCAGTTGGAAACCTGTAAGACTTTAGGACTTTATTACAAACTGTAAAAAGAGCTGTCTAAACACAATGCCAGTTACTTCTCTGTATATGAGGCAGCTGTGTTCTAGTAATATGTAATATAATAAAACATATTTTATTAAAAATATGGTGGTGTTTTATTAAAATAAAGTAATTTCTTAAAATCTAAGAACTCTTCTTACAAAACAGAGAAACTTCATCACCAGAAGATGAACACATGTAGTGTACATTTTACATTTCCAGCTAATGAGAGAAAATTAGGGTTTTGGCTAAATTATCTCAAGTAAGAACACAACAAACCAACAAAATGGTGCAGCACAACAATGTGCTTTCTGTCCTCTGCTCAATGACTTGGGAACCTGTGAGTAAGAAGGGAGGTACGAAGCATTTATCTTCCAAAGTCAAGAACAGAAGCACTAGACCTACACAGAAGGAAGATTAACTACAGCATTTGCAGTAAGTAGAGAGAAAAGGCTATGCCGACCTCTGGGAATGAGATTTTGCCGTTTGCTAACTTCTCACCTCGGGATCTTCAAATTTTTGATAATATTCAACTTGTTCACTGATGTAATGAGCTCTATACAAAAGACAATGCAGACAACTAAGTACTATTCATCATCCTAAGTCAGGCAAGTATCTTAAGAGAGCTCCCAGTTTAATTCACAAAGTAATGGCATTTGGATGTTTAATACAAATATCAATAGCAAGTATTTGAAGATCCTAGGTTAAACGCAGCCTTGTACCAACCAGATGCCTATTTGCCACAATTTGCCCTCCTAATTTGCACTGTCTGAGTTCCAATAGGTCTCAAGGAGATGTAAACTCCTATTAAAGATGTATTAGGTTACACTATTGAATTGCTTGGCTACACAATTGTAGGAACTGCAACAAGAGTTTCTGTCCTCTACAGCAGCTCTGGACAGGGGAACAGAACAGCACAGAATCCTTATGCTTAACATATTCTAGTGAGAAGGTCAAAATCAGAATTATCTGCCTCCTGAATCTTTCTTGGTCCATAAGAATGGAGCAGCTGGACATGACCCAGCCATGAGCACTCCCAGCCCAGAGAGCCAAACGTGTCCTGGGCTGCATCCAAAGCAGCGTGGGCAGCAAGGGAGGGAGGGGATTCTGCCCCTCTGCTCTGCTCTGGTGAGACCCCACCTGGAACACTGCATCCAGCCCTGGGGTCCTCAGCTCTGAACAGACCTGCTGGAATGAGGTCAGAGGAAGGCCATGAAGATGACTGGAGCGTTGGAACACCTCCTGCACGAGGAAAGGCTGAGAGGATTGTTTGGCCTGAAAAAGAGAAGGCTCTGAGCAGACCTTATTGCAGCCTTCCAGCATGTGAAGGGGGCCTATAAGATGGAGACAGACTTCTTAGCAGGACATGTTGCAATAGGACATGGGGTAATGATTTTAAAATGGAGAAGACCAGATATAAGAAAAAAGTTTCTTTACACTGAGTGTGGTGAACACTAGCACAGGTTGCCCAGGGGTTATGGTTGCCCCATCCCTGGAAGTGTCCAAAACCAGGTTGGGATGGGGCTCAAAGCAACCTGATCTAGTTGAAGATGTCCCCGCTAATAGCAGGAGTTGGACAAGATGACTTTAAAAGGTCCCATCCATATCAAACTATTTAATTATTTTATGATATAAGAGCACAGCAACATATTTTTTGTAACAGAAAGTGAACACTAACTCCAGCTTCCAGACAAGAGCAACAGATTAAAGTATTCAATTGTCATACGGTCTTTTGTGTTTTCTGAGGCCTGTTAATTCTGCTCCTTACAATAAACCCTTAACATTCAACAGCAAAACTAGAAACCATGTTTCCGAATATTTCTACTTTACTCCAGACAAAGATAAAGAAAAATGGTATAAAAAGACTAAAATAATCGTTCAGGATGTTGGCTTCAAGGGAAATATACATGTCATTTCAGCTGGAGCACAGGATGAAGGATGGGAGAAAGCTACTGGCAATGTTTTTGCTACTGTGACATGAGTTGGTACCCTCCATGCAATCCATGAAAATCAGACAGGCTCTTCAGAACACAGCAACAATATTTTACTTCTCTGAATATTTCCTATGTTTACAACAAGCAGCAAAACCTAGATGTTTTTAAGTTGTATTCCAGAATCTTCCATGGGAACAGAGTAATTCCACTTTGTATCTGGAGATTATTTCAGAACTACTTTCAGGGACCTAAGAAACACTTCAGTGTGCTGATTCACACCTAGTATTGCTCAACCTCAACTTTGAAGAAGGGAGGTCTTTTAATTCAAGTAGGTCAGAAGTACAGACATAAACCAAATTCTAACCCTGCAGAAGATTTCATTGCAATTCTAAGCAATTCACATCCATGATCTCTTTTTTTAATTCATAAAGACAATACTAAAACAATTTACACTTGCTTTTAAGGGTTAAAAAACTATAAATGCTCATATATGACTTCATAGTTATATGTTCATATATGTGTTAAAAGTTTTGTTTACTAAGAAAGTACTGGATGTTTTCAAACCATCCAGTAAAGGAATTACAATTGCTTCTGGCCATCATGCAGTTTGGTAGGATCCTGTATCTCTGGGAGAACACTGCTAAGAACAACTCCAGAGGACTGTATCTTTCACTTATACAGCATTAAACAGGTGATCACTAGATTTAAAAGGGTCAATTGTGTTAACACAGGGTAATCACACCTTATTTTACAATCAATTATACTGTATATTTTTTTTTTTTTAAAGAACTGTATTTCTCCTGTATTTGGGACAGCAATACACTAATTAGAGAGACAGGCAGGCACACGACCAAGAGCACCTGTCTGATTCACTCAAACTGTATCGTGGAAAGCAACTCTATGCTTTGACAAACTCCTAGAGTCTGTAGCCATGTACTCTGTGTAAAAATTAGAAGTCTAGCTTTCCTTCTTTTCTCCACCTTCAATCCCTACCCTTTATTTCTCAAAAAGGAACTACGTACAAAGTATTATTTCCCAAAGAGAGAGATTTCAAAAGCCTAGTTATTAAAATGTACCTCTATACATATATCACTATTATAATACATTATAATGTATTATACATGTACCTCTTCCTTTACACCCACTTTACAACACATAAAAGCATTTCCTTCCTAGGCAGACAGACAGGCCAGCTGAAAATTGGCTTTTTTGAAGATGCTACCAACCTGCAGTGTCACTGATTGATAACTCTCTACAACAGGATGAAATCAAAGCCAGTTAAAAAAATGGTTTTTTAATGCATTAAATTTTGCCCTATATGAATACCTGACTCTACCACTGGTTATCTCTATCTCTAGATTGTTTTTTGCAGCCCATAGACGATCCAAGTAGAGTCCAGAAATGTTAAGATTTTACATGATTAACATATCAAATATAAAATACAAAGACTATTTCTACTTTATCTTTTTATTTTATTCTTTTTTCCTTCTGATTAAGACTGTATTACTGCTTTATTATCCAATCCCAGATGACAGCAATTTTATAGGCAAGACTTAAAATCCTAATTTCTTCTTACAATGTAGCTATTCTGGAAGACTATGTGTTGTTCATTTAATTTCTTGGCAAGTGGCAATCATCTTTAAAAAAGGAAGGCAATAAATTTGTATCCATAATGCTGTAAAGCTCAGTAAACCCTATTTAAAAGTTACTTCTTAAAGCACAACTTTCTTCTTCTTTTACAGCAGTTTTATGTAATCTCACATACCCTCTTAAGGTTACCTGGTTCAGGCCTATGATGGGGGAAGGGACTTTTCACTAGATCAGGTTGCTTAATATCCCTTTGAACATGCCAGTAAACACTTCCAATGAGGAGTCACTCATATTTGGGTAACCTGTTCCTGTGTTTCACCATACACATCATAAAAAAATTCTTCTGTATACTCAAATCTAATGGTACTCTCTTTCTGTTTAAAACAATTCCTCCATGTCCTGTCACTGAAGGTCTTGGCAAATGGCCTCCGTTGGTCTTTTTCATAAGCCCCACTTAAAAACTAAAAGGTTGTACTGCCTGGAGCCTCCTCCAGGCTGAACAACAACTCTCAGCCTTTTCTCATAGGAGAAGAGCTCCAGCCCTTTGGTCACTCATGGCCATCCCCTCTGGACCTACTCTCTTTCAATTTGAAGCAATTTCCCCTTGTCCTGTCATTACATGAGCTTGTAAATAGTTCCTCTTCAGCTGTAAGTCCCCTTCAGGTACTGCAGGCCATAATTAAGTCATCCTGGAGCCTTCTCTCTCCAGGCTGAACAACTGCAGCTCCTGCAACCTGTTCTTGTAGGAGAGGTGCTCCAGGCCTTGGATCATCTTCATGGCCCTCCTCCGGACTCTCTCCAACTGGTCCACATCATTCTTATGTTAGGGACCCCAGAGCTGGATGCAGTACTCCAGGTGGTATCTCCCTGGAGCAGACTAGAGAGGCAATAACACCTCCCTCAACTTGCTGGTCACGCTGCTTTTGATAAAGCCCAGGAGGTGAGAGGCCGTCTGGGCTGTGAGTGTCCCCTGATAGGTAACGCTGAGCTTCTCATCTGCCAACACCCCTGAGTCCTTCTTGTTAAGGCCGTTCCCAATCCATTCTTCGTCCAGGCTGTATTTGTGCTTGGAATTGCCCCAACGAAGATGCAGCACCTGGCACTTGGCTTTGTTGAACATCCCAAGGTATGAACGTCTCAATCCCGGTCCAGGTTCCTCTGGATGGCATTCCGTCCCTCCGGTGTGCTGACGGCAACACACAGCTTGGTGTCATCAGCAAACCTGCTGAGAGTGCACCCACTCCCACTGTCCCTGCCACTGAGTAAGATGCTAGACAATGCTGCTCCCAATACTGACACCTGAGGAATTCCACCCATCACCGTCTCAATTTGGTCACTTAACCCAGCGTTTAAGACTTTGTACTGGATCTCTCCTTCGAAACCTGTAACTGTTACTTGAAAGGTAACTGTATTACCTTTGGAATCAGTACATGTTTCAAATAAGTGACAGCAAATTTTAACACAGTCACAGGTAAAATACAAGCTTGAAATTTTCCAAAGGGTGAAATCCTCCAGTATCAGTTGTTTCAGTTTTTAATGCATCAGACAAGTTTTTGAAAGCACCAGAATGATCTACTGCTTGGGTATTTTAAAAGTTAACTGAGCTTTCCCAATTACACTTGTCAGTTGGTTAATTTCTCGAGAATTTCATAAATGCTCCAATTCACAATGGTTGGTGATAAAAAATATGTTGTTTTCCCCACACAGGTCACTGATTAATAACTTTTGACACAACACAAAATAGGAAGGTCAGATCTGTACTGATAAATTTACATTTGTCTTTTCAATCCATAATCTTCTAGAACAAAAGTAAATTTTCTTTTAAAACAGGAATGATGACATGCATTTTTAAGTTGTAATCCAGAATCTTCTGTGGGAAAATCCGTGATTTGCATAAAATCATTAACATATGCAGAAAATCATTAATATATTTAAAAAGTCAATAAAGAACACTTTTTATCCATTAAAAGCAAAGAAAACCACCAAAAGAAGCACCTCACCTGCATCAGCTCTGGACCGCTGACCTGGTGATTTTCCAAATGGGGTCTTCATTCATCTGTGTTTAAGTGAGCAGCAAAGCTGCTGGACTAGGGTGAAAATCCAGTTCGTTCCAACTTCCAGGATATCTTTTTAGTCTTAGGACGAGACAAACACCTATTAATCCACCATTCAATCAAGAACTTGTCCTTCTTCAAATGTAGAAGATGCACTTTCAATTACAGTACTCTGAAAAACACAACAGGTGGAGTATAAGTAGCTTGATTTTGAAACAAAAATCTTTTATCTTAACCAAGTCTCACTTTAATGCTTGTTTTCAAATGCAACAGGATATTCCTTCACATTCTCTTATTCTGAAAACATTCAGCAATATATAGCCAAGCAAATACAAGGGCTGCTAATTTTATCTCCTAGGCACAGTAAAGTTCCACATCACTATGTCAATTACATAGAGAAAAAAACTTCTTAAAAACCATTGAACTTAACACAGGGAAGAATGACTCCTAACTTAGAAGAAACTGTACTACCTTTACTGCGGTAAAGCACGAATTAACTCTTTCCATTGGTTAGAAATAACATGCTCCCACTCACACAGCAGAATAACCTTGCCTCATAGAAGTTTTAAAAAAGCCTGTTGAAAAAAATGCAACACGAAAGGTTTTAAAAACACTGATTCCAGTGCAATGACTGCTCAAGGCAGCAATTTGTTGAGTAGGTCGACAGTTCATAGATCTGATGATTCATAGATCTGTTTAAGTCTCTGGCAATTCTCTCCACCTAAGCTCATCAAATTCCTAAAGCATTTAGTCATCACATTCCTCTAGATGAGGCAGGTAACTGAGGACAACGTTTTAATGTCCTTTCCAGGATTTAATTACAGAAATTTTTGACCACGTGAAAAAAAATCAAAGCATTACAGGATAACTTATTTCAGAGTAACATTTCTGGGCTGGAAACATTTATTCACTACTTCAGTGTTGCTCACAACTAAGGCAAGTGAGATCAGATAATTTCCTTAAGAAATGCCACTGCTCATCTGTGAGAGAGACACAGCCTCTCTAATCTGTAAGACAGCACTGTCTTCTCTCTTCTGCTTCAGTTTTGGAAGCTGTTGTCAATTTTCATACAGGGGTTAAAACCAGAAAAATGTCCCTAACCAGTGATCCAGCTGAGGAAAAACTGTAGCTTAAGCTTGTGCCTTTACTGAATAAGGAAACATAGAGGTTTTAACACACCTTGAAGTATGGTAAAACTGTTACACAGAAAAATGCATTTACATCTAACACTTGACAATTATTTCAGGAATTGCACCCAGTGACTTCTAGGAACAATACAGCAAAAAAGAGCAATAACACCTGGGAAAAAGTGGCAACAGGGAGACAAACATTCAGTAATCTGCAGTTTTTAGAAAGAACTAACTTAAGAGATTCACAGCCAGGAATTCATAAGAACTTGTGAAATTAAACAAGTATTTACAGAAACCTACTGGTTTTTTCACATTTCATCTCTTCCTGAAATCTACCAGTATATAACCAACAATGCTAAATGATACCAGGGCAACAATAATCAGCAATATTTTAATAGGAAGCAATTAGCTTGCTTAACTACTTTACTGGAAACACAGCATAAGGATTATTTTTTCTACTGAACTCAGATGTGTTTTCCTATGAATTAAAACACATTAATACAGAGGCATCACAGATCATGAAAAACCAACTCTGAATTTGGAGCACTGCTTTGATATACTACCATACTCAGTCTCACAGGTAACTGCATAAACATACAAGAGATCAACTATTTTCCTCCAGAAAAGCTATTAGTTGAGAAATAACTGTAATCTTGTATTAGATCTTCTAATCTAAAAAACCCAACAAAACTAAACAAACAATCCCTCCAAAGCATAAACCAAACCACCATCACCACCTCCACAAATTCACAAAACGTGACAATTCTTCAGATTTAAAAAATAATACACCCTTTTACAAGAAGCTGTTGAACCGTTATTCAAGGAATTTTTATAACACCTGTATTATACACTTCCCCCTCCCAAGATGTCCAATTCATAGTAAAAATATAAAGTACTAGATATTTTGATTGCACTGCTTATGCAGTTATGTGTACAAAAATAACTAAGTCACCACAAAAGATATTCTACCAGTTAAGTTTTTTTTAATAGAATATCCCCGATCATTACTATGCCCCAAATGTGAAATCATGCTTCAGAAACAGAAAATTTAATTCTAAACCTTTTTAAAGTCACAATTCATTTGCTAGCACTTGATAAAGTGTTTCACTATGCTCTCTGAACCTATGGATGGACACAAGGCTACTGAAGTTAAAACCTCATCCAGCTGTTTAAAACGATTTTCTAGAAACTAAGCCCGTAACTGTTACTAGTTCAAAACCTTCCTGAAGATGAAACTTGTGCTTTCCTAAAACTAGCATTCTGAATTCAATTTACATATCAGTTGCATAGTGACCATTCTGAAGATACTAATAAGGAGGCATAAAACTTGACTTTCTGAAAATAAATTGATGTACTTTAAGAACACTTTGAATTTTTAAGAATATTTAAGTAAGTCTTACTTACTTGATTAAAAATACACCAAACCCTGTAAAACTTAGGTTTTAGGTTCTTAAATGTGATAAACAACAAAATATCAGACTTAATGCCAGCATGCAAATATCTTGATTTCCTAATATGGAAAATCATCGAGAAAAAAAAATTAACGCACAAAATGAAAACTCTTTCATTGCAAGTCTCAAGAAATGTCATGTTTCGCATAAAGGTAACAAAACCAAAACATGCATCTGATGCACTCAGACTCAATAAGCTGTTCTGCTAAGAAAGAGCAGATACTCCGTGTTTGGCTATTATCTCAGATGACCTATGAAACAATCAACTTTTTAGAGTCATTCTGTTGATAGCAGCAGATAGAGTAAATCCAACACAACTAGCAGATTTTGGATACAAAGCGAGAAATCCAAAGCAAGCAGACTAGACTTAACACACTGACAGTAACTTTCAAAAGAGAAGTACCACTGCCTACTTGTCAGACACCCATCTCCCCAGCACCCAACAGCACAGGCCACCACCAGTGTGGCTGCAGGTTTCACTTAAAAGACAGACATTGTTTTGACTTGTGAGCTGCTACTCAGCCCAGGTGTGTTGCTCATCTGCTTTTACAAGCCTTTCTACAAAAAAGCATACTTTGGGAAAAAAAAAAAGTGGAAATTAGGTGACTTCTTTGTCTGCTACTGGTCTAATTATTGTGGAGTGTTTCAGAGACTATTAAGTGTTAGATTAAAAACACTAGCATTACAACCTGTCAATCAAACCAGTTTTATATGAGAATAGTAGAATCATTCTATCAAACTAGGCAGAATGACATGACAAAGACAGAAAAAACAAAGTAATGAAAAAATAGTTTTTGCAGTATAAAGGAAAATGATGGAAAAAACAACTTGCACAGACTTCAGTTTTCACTGTGAAACATCTTAACACTCTCTATAAACTTAGTTCTTTAGAAACACTAAAATGTTTATGTGAGCTTTTAACTCCATGAAAATAAGCGTAACCACCTAACATAATTCTCTAGCATAAATTTTAGTTAACATTCACGTCTGTATTTCCATAAAATTGTATGCATTTCACTGCAACACACAGCACAACGATGTTTACAGCATTTTTGTGAAAGCTTCATGGCTCTACTATCCACTGAAGAGGGATGTTAGCAGCACAAAACTAGTGATAATTAATGCTGACACCAAGCCCACAGTTCTAAGCGCCTTACTCCTAAACTGCGTATTTTAATTTTACCATCATGAACACGGAAGGAAGTACTTTGCTGAGGAAATGCTTTATGGGTAAAAGTTTGGAAGGAGAGGAAAGATAATAGCATGTGTTGCTTCTATTCAGATTATACAATTTCTGACAAAAGTGGCAGGCTTGCACCTTCTCAGGTCTGTTCTGGCTGTCAGAGCCAGCAGTGATCAGGCCTTCTGGCACCACCTGGTGGGCTTCAACATTTTTACTTTGCTATCTAAAACACTTCTGTAGGCAACTCACTGAGAACTTCCACTGCTAGCTGCTCAGGGGAGGACCAGCACTTCACAAGAATATTCTGGGGAAGGAGTCATTCTAAACTGAAATGCATCAACTAGATTCCTTGGTAAGTAACATTCTGATTTCTGTAATGCAGCTCAGAGCTACTGGTACATGTTTCACATGAAGCAGTAGCACAATTTGTTCCAGCACTAACAAGTTGGATGAAGCATGTCTATTATTTAGACTCTCTAATCCATACGATATGAGCAGAAAGGATCACTGCAAGTCTTCTGCACCTTCCCAAAGATATCTCTAAATAATGGGGGAAATAAAAATATGCCAGTTTTAGTTTGTTACTAATTTTTTTTCCTCCCCTAATAAAAAAATTCCAAATGCTTTCCTGTGGTAGAAGAACTCAGCAACTCAAATTCCAAATTTGTTTTGAAATATCCTACCGCCTTAAGCAGCATATTAGTTATTAGGAACTTCTTTTATTTTATACGAGGATTTTGTGTAGGTAATAGGATCTGATGTCTGAGAAGAAAGTACAGTTACAGTACATGAAGTCTGAAGATGAAAGTGATTTGCAGCTGAGAACCATGGATGTAATACATTTCAGAAACATGTGTATGACCTGGAAGACCCTAAATCAAGTATAACTACCTCTCTACTATGATGGCCTCTGCAGTTTCATCTCTACCCAGAGAGGTGTACTGTCTACAGTACCCTTTTACTGAAAATTGTACAGAAACAAGCAGCACTGACATGACTGTGTGTGTATATATAGGAACACACATGTACCACTGCACAGGTACTGGTTCTAACGACAGAAGTCCCTGCCCATGGCAGAGCAGCTACACTAGATGTTCTTTAAAGGCCCCTTCCAACATGAACCACTCTTATGACAGATATAAACTCACAAAATTTGAAGTGAACTCCACATTACAATGCCATAGTGATGAAACTGCAGCAGAAGACTACAAGAATCTAAAATTTGTGCAAACTGTCTTTAAAGACAGTTTAAAGACAAGGTGTCTTTAAAATTCAAGAGGCAGTACACTGCAATTTCTAATTATTTACTAAAATATTTTAGCATAAACAAGTGGGTAAGTTATTTACCATAATGGAAAACAATATTAAAGGGTTTGCTAGTAAGTTCTTGTGGTTGTAGGGAGTGGGTGGAGCTCAGAACTGATGGGGCATGGCTTATATTGTTATTCTACAGTGTGTACATCACCACTGTGGGGAACAACTTTGGAGGAAAGAAAAGGTGAGTGACCCCCAGAAATGACACCATTTTGTTTACCTCTCTTCCTCAGAGAGCTTGCCGGAATCAGCTGAGCAGACCCTGCCCTCCCTTGCTGCTCCTCATCCATTCCTGTCATTCATTCAGGAGAATGAGGCTCTGGGTGGTGAACACAGCTGAGCCAGAGGAGCGGTTCAAAGCCATGATGCTGCTGGGAACCGAGTCCTAGCAGAGTGAAAAGGGCCAAAGCAGCAGCACTGGGGTGGGAAACAGAGCAGTGGCACGACGTGAATGATCTTGCTTTCAGGGGACTGTCATTGTTTTCCACTGTCTCAGGCCTGGGGGACAGGGAGAGACAACTGTGGGGATTGCCTGACATCTTGTCGTTGTCTGGGGAAACCACATGGTGCTGCAGGGAGCGACCGCCATCCTGTCTTTGTCCCAGCCGCCACACAGAACTACATGGAGGTGGTGAACACACGTTTTTGGGTATAAAGCACCTTCTCTTCTAATATGTTTTTGTTATTAATATTGTTGCTATTACTGTGCATTTCTTATTCCACTGCTGTTTGCTTTCACTAAATTGTGATCTCAACCCGTAGTCTCTGCCTTGGTCAGAAGGAAGGGGAGAGGCTTATCTGAGTTTAGTTTGTGGCTGGTGTCAAACCACCACATTCAATTGGTGCCCATTGTGAGCCATGAAAGGGTCATGACAACTTTGATCTAAAAATCTGTGTATTAGGTGCAGAACTCCCTAGTTACAGCTGCTCTGTCTGTTCATGGGGGGGTAATAGTTAACCCTGTATATATTCCCATGCATGCTCTCCATGATGCTATTTTTTCAAAGTAGGGACAAGGACCAGGATTGCTTTGTTGCTGTACTGTGTGGTATAGTTTATGACATGACAACATCAGTGGCAATGAGGGTTATTTGGGATGTGTGTTCAGTGCTGTTCACCTGTCCTGGCCTTGGCTGCTACCTCTGAGGATTCATCAATAACAGTACCCAGCCTGTAGGGGGGGCAGGGGACAATGATTTTTCTCAGTCTCTGAACACTTTTTCCTCCTTTGGGCCTGCTACAACAGTTTTTGAGAACCTTGAATTCAATTTGGATGTTGAAGAAAGGGTATTCTAATTGCAATGTCTGCCAAATCTCTTCAGTACAGTCTAGAATGAGTGAAATTTAGCTTAAGTGAAGTCTACACCAAGTTTCAAGTCAGGATAGAGACATCCAGGGAAGTTGTTCAGAGAAACTGCCCTGGAGCTAAGCAGTCATGATGAGCATGGGGCAGAAAATGAGCCAGCTTTTAAAGCAGTATGCTGCTCCAGTGGTTTGGAAGTTCACCCCTGAAAAATACAGGACCTTGATAAAGTGGCACAATATTTGAAATCTGCATCTCATCTGCAAAATGTCTGTCCAAAGACTTACAGCTATATAATGGGTGTAGTATATGATACACAATAATTTGTGCTAAAATTTCAAAGACTACAGCATTTTGCTGAGGCTAAGCAATTGATCACCAAAATTGTGCTGTTCAAGGGATTTCTGACTGAATAAAGCCCCGGCAAGGTACATTCCAATTGCATTCCACAGATAAGCATTTCGTGGGATTTCCTCGTCTGGCAGAGCTCCAGGATGTGTGTGTGTACACAATACAGCAAATTGATTACAGGATGTGTGTTCCATATACATAAACAACAATAATCTACTTTCACCAGAAAACTGATTCCAACAGCAACAATCAACTATTAATTTCAGAACTGTTGTCAGACATGGTGGAAAAACCAGGAAAATTGTATTGTTGTATTGAAAAGATAAAATTAACAAAGAAGAAAAAAGTTATAAAAAGACACCTCAGAGAAACTGCAGCTGTGAACAGGCGGGATTCGAACCTATACAGGTTGAAACTCAAAGTTCACCCAACATCAACCGCCTGGCTTGGCATTGTTTGCTTTGTGGCTCTTTCCAAATTTTATATATTGATTATTAATAAATTCTCTTTAACCATAACATTGATTGGCTCGTTTATAACATGGGGAAATTAAAGAGGACCAACAACAATTTTAAAAGAACTACCAGAAGTTTAAGGAGGAAATGTCCCATGTCCTGCCAGTACAGGTAAGAGTTTCTGCTATTAGGGAGCAGGTGCTCCCCAGCTTGAGAGAGAGGGTACACACCACAAGGCAATCTGTGGTTCTACCTGCATGACCACTGAGAATACATGAGGAAGTGGGATGGAAAACCCACCTCTGCTGCAGCAGCACAGGTACCTGTGTTGAGAGGAAGGATAACCACCACATGAAACTCTTCAGTAATAAACGCCGCTCCCATTTCCCTTGGGCAAGTCCTCAGAGGGATTAAAAAGGCTCATCTTATTTCTGATTCTCCTGAAGGGACCTCCAGGTCATATTTACAAGAAGTAACAAGTACCATGACCTAGAAATGCCCTGCCTCTGAACAGGAGGGTGAAAGGTCTACTGGAACGTGGATCTGATGGCCTCGCACACCAGACCCATACGAGTATATGGCTTTAGTTGGCACCAACACACCATGTACTCTGATGCCATCAAAATACGGAGAGGCAGACTCCCTCTCTATTTCTAGGGTGACAGGGGGATCCCAACAGCTGACTCTACTAAAGGTGAAGTGAGCACGACTGGAAACAAATGGCAAAAACATTCCCTCAAGAGATGTCAAAAGCAGCATCACTGGTTCAAGAAGCAGCCATGAGGAATGAGCAGTGGTGCAGCGTGACATGGATGGCCTTGCTTTCAGGGGTTTGTCTGACATTGTTTCCTGTTGTCTTGGGCTTGGGGACAGGGAGACCTGCCTGTGAGGAGCACCTGCCACCTTGTCTTTGTCTGGGGAAACCACATGGCACTGAGTGAGGGAACAGCTGCCATCTTGTCTTTTTCCTGGCAGCCAGGCAAAGCTAAGTCATGGTGGTGAACACCTCTTTTTGTGGGTAAAGCACCTTCTCATTTTCTATACTTTTGTTGTCAATATCACTGCTGTTACTGTGTGTTTCTTAGTCCACTCCTGTTTGTTTGTAATAATTGTTATCTCAACCCACAGTGTCTGCCTTTGTCCCTTCTCTCTAACTAGAAGGGCAGGGAGAAGAGATGTGGCTTATTTGGAGTGTAATTTCCAGCTGGTGTTAAACCACCACAGTTAGGAAGACAAGACTGAAACCAGGGGAGTTGACATAACTTAGGAATCCTAAAAAAAATTGGTAACACTCTAGTAGAACAATAACTATCAATAGTAATTATATTGAAGAATTATCCCAAACGTTCAGAATTAGATAGGTAGCTTTACAGAGGATATTATTCTTTCAGAAGGCTGCTACCTCAGGCAATAGTTTGAGCAAGATTCATTAAACCTATCATCTTTTAGCACATGTCCTTACCATAGCTCTCTTAAAGTTAGAAACAGTGATCAAGGTGAAAGGTGGACTTACTTTTAGTTTAATTTCATTAACTTGAAATATTACTACAGTCTTACAAGATCACATGTAGATGATAACCTGTGAATAATGAATTCAGAAGTTCTTACAAACACGAAAAATAAAGATGAATGGAAAGAACAGCCAGAGAGAAATCCTAAAAGTGTAATTTCCATTGTTTCCTATCCAGGCTTGTTTTTTACTTTACTTTTTGAATTAGCAAAATTAAGCTGTTAGAGACCACAGTATAGTTTGTGCTTTACTTCCGTTAAGTTTTCCTCATGCTGTATCATTAAAGCAGCCTGTCTTACTTAATCCAATTCAGCACCTAAGATTTACAATGGGTGTAATTTGAAATAAACTCTGACAGTGTATATTTGAGCTACTTTGTAAAGGCAGCAGTAGAAACTTCATTAGAGCTGGTACTATAAAACAGTACATCTTTTTTAATTTCAGTGGCTTAACTTTATAGAATTAGAGCATTACCTTGCAAGACTAATTTTTGGAAACACCAGTAAAGAGATCAGGAGGGCATAGGATTCTCAGTCCCCATGTTAGAATGCAGCTTGTTCTGATTTTTTTTAAAAACGTGTAATAGGCTAAATGATAAAAAGATGTTACTTCCTCCAAGCTTATAAATATTTTTTGTGTCCACACTACTCTTATATTTACATAAATTTGTGTGCACATGTATTTGTAATATCCCCCATCACTGTGGGAGATTCAAGGTTCAAAAAGTAAGTGTCTTCTTGTCTGCATTAGAGCACCCATCCATCAATAGCACAAAAAACCAAAAAACCCAAGGAAATAGGCCCTTTCCCTTTCTACTGAGAAACACCAAACAAAAATCCAAAACACAGAGGAATCATGTTAGACCCTACCAGGCAAGACAACTGCTATAAATCACAGGAAGAACACATTATATCACACTTGATGGGAGGAGCAGATGCTCCTTGAAAAGCCCTGGATTACTGGGAGAGAGATCAATTTCAGAATTCTAAGCAATATGCAATGAAGGATAGGGATAAATGATATTGTCTTAAAATATTAACATATATGTATGTATTGTAGTCTTAAAATGAGTAAAATCCGAAGGTGAGAAAGTTTCTGTGAAATGTGAGACTTCCCAAATGTCTTCCAGCCCAAGATAAGAGTCAACAGACCTAACAGTGCTACATCACTGAAACTGATCATTGAAATTCAGCTTCAGGAGTCAAGATCTTTCCAGACAGCAAGGAGTACTTTCGTGAAAGTTTAGGTATCTAGAATCCAATGCCTACTCTTTTGAAATATACCAAGGGGTCACTTTCTAAACTGTGTCTAAATCCTACTGCAAACAAAGGACTATTTCAGACTTTCTGGGCAACTACAGATTAAGATAATGTCATCTTGATTCTCATCTGACTGGCTTGATATTTTATGCTGTCCATCAGGACATAGTAGAAGTTCTCTAACCAACATGAATGTTGAATTCTGGCCTCAAGAATACTACTGTTTTCATCTGCCATTTGGGTACTCCTTAGAAAGAACATCTGGCTTGCTTCCTTTGTAGATCCGTCTGTGTGGAAGGTAGTATTTTCAACATACGTGAACACGACTCAAAATAGTAAGTACCTATGATCACAAAAGAACTACTTTTTACCTTCAGGGTTACAAAGGCCCAGGCTGTATCAGTCTAGTTTTTCTTTTTTATAACAGGGCAGGAAAAAGAAAATAGCCCCTACAACAAATTGCCTAAAGAAACCTAGCAAAAAAACCCAGAGGTCAAAGCCTGATCCATTAGAGACACGGAATTATCAGTTCCTTGCATATAGGTAAGACTCTCAACATAACCTGTACAAAGCTCCATTATTAACTTGCCATTATCTGTCCACATACTTGAAGAAATCACTGTGTAGGCAACTTTGATATGCAGTTATTTTAAGGAAACCCTACTCTAGAAGTTCACAGAACTGTGACATCAATGCACAGAAATTCTTCTCATAAAAAGATTTCTTTTTGAGGGCTCTTGTAGCTCAAACCCAGCTGGAAATTAGGCTCCAAACTGCCACTTCCTTTCCCCCAGCTGCTCTAGTGAGAAAGGGACAAAAAGACAGAGATTATGGCTTGAGAAAACAATTCACTAGGAAAACAGCAATGAGTTAAGGAACACAAACAGTAGTAGCAACAACACTAATAACAACAGCATATAAAAGAGGTAAAAATGCTTATAGAAGTCCAACTGAACTAGTGTTACTGTGTCCAGTCACACACAGATTCCTGAGACAAAGGAGACACTACTACAGCCACCATCTCCTTCCATGAGCCTGAAATAATGAAAAACAATGGCAGACAAATCCTCTGCACCCATGGTCCTCCCCCAGGCCTGAGACAAAAACAACAATGGACAAACCCTCCAGCTGGACTGCCCACACCATGCCACCACACCATTCTGTTTGCCGCTTTGATCTCCTGGAAAAATGGAACAAAATAATGGCAATTCTGCATCATATTCCCTTTTTCTCCAATTTAAAGCCATGCACCCTAGTGATGATGTTGCTGGTATAAAATAACCTGGCCCTGCCCACATAGCTCCAGGCTCCACCTCCCTCCTGGCAACGGTGATGAAATTAGCTCTGTCCTAGTCAAAATTAGGACAAGTGTGAAATTAAGATCATAGAGTAAGGATGAAGAATTAAGGATCAGAAGTTTAAATGTGCCTAAACTGTTAACAAGGGAGGGAGGGAAGGAGGGAGAATGTAGAAGAGTATTCCCCTAACCTGGGGTGATTTTCCTTTGACTGGTAATATTTATATAAGCAGTTGCTTCCCATACACTTTGCTACAGTGGGAATTTTCATCTCGATGCATTAACCAGGATGTGCTAACCAGATCTCATCTCCGCCAGGCCGAATTAGCACCTTCCTTTCGCAAATTCTTCCCTTCTGTCCCTGATCTGAAGTTTCCACTGTGATGCCTTGTCTTACAGGCAAGCACCTTCTGTGGCCTTGACAGTTTGAGACAGGCAACTGTGCTAGGTCCTTACACCACCCCGTGGCTCAAACACTGTCCTCCAGAGACTTTGTTCCTCAGCTCACAGGTTGTCCACAAGGGTTATGTGTATGAAGCAATAGTAAGAGAAAAGACAGAAGCAATAACATGAGTTACATACAGTGTACAATAGCTATCCCAATCATTAAAAATGCAAATCCAATGGCAATCATCAATCCAAGTCTCAACAGCCATTTCCCCTACCCTCTGAGTCCCAAGGATCAGAGTACTGACATCATCCAGGAATTGGTGCTAACTCCTAGAAGACTGTCTTGGGCCTGGAGTGATTGATAGCAATTTATTTAATTTTGCCTCGGGCTTCTTCAATCGATGCCACTGCATTGTGAACAGTGATAAAACATTCAGTTTTATTAAGATTTAAACATTCCATATACACCTTGTTCCTTTAATAATAACACATCTGAAGCCCCTTTTGACAATTTTTTGGACTTGCAAGTTCTCTCAGTTCACACCTAATCCAGTTACTGAGGGTATGTACCTTCAACATATAAAGTTCTCATGCAAAATACAAAACAGCTCTCATACAAAATGCTCTCATGCAAACACATCAGTCCATTGGGCCCATACACTATTTCTCCAGGGGACAGAGTACAACTCTGGAGAGGAGGGAAGGGAGACAGAGAGAGGGATCCAGTGGTGTCCCACTGGTCCTTCTTCACCCTGGGCTTCTTGGTGGAGGGCATCCCCAAGTCATTCTTCTGAGGGTACCACCTATACAGTCCATATCCATGGCAGCATATCCCCATAACTTGGAGTGATCTGTGTTTGACCAATGATAAGTGTATGAGCAGTTTCTTCCTTCCACACACTTTGCTACAGTAGGAATTTTTGTCTGGATGCATTAACCAGGATGCACTAACCAGATTTTGCCTCCTCCAGGCCTGGAAATAGCATCTTTCTGTCGCAACTTCCTCCCTTCTCTGCTATGTCAAGTTGCTGCTGTGCAGGCTTATCTTATGGCAAGTTCCTTCTGCGGCCTGGATAGGCAACTGTGCTCTTTAAGTTCTTACACTTGGGTTTTATCAGAATCACTTTGTACATTAAAAATTACCTGAAGTGGTGACTTCACGTTCTTTTAAGAAAGTAAGGGCTGTTAAATGAAAGTACAAATCCGATAGCATGTTTTTGATCAAGTAACAGATAAAGAACCTTGCTTCATGACACGTATGTTAAAACTATGAGACAGTTTTCCCCTGATCTTATTTCAGCACATTCTGTGCTAAGAACACTGTAAATAAAACACAGCCCACGATCAAACATCAGACCCGAAACAGGAACTGCTGTTGCCCAAGCTGTTGAAACTCCAAGACAGCAATGTTTTGATTTTAGATTTCTTATTTCAGAGCAATAAAAAAAATTGCTCAAAGAATACAAAAACTAAACACAAAACAAAGCAGCACTGTATAATACAGCACATCCTGAAAACAATCTAAAACACTTGAACCTGATCTAAAGATTACATGTAAGGAAAATACAATTCAGAGATCAAATCCTTATGAACAGCATAGCTCAAGCTTTTGCCTACAGACCTTCCTTGATAAGTTAAAGAAGGCTTCTAAATTACTTTTGCATTTTAAAGACTTGTTTTATAGAACTCAAGGAAATTTTTCTCTTTCTCCAATTCATGTAAATCAGCACCTTACCTAGTAGGATCTTTTGAGCTTGCCATGATGCATTGGTATTTAATACGTGTTCAACAAATAGTGAAGGCGAAGTTGAGCACCCCCTTACACTTGCTTCATTCTAATTGCATAGCTTTCTTTATAAAAGTACAATTCATTATTTCCATGTTCATTAGAGTGCTGCTCTTCTCACACACTTCACAACATTTTAAGTACATGCATTTAAGAGATGAGGTAAGCCTTACCAGGCACACAACAGCAGTGGCTGGTGACACCACCCACGCACATTCAAGTGCTTCTGTCGAGGCTATCAGGTTACCAAGTCTGTGCCCCCGGCAGTACCGAGGCTTGCCTGACTCTGCCCACATTTGCCATACACTGGTTACCCTTCCAGACTGGCTGGGTCTCTTTACCTCTCAAGACTACTTGTCCCTCTATAGTTTCTAAAGCTATCTGCCACTCTGAAATACTGAACTAAAGTAAGCCAAGAATTCTTCACTTCTTTTAAAATACCTTACCTCTCAAGCACTGCCTTACACTCTTTCTGCTTTATCCCTCTCCCTGACTTCAGCCTTTGGTCTTTCTTGCATTTAAGTCTTTCTACCACTGCTTCACAGGAAAAGTCCTCCAGTCATTTGACCATGACCAGTTCAATCAGCTGCTCAACTTTTTTACATAGTTCTTCATACCAATAATCTTGGGATCACTGCAGCGTTTTTTGTTTTTTTTTTTGTCCTAGGCTGTTTTACAAAACCAACCAGAACTAACAGTACATACTTCTCTGTGGTTTCTGGTTTCTCTCTGAGGGCTACTTGTCACAAATAAAACTTTTAGTCAACGCCTCTAAAAAACTCTGTATTTTCAGTCAGCATCAGAACCATTAGCATAAAGCAGATCACCGAACAGAAACCAAAGAAGTCTCAGCGGTTGTCTTCAACAGTGCAACAAATAATACTACAAATTACAGCTGCAACCCTATCCAGCCTACACAATACTGGATAGAAAACATGGGGATTTATGGAGCTCTGTTGTCAAATGCAGTGGGTCTTTGGTTAAGTATGCATAAACAAGAATTGTTCAATGCTTGTTTCTTATGAGTTGAATTGATCCACTAGCAGTTCACTATTTTTTTTTCCAGTTAAAACAAACTATGTCCTTAACAAAGATATACTCTTTATACTCATCAATTTCACATCTTTGATAAAAGTTTGACATACCTAATCAAGAACAATACAATTTCCTTCTGCAGAAAAAAATCAGTTTTTCCTAACTATATCATTATAAAGAAACTTAAGTAATTTTGATTGAAGTTTCATTATAAATTTTCTTCAAATGTTTTGAGGCATACATGCAGAGTAAGAAGTACAAGTACTAATGACAACTTCAAGCAGTCAAAAGGAACTGCAAACAAGCAGTACCACAAAACTCTTATATGCCTTCTTAGAAGCACTTCCCAAATACACTCATTTTACTAGTTCAAAATGCAATTAAAGGAAGTCATTTTAATCCCTCAATTTACACCGGCATATTCTGACCAGCCACACACTGCTATTTTCACCATTTTGTTAGTACACTGGTGTTTCACTACAAAACCAATGAAACCAGTAGAACCAATGGTCCTTTTCCACCTTTTACCCAAGGATCTCTGATTTATAATTAATTAGGCCATCCAAATTAATAAAAAGGCTATAGTAAATATTCAGTTCATCAGCTAATAATGAAAAAAACCCACAGAACTATTAAGGTTGGTAAAGATCTCCAAAATCAACTGTCCTTTGGCAGAACACCATCTTGTTTGTCAACTGGACCACAGCAGGAATCCAGTCATTTCTTTCACACTTCCAGGAATGCCAAGTCCACCACCTGCCTGAGCAGCCTGTGACTATACTTTTAAAAACATCTGTAGCTCTTAGTTCACAAACACTTATTGCAGTGAAGTAATGAATCAAACATGTTTGTCAGAAAACTGCTGTCTGACAAGTCATGTCATACGTTATTTTCAGTTATGTATTCAAAAGTTTTAGCCAGTCAACAGCAACATGCAGGGCACACACAAGCCCATACACTACAATTTTCTAAAGTCTAAAAAAGAAAATGTTTTTAAAATATTATTTAAAGTATTACTTAAGCTGTTCTTTTGCTTTTGTACTTTATATGAAAACAGTATTTTCCATTACAGTACATAAAACTCAATGGATTGCATATTTGATCTTTTATTACTAGTCACAACTTCCAGAACAAAAGAGGCAGTACAGGACTTAGAAGCATTTTTCAAATTTTCTTGCACTTGAAAATAAGTCATTTTACCAAAATCTGCAAATCAACCAAAATTAATATGAAGAGGCAAAATCCTACTAAACACTTCAGTATGCCTAACTTGACCAGCCTTTCTTCCTTGACGAGTTAATATGCAACTAAAAATAGTTGCGATTTTCATCAGCATTCATCATCTATCAGGAATACAGCTAATTAAAACTAGTACTGGTCAAAATGCAACGCAAGCAGATGTATCCATGCCGTGTACAGCAAGAGAAATAAATAAACACTGGTTAATTCAAGTGACCTCTTCGCCTGATGGCTTTAAAAGGTGGAACAACTCTAAGCCCAGAAAAATCTACTATAGCTGAACCCAGAATGCAATTAGCACGGATGAAAGATGATACATTTTGGATACATTAAGCAAGAGACAGTCTGAAGATGCATTAGCAAGATAACCAATATTTCTAGATAAAGAGAACAAAGTTATTTTGCTGTTAAAGCCAGCAAAATAATTAAAGCTCATTATGAGCTCTAGATCTCCAGGAGATCTCCATTCCTCTCCTATGTACACAGGAGATAGTTTCCCTGTCACAGAAAGCAATCACATAAAATTCTTCTTTCTGACTTGCTTACTACTCACTGCTCTACTGAAATATAGTTACATATCCATACTACTATGACTACTAACTACAAAGGAGTTTCTTCGCTGTTTTCTGCAGCTAAAAAATTTTCGGAGCAGAAACAGTTATTCTTAGTTTTTTTACTTCCAATGGTATCTTTCATCATAGTTAAAACAAGACTTTTTCTACTCTGTAGAGCATGTAATCTGTGACAATAAAATCTACTGATATTAGAAATGCTTCAGGCATTTTCAGTATCATTTCAGAGGCCAAATATTCCAACTGTGAATAATGCACTGCATATTTGGCCCAATTTTCCAGCAACTCAGCATCTTCCTGATGTTTTTCTGTATTGTTAAGAGCTGGAGATTTAGCAAATGTCCCTGCTCTAAGAGAAAGATTTAGCTGAAAAGAAACCTGCCTTCTCTTCCTCTAATTTCCTAGGACACTGGCTGCTAAATTACAACTTCCCTGGTAAGTTGGTGAATTTATTTCTTCTAATACACCTTGTGCTGGGTTTGGCTGGGGTAGAGTTAATTTTCTTCACAGTGGCTGGTATGGGGCTGTGTTTTGGATTTGTGCTGAACACAGGGTTGATAACATAGGAATGGTTTGAGCAGTCTTACACAGGGCCAAGGCCTTTTATGCTTTTTGTGCTGCCATGCTGCTGAGAGACTGGGGATGCATGGGAGGCTGGGATAAGACAAGTGACTCCAGCTGACCAAAAGGATATTCCATACCACGTGACATCATACTCGGGATAAAAAGGTGGGGGGAAGAAGGAAGGGTTGAGGGACATTTGGAGTGATGGCATTTGTCTCCCCAAGTAACCCTTATGTGTGATGGGGCCCTGCTCTCCTGGAGATGTCAGAACATCTACCTGCCCAGAGGAAACAGTAATTAATGCCTTGTTTTGCTTTGCTTGTCTGCATGGCTTTTGCTTTCCTTATAAAACTGTGGTTATCTCAAGCCATGAGTTCTCTGTCTTTCACCCTTCCAATTCTCTCCCTGACCCTGCTGGTGTGGGAGCGAGCAAGTGAGTGGCTGCATGGGGCTTGGTTGCTGGATGGGTATAAACCATGACACAAGCCCTAATACTTAGTTCTACTAACGTGCAGGTAGTCCAGTGATCTAATACAGAAAAATAATCCTGGCCCTCAAAGCAACATGAATTTATCACACCATAAAGTTCACTTCATAATGTCCAGTTCTCTTCAACATCTCCATTAATGGTTTAAGAAAAACATTATACTGGCTTTTCCAAGTAACAGTAGAAGATCATATTCATTTAAAGAGAGGACAATAACTAAGGGCAAACCATTGACTGACAAATCTGGTAGCCTTCTGCAGTGTTGGTGGATGAAGGAAGGGTGACTTACGTCATCCACCTGGACTTCTGCAAACTATTAAGTACTGTCCTGGACAACATCCTCATCTCTACACTCAAGAGACATGATTTGACAGATTAGACAACTTAATGAGTAAGAAATTGGCTGGAGGGTTGCACTCAAAAAGAGTCAACAGCTCAATATCCAAGTCAAGAGCAGTGACAAGTGGTGTCCTGAGGGGTCAGTACTGGGACCTGAATTGTTTGTCATCTTTGTCAGCAACACCACCAGTGGGATCAAGTGGACCCTGATCAAATTTGCTGAAGACGCCAAGCTGTGTGGTGCAGTCTACACACTGGAGAGAAATTATGACATCCAGAGGGACCTGGACTGGCTTAAGACGTGGGTCTGCGGGAAACTCATGAAGTTCAAGAGGGTCAAGTGCAAGTTGCTGTACTTGGGTTGAGGCAATTTCAAGCACAAATACAGACATTGGGCAGATAATCAATTGAAGAGCAGCCACAGAGAGAAGGACTCCGGGGTTTTGGTGGAGAGAACCAGATTAACATGACTCAGTAATGCATGTTTACAGTCCAGAAAACCAGTAACATCTTGGGCTGCATTAAAAGTAGTGTGGCCAGCAAGTCCGACACGGTGCTACTGCCTCTCTAGTCCACTCTCACAAGACTGCACCTGGAATACTACACCCGTATCTCTGGCCCCCAGCAGCAACAACAAGACAGACATGACCTGTTGGAACAAGTCCAGAGGAGGGCCACAAAGCTGCAAGGTCATGTTAAAAGAGTTGGGGTTGTCCTGCCTGGAAAAGAGAAGGCTTTGGGGCAACCTTGCAGCAGCCTTTCAGTACCTGAAGAGGACCTACAAGAAGGCTGGAGAAAGGCTTTTACCAAGGCAAGTAGCAACGGGACATGAGGGAGTGGCTTCAAAGTAAAAGAGGGTAAGTTTAGGTATCAGAAAGAAATTCTTTACTGTGCAGGTGGTGAGGCACTGGAAAAGGCTGCTCAGGAAAGCTGTGGATGCCTCATCTTTGAAAGTGTTCAAGGCCAGGCTGTATGATGCTTTGAGCATCCTGGTCTAGTGGAAGGTGTTCTTGTCCATGGCAGGGGGGTTGGAACAAGATGATCTTTCAGGTCCCTTCAAATTCTGTGATTTTTAAGATCCATACAGCCTTATACCATAAAAAACCTGCTATGCCAATAAACCTCTCATCAAAACCCCTCTAAACGAACTAAACTGAATTCAAGGTTTTATCCTCAGCCCAGTTCTCTTCAACATCTTCATTAATGACATGGATGCAGAACTCAAAAAGTCTGTCTAGTTCAAGAAGTATTTGGATGACAACTCTCTCAGGCACATGGTGTGATTCCTGGGGATGGTCCTGTGGAGGGTCAGGAGTTTGACATGATGATCCTGATGGATCCCTTCCAGCTCAGCATATTCTAGAATTCTGTGGTTTAGTTTTATCAGCATTTTCTGTTAGTAGCTTTTAAAAAAACAAGTTACCAACTTAAATAAAACCAAACCAACAGTTTTCTCAAATTATGTCTAGATTATTCATCTACAGCTTTTCCCAACTACTCTTGTATTATTCTGTACAGTGAATACTTCAAAGACAGATAGTAAGGGCCTTCCCCCCTTCCTGTATGTGGTGGTGCATTCCCCCCCCGCCCTGCTTTCCAGGCTGCAGTGGAATCTGAGAAAATGTTTATTAGGCCTCATCCTTGAAAACACCACCTGGGCTCAGTTCTTTCTGAGCTTATCAAAAAACACTGTCCCCTCTCAGGAACTCCTAACAAGCTTCTGTTTTTCTTGTGACTAGCCCTGGAAAATATTTATCTGGCCTGAATGGCATAACACTCCCATTCTCACCCTTCCAAAGAAAGGGCCGACCTTTCATCCTGTGGACAGGATGGAACATTGTTAGGACTAAAATCCACTCTATTGCCATCCTATGAACGGCAGTCCAAAATGGGGCCTGTTGAGCTCTCCTGAACCACAGCAGGCCTGCAACCAGAAATCAGTTTTTTGAGCAATCTCAAGCACATTCATTTGGGACACTGTCATGTGCATAATAAAATATCACCTAAAAGAAGGAGGCCTTAAAAGTCCTGAAAATTATCATCTCCTTCTGTGGTTTACTTGGTGGTAGGTGAAATTTAGTATAGCTAAAGCAAATTTTTTCAAGTCTTGTGTTTTTTATTTACCATTTATCTAGACTTCTTTTTTTTAAAATACACTGCCTAAAATTATTCTGTGTAAGCATGCTTTCATTTTATCTTTCAAATTACTAATGGAACTTTAATGAAAACTAACCCAAGGACATAATAAGCATGGTTTATCACAACTCAAGAGAGCATATAACAAGTCATTACCTATAAGCACCTTCTAGAGCTCAAGAAACTAATCTTCCTAACAAAAACTACCTCTGAGTGCACACCTACAATTTATTATTTATATTTACAGCTTTCATAAGTATAGATTAAATTAAGACATGTTTTTATCTGAAGAAGTTTAGCTGACTGATGAAAACAATGTCTTTTCTGATAAAACTCTCTCACAATACTTCACTGTATTTAAGTAAAACACCTCCAAGATATTAAAGATTTTGCCTTCAGTTACAGATCCTTATGGAGCAAAAATACAGGTTTTAAAAAACACAATGAATAAATGATGATGTAACAACAAATTTCCAGACAATCAGGTAAACACAAGCACCTATAAACTCACCTCACTTTACAAATATACCTCAATACCTGCATGATCAACACAGACAAACTAATGGAATGACCTTCAACAACAAGGATTTTTCTGTTTTGCCTTCACAAGTTTTAATAACAGTGATAGAGTGGACACCTCTCAACCCTCAGACAATCAGCAATAAAATGTGCCTTGTTACTTCCAATAAGCAAAACAATCCAAGATGGGGGACAATTCACTATCGTTTTTAAAATCTGTTTCCTAAAATTGCTAAAAGATCCCCAGTTCTGTTAAGCTTACATTAGCATCAAGTAAAGTGAGAAATCCCCTTCAAATAATCATAGACAAATTTTCATCATTCCAATCCATTAGTGGCAGATACTTCTGCTTAAACTGTTCCGTGAAAATCATCCTTTGGCAGAAAATTCTGTAAATAATCAGAAATACTATGCTTCAGTAAAACTTGTGACTATTTAATTGTCCACAGCTCCACAACCTTTTGACTTGCACCCTTATTTAACGATCAGGAATAGAAGTCACTAGAGTGAAAGCAACATAAAAAACACACTTAAGTTTCATGTAGAACATAACCAGCAAATTTTTAACAGTTCTCTGAACTCAGGAACTTGCTTAGCATCTGTAACACCTGCATGTACACAATACACTGAGAGATCTTTGCAACACCACTGGAAATGCAGATGTACATAATCATGTCATCATCCCCTTCTCCTACCAAATAAAGAACTAAAGACCAGCGGGTCTTTCTACTTGTGGAATCTAAAAAATGCACAAAGAAGGACAAAGGGAATGACTTCACTTTCAACAGAAGAAAAGTGTACTTCAATCATGCGTTATCTATTTTTCATTCTATTTTTTCCATACAAAAGGCATTAGTGAAACTAATGGAACATTCAGCCCAGTATTGGTGTGTGGGAATTAACCCACCTTTGTCCAGAGGTTTTAAAAGTTCCCAATCTTCCTGTAATGAACAGACAGTTGCACCTGCAAGAGATGATCATCTCGGCTGGCCCAGCTCAATAGTTCACAGATCAGGCCTTCTTCCATTGTCTGGGCCTTTGAATCAATTAGAAAGAGACTGGGAACCTCTGATCAAAACTTTCTTTCAAGTCATATGGGTTGATTACAAGTAAGCAGCAGTGATAACACTACACAGTCACTAAGCCAAATCAGCTGTTGATTGCAATTAAAAATAGGCATAGGATTTTGCCTGAAAAGGAACTGCTAGCTATCAACATGCACAGCAAAAAAACCAACAAAAACCACTGATAAAACCAGTGATAAACAAAAGAAAAATGAGATTCATGAGGTAAAAGAAAGTAGAAAACTACATACACATACACATGCTATATCCAGAATGCAGAAACAAAATTAAAACAGCTCTATTAACTCCAGTTCTTAAGTTTACTCTCACACTAAGTAAAATTAGATTTCTGAAATTCACATGAACTTTCAGGATAAAGGAAAACTGTAGGGCTGTCATTTTAAGCATTCATAAATAAATAACCCAGAAAACAGAAGAAAGTTAAATTCTCAAGAAATTAATTTCAGAAAACCTTGCAGGCTTAGTCTGGCTTTTTACAGCTTATCAACAGTGAAGCTGTGCAAAAGTAGAGCATTTTACTAAAATTAAACCGATTAAAATGTAAGAGTTTCTTATTTGATCTGCTTCACACATAGGCAATATTACAATCAGATTAAATATTTGGCTAAGGACTCAATGACATTTTGACATATGTTTGAAGAATTCCTTGCTTCTCTCTTGGTTCAAAACATAAATTCCAAAAGTTGAACACACAAACACAAAAAACAATTCTTACATCTGGTATTAAAAACACACATTTTGGCTATTCTACTGATTAGGAATCAAGCGAATGAAAGAATAGGAGAACTGACTCATGCCAAATGAGCTTACAAGAGTTTCCTTAAAAAAAAAAAAACAAACAAAAAACCCCAACAAACAAAATATGTTTGTCAACATAAACTTAAAGTTCCACAGTAATTCAAAAAAGTTTCTAGTCTATTTTCTTTCTAATGGCTAAGAACAAATGTATCTGTTTTCCTATGCATACAGATGGCAGAGCAAAACTAGTTTTGAAAACAAAAAAATTTGCCCACTACTGCAACATTATGCACACCTTAGTATGAGAACAATAAAGACATACAGAGCTCATTTTAAAATACTTTTCTTACAGCTCTTGTCTACTCTTCTCTCAAGCAGCATGGATAAGCACAACCTCTTTTATTATTGAATGATTTGCCTATGCTAATACAAGACAGTGTTCAATATCAGTATTATTCTGTCCTTCTACTATGGAATCATCATCAGCTACCAAAGTTTAGCCAAACAGCTTTAAAAACAGTGAAAAGGTTTACAATATACTTAGTAACTAACATGAAGATATTATTTCTTTTCACGATATTGCTACAATTCTTGCTATGGTTTTGCACAATATACCAAGACTCTGAAATACAATGATTTCTTTTTAAAGCATCCTCTTACAGACAATGCAAAAATACTTGCTGATTTAGCCTCGTTTGTGTTCTAACTTACAGCCCAATAATTTGATATTTACATGGTCCTCCATGCTTAAAGTAATCTTACAAGATAAGGCTTTTTTAAAAAATGTGAAGAAGAGATCTATCTAGTACTTAATCAAAGTCATGATAATCTTCCTTGCATCACTTCATCCAAAGATAAATTTTAACCCACTCCTAATTGTTCAGTCTACTGCAAATAACTTTGCATTTAACCACAGGGCAAGAACCTGCACAGACAGCACAATAACAAGTTGTCACAAGCTTGTGTAATTGCCCGAAGTTGCACACTTTTGCACAATGGCAAATATGAACCAGGTTAGCTTGCAGATGATCACAGGGCTGGGACACATCTCTACAAAGTCAGGTCGAGAGGTGGGATTGTTCCACCTGGAAAAGAGAAGGCTTTGGGGCAACCTTACAGCAGCCTTTCAGCACCTGGAGGGGACCTACAAGGCAGCTGGAGAAACACTTTTTACCAAGGAAAGTAGCAACAGGACATAGAGTGGATTCTAAGTAAGAGAAAAGGCATTTAAATTAGATATTAGGAAGAAACTCTTTATTGTGCAGATGGTTAGGCACTGGAGCAGGCTACCCAGAGAAGCTGGGGATGCCTCATCTCTGCAAGTGTTCAAGGCTAGGCTGAATGAGCCTTTGAGCACCCTGGTCCAGTGGAAGTGTCCCTGTCCATGGCAGGGGGGTCAGAACTAGGTGATCTTTAAAGTCCATTTCAAAACAAACCACTCTGTGGTTCTAGAACTTTCCTAACTGGCAGGTAACTATCCTCCTCTCCCCCTGAATAAAATAAGTCATTTTTAAAATGCACAAAAGTAACAGCTGCCCAGGATATGACAGCAGCACTGCACAATCACTGTGCTTGCTATCACTCTATGGTAAATACAAGTGAACTTCAAGTTTTACAACATAATTATTTTCTTCTTAGTCATGCTCTTACAGACAGAAGTGACCCAAATAATTTATTACAACTCTAAGCAAGTTTACTCAATTTGGTATGGAAACATTTACAACAGGTCTCTGGAAACCATAGAGGAAAATGGAAATACCTACTTTAAAAAGTAAGGCATTTTTCTGTTCCCTGCTCGTGTCTCCTAAAGGAGTATACTTTGGTCAGTCTTTGTCAGAAAACTAGGTTTAATTTCTGTTGTGCTAGTCAAAGAAGCATTGCTCCAAAGCCAAAAGGACCACTCCAACATTCTGTAAGAGCAAGCCTAGGGCAAACATATCTACCCCCTGCTGTTAGACAGCAATGGAGTGGTAAGTTACTGCATTTATAAGTCTGTGAGGTTGATTAATTGTGGCAAATCAAACTCTGGGGTTTAAAACTCTTGGGAAGCCTGGCTGATCTTTCTAAGTGTCATTTCAAGTGCATAACAAACACTTCTCAACAACCCAAGCCAGCAGTGCTGCTACAACACACCTTCAAACACTGAGGGTACATAAGTAGCATATAGGTTTAAGGGGCAGGGGGATGATCTCCATTTAACAGACCACTTGCAAGCTTTTTAGTCTATGCATCGTAAGTACCAAATTATTCTTTGATGGGTTTTTGAGGACCCTGAGAAGACGCCACTGCAACACTAAATTAAACCTAGGCATAATAAAAAAATTTTCTAAACCAAATGTAAGCATTTGTAACACTTAATAGTGTTGCAAGACCAATTTTGCTGATACACATGAAATTTTTTTCTCTCTAATGCAGCATGCCTCTACAACTTTATGAATAAAGGCCCACAGTAAAGGAGATATCTTGTTCCTGAATTCAGATGTTCACGTTTTAGCAATTATTCTCATTATATCCAATTTCTCCAGCTGTTTTAAAACTTTACTCTTGACACAATCACTATTTATCTTTAAGATGAGCTGTGGCAGTAGAGGGCCAGGATACACCAAAAACTGTGTGTGAGAGCAAGCCAAGTAATTAATGTATCAATACTTAAACTTGTGCAACACAGCAACCACCTGCCAATTTTAAATGCAAATAAAGCACATAAACATTGAAAATTCTAATTAGGACAAGCCATTATTCACAGCATTGATTAGAAAGTCAAAATTTAATTGTTATGAACCCCAACCTAAGTATCCAGTGAGGATATTGAAAAATAAGTAGTAATTCAGCACTTAAAAAGAAAGAAAAAAAAAGCAGGACCACAAAACACTCAACAGGGATGAGGTAAAAAAATAGTTACCTATATTAGCTTTCTATAACCAAAAGTACGACAAGATTTGCTACAAGATCTTTCATTCATAAATTTGAGACACATGTATCTAGACTTCTCCCATAACCAACATCACCGTAGCTAAAACCACAACAGACAGTTTTTAATGAATCAGATATTAATTTGGGTTTCCACTGGACACAAACACTGATTGCCTCTATTCTAATAAAAATGTTGCTCTCTTTCATAAATCAGCTGACAGTAGGAAGAGGAATTAAGAGTAAAACTTATTGATAAACTATGGCCTCTTCTACTCAGAAGAAAATTGACAATTTTTTTAGGAATTACTGCAATGAAGGAGCAAACAATACCATTTTTTCAAACTGAAGCATGATCACATTGATAGAGAGATACTAAGGTCATATTCCAAGCATAGGAAAATTTCTCACTACACACCTGGTTTTAAAAAAGAGCTTATAGACATAGTTAGACAATTCAGATCAATAGCATTTTTCATCCTATCTTTGCAATGATCAGGGAAAAAACCAAAAAAAACCCCAACAAAACTGAAAAAAGGATTCAGGGGAAATGATCTCTTGGCTTGAATCTACAGTTTGAAAAAGCTGAGCAGCCAGTTCTAAACTGAATTTGTCTCACCTGTTTTCTTCACATTCAGCCATTTTAGCTTGCATTAAATCAGTTACCAAATGCATTCATGTAACCATTCACAGTGGAAACATAAACCACTTAAGTGAAAACACTTGCTGTTAATAATGGCAGGTCTCTTGCTATGGCTACTAACTAAAAATGAGATCTTAGTTATTCCAGATCAGCTGCATAATATTCACTCACTGTCTAAAAATCTTGGCCTAAAGAGATTATCACATGTAAATGGTGAATAGCTGCAACAGATGTCAAAGATGTAATCTGCATAACAGCAAGTCACTGAAAACAAAATTCAGCATTGTATTATGTGAGCTCTAATTGCAGCTAACTACACTGGTTTCTCTAACTCTGGAGGGTCAGTGAAAGAACAAAAACTATTATTTTAAAAGAGGAGAAATTAGCTGTAGAAAATTTCTATCAGATATTTGCAATATTAATTTAAATACTGCAGTGAACACTGGAATCATCAGTAAAGACAATGTAACTTATCAAACCACCAATCATACGTTCTTCTCTAAGATGAGAACCATCAGCACTGTGACATAACATGGTATCTTCTTTGCTCGCGCACAGTTCTTTCACATTTTTGGTGAAAAAACACAAGGCATCCTGCATGTGCGTGTGTGTGCTGGTGAGGAGCAAGACAACAGAGAGGAAAGTTGAACTGTGAAACCAGTAACTCTCCCCTAAAAGCTGCAGAGACATAAGAACACACCAATCCTCATACCACTTGTATTTGCTAAAAACCATAGAAGAAAAATGCACAAAATATTAGTAGATTTTAGTATGGTATCTGCATACTCATGAAACTAATTAGTAGATCTGAAGTATTTAAGAGGATGACAAACTATTTCAAGTTACTCTGGAAAGTTATTTACTGGACTGTAGAAAAAACGAACTTTAAGACAACATCTGCATGCGTAGCTGACTTAAAACACTACGTTGTCCTCACTCTCTACTTGCAGAAAGGTAACAAAATGACGGCAAGAAGGAAGTCAAGGCTTCCAGAATGACAATCATTCTTGTTTCCTACCATACTGTGTTTGACCCACAGTAAACCTGACTTCCTTTCTTCAACTTCAGTGGTTAAGTTGTATTCAAAAACGCTGCTCTGAAACTACTCCACTGAGCATGCAGCCCAAACAGAAATGAAATGAGAAAGTAAATTAATTACAATAGAACTTGGAGGTAGAACTTCCAGCAGCAGCAACAGGTAAATGCAGTGGGTCTTTTTCACTTTATAATCTCATTTTCTATCCAGAAAGTTTTGTATCTGATCTGAACTAGATTCACCACTAAACACTGAAGTGTATTTCCTGAGATTCTGCATCAACGTGGGTATTGGTAATAACAACAACAATCCCCCCAAAAACCACACATCCCTCTTCCCTTTTGAAAATGCACACGTGTATTCGCAGAGAGAACTAAATTGCCTTGGGGTGCTTGAAACAAAGTTGAATCTACTCAGTTGGGCAGCAGAGAAGGGGAAAAATAGAAATTGAAGAAGGGAAAAAGTGAGGTATCTTCCAGCAAACAGGATCTCGGGAAGCAGGATATCCTTCCCCATAAAATCAGGTGAGGCTTTCTAGAAGTCTGTCCTAGACATAATCAACGTACACCCAAGAACAACCACACCTCTGCCTTTTTTGCTGATGTCAGCTTCATATTGCACCACCTCCACCCAAATATAAACTCTCCTACAAATGTGATTAGAAGCTTAAGTACAACCAAAAACTAGGATGTTTATTCACACCATTACTTATCCTTCTTCAATTAAATGATACCTAAGAGCAAAAGAAAAAATCTGCCTCAAACAAATCCATGTAAATTTGATTCTTCAGGCCTGTAGCCTAAAACTATTTGTAATGCAATGCCTATTTCACTGCTGGTTAGCCACCGAGGCTACAGCATTTGAAAATGTACTTTTCATCCACTGTCAATACAGCCACATATCCCCAGTGGCACGAAGTAACAATAACCTGTCTCATCTCTTCCCACATAAGCCACAGGTGTGTAAACACAGGTACAACTGCAGGCAGGAGTGAAACTCCCCCCAGCTCAAACAGACAGGAAAGTCTGCTTGCCTCTTCTGTCTGGCACCTAACAGTATGTATGCTTTACTGACAAAATAGAAGTGCAGAAGACAGAGATGTAATTCACCTGAGATGTACTCCTGCAGTCTAGGGACTGAAGGAGATTTTTATGCTTATTCACTCCTCCCTTCAGCAGTAGGGAGAAGATGACCCAGAGGCCAGCCACCCTCCCAATCAACATAAAACCATTAGAATATGTAACAACCTGTGGCTTCCAAGTATATCAAACACCTGCATATCCCTTAACCCTAAAAGCACTCAAGAACAGATTTCTATGAAGTCACTTCAAAGTTGGAATCTACTGTTAAGCTGCTTTTGAAGGCATACTTGTCAGAGTACAGATTTTGGCCTATCATATCTCACAAAATCTCAGCATCACAGTATCTCATTTGCAATTCTACTGACACCTAACAACCAATTAATGGGTTTGGAGGCGACCTTTCACCATTAAGACAAAGAACTTCTGAAGGGGATTTCTGAAGAAAAAAGTAATTATATCCATTCAACAAAGCTCACTGCAACTGGAACATTTTGAGAAAGAAGGAGTAAATTCATCTCTAACATGTTTGCCCCCATTCTAGTTTCACTGTGATGTTTAGCTCACTGTCTGAAACATACATGATTATTAAACATGACAGGCAAGCAATTGTCCAGAATAAGTCAACTCTTTTCCAAGTATAATTTTATGAGTTACACAAGCTTCATATTTGAAGCACTATTTTTACTAATTTTTATCATTTCTAGAAAATTGAAGAAAGACAGTCTAATCTGCAGACACTTTTAAGTGCATGATTAAAACCAGAAATAACTTAAGAGATATGCAGCAAAACACACATAATACTTCCCAGTCTGTGGCAGGTACTTAACCTTTGCCTACCAGAAGAACCCTAAGCACAACTCTGGACTTCAGAAAACATGGTGTTTGTCAAGGTATCTACAAAAGTTTATAAACAAAACTTTACAGAATTTTCACTGGCAAACTAAATTAGGACATGGCTTTTCTTGTTCAACTCAGCTCACAAAACATTAAATCTAGAAAGCTGAAAACTTCCATATTCAAAAATTCCAACTGAAACCACAAGATACTATACTGGACTTGAGCTGCCTTGGTTCCACATACTAGCAGAGACTTCTGTGTAGGAAACACAAATACTAAAATAAGAAAAACTGAAACAAATAATTACTTCATTTTAATAAATCAAATAGACCAAAAGTCTCACATATAGTGACTCTTTCTGTCCTTATCCACCTAGGGTAAGAAATCATAATCTAGCACTTTTAATTTAAATTGGATTTTAAAAGTTCATGGGAAAAGAAGTTGGGCAGTTGAGTTTTGCTTGTTTGTTTTGTTGTTGTTTATGGTTTTTTTGAGGTCTATGTTGGTGACATTTTACATGATGGCATGTAAAAATGGTGACATTTTAGCATGATGGCACAGACCATCCAGAACAGCTTACTATACTACGAAGTAGTATCTAATTGATACAGTTCCATTTTGTTGAAAATATCATACCGAACGGAAGAGCTAAACTTGAGCACCCATTCTATGTAAGTCAAGTATTTACTTGTTGGGGTTTAGGATTCCTTCCTTTTGTTTCTTTCTCTCACAGAGTTTTGTCGCATATGTTGCTAAGATACAGTAATGACTGGGCACTTAGGAGAGACAAAAGAGGTTGCCCCGGGTAGGGTGCAGCTTGCTACTGTCTTATGGGGCTGGGGGGGTGGTTCTGATGGAGCAGTGGAGACCGCAAGAATTGGGCTGGGGGAAGGGGTTGGACACACCTCCTCCCCCCCTCTTCCCCTCTGGGCTTCCAAGGAAAATGGTCGAAACTGCTGCTTTTGAGGGGGCAAATCACTGCCGCCCAGCCTAGTCCAGCTTCTTCTGCTGTGGGGTGAGCCTCTGCTCATAAGAGCAGCCACTGAACTGGGACCTAATTAACACCCTACCTCATTAAAAAAAAAAAAAAACACTTTCACCATGTGCTGGTGAAAGGGGAAAACCCGGTGATGGCTGCGCCTCCTAGCCCTCCAAGGGAGCCTTAACCTTGCCCTGCTGGGGAGCCGGGCTGCCCGTGACCTTCTCCCGCCATTTTTTCCCACTGCTTCCCGGTTTCTTTGCTATACTGTAGCCCCCGCACCTCCTGCCTGTCGGGGCAACCTGCGGTTGCAGCTACAGCCGCTGAGTTTCTGATGTATCTCATCTACCGCTCCAGGATGTTGCTCACCCCTGCCTTCCCGGCTCGCATCTCCTGAGGTTCCTGCTACGGCTGNGCCGCGGCCGCAGCTGCACGGGGGAAAGCGCCCGCAGAGCGGGAGGGGACTCACCCGGCTTCCCGCTCCTGGCTGCTGCTGCCATTGCCATTGCTATACACATACATACTAGCGAAAACTTACTCCTTTTCCCTTTGCCTGAAGGCCCCTTAATTTTAAAATTGTAATAGTCTGGAGGGGAGTGGGTCATATTTTCCATTCCAAGGTAGGCTCCTGCCTTCCTTACCAGACACACCTGTCCTTCAAACGGAGACATTACTGTATCACTGGAATCCACAGAACTTCTTTTGAAATAAGCACCTACTCTCATCACTATTTGTAGGTGCAGAACTTGAATACTGTATTAGAATACTCCATAATAGCATTAAAAAATCACACAAAAAAACCCCCAACCAACCAACCAAAAAAACTTCAAACACAACCCAATCAAAGAGCTAATCAAGTCTTAGGGGTAAGTCTAATCAAAAAGACCATAAATACATCAAAGTATTTCAAGAACACCTCAACCAAGGTGCAATAACTGCAAAAATTAAAATATGATTAGGTAACAGTTATAGCTAGCAGACACCACAGGCAATCACAACTCTTTCTATACATTTCATTTTGTGGAACCCTTACAATAGTGAAGTTTCCAAGTCAGTCATTCAAGACCTCATGTAACATAGCTTTACAGCAGTTTCACATCATACAGTACAGGAAAGAAATAAAAAAATACAACCTAGATTTGTAGAACCATCCTCCACAACCTGAAAGCCAACCATTCACCTCCTGAATTCTGTAGGTCATTAGAAAATTCACATTTTACTCTTTAACAGAAAGTTAACTTTATCCACCACATGGTGAAAGCAGTTAGTTCAAATTAAATTATTTCACCATTGTTTGAAATGGGTCAGTGACGAGGCCCATTTGTCTCTACAATCAACTATTCATAACTAAATACAAACCAGTTAACTGCACTTTTTTAACAATCTCAATATATATTCATATCAGAGATATAGATGGAAACAGTCTACACATTCATAAAGCAAAGTGAGACTCCCCATTCTTTAAGACAGGTGGCATGATGACATCTAGATAGCATCTGGACAGGCAGTGGGACACATCTTGATATACAGGAGATACTCATTAGGAGAACCACTGTCAAGAAAGATCAGCATTCACCCTTCCATCACAAAAATCACTGACCTCTGAAAAAACAACAAACCAAAAAAACTCTCTCACACGTGTCACAAGTAACAAGCTATCTAACCACAAAACAGGAAACAACTTTCTGTAAGAGCATTCTCTCTGTGGTTCAGCTTCACTGAACAGCTTTTGAAGATGGTTTTCTAAACCAGCTTGTTAAATTGGTTTTAGTCACCTATGAAAATATACTCTCATGCCATACCATCAAGAAGTCAAATTTGATCTAATACCTGGTAAAAGAAAGGCAAGAAGACAAGAAAAAACAAAATGGAATGATGAGAAGTTGGCAGCCAAAGGGTTCATTCTTGAGAAATTAAAAAAAAAAAAGGTTAAAAAATGGGGTTTTTTCAGTAAATAGAATCCTTCTAAAAATATTACATTTGTCAAACATTAAGCAAACCATGCATTATATTAACACACAGCTCTTTGTTCAGTTAGAGGTTTACAGATCCGAACATGTCAGAGAGTGCAGCCTGGCAACAGATAGCAAGGAAAGATACCAGGTAAGAAGAGGATGAAAGAACACTCAGACTGAGAAAATATAAAGTACTGAAGAGTAAGAATGTACTAATAGTATTTATTAGCTTTAGGACTGTATCTTACTTGGTAATTTCATAAATATTTACAACTACACTGAGTCATGATTTACTTAAAGATGCATTGAAAAGCACGCCTGATTAAAAAAACAATAGTTAATTTCTAACTTCTTCCAGCAAGCTGATCACTGAGACTGGATTTCTTGCAGTCTTCTTTTTCCTCAGTTTCATTTGCCAAACAGTTTTTGAAAAGAAGGTTTTACTAGTATCAGGTTTTTAACTTGGTTGAACACAGCCTAGAATAACTCACAATGGCAAAAAACACTGCAGTGTCTTCACTTAGTGAAGATGCAGAGATTTGTCATGTTCTTCAACTACATCTTTCAGGATATGAAGGCCTACAATACTGATTTTTGACTGAACACAACAAAGGCAGAAAAATTTTCTGAGTGTCATAGAAAAGACTACAATGACAAGCTAAAGTAAAGATGCTATAGACAAGAAACTTCACAAAGATGATGAAATAAAGACAAATTTTACAGCATAAAATTTAGTCCTAGCAACAAAACTGCAACGTACGAGAATTAAACATGACTACTTTTAAATGATCCATTATTTAAACAGATGTGTTGTGGATGGCTTATTTTTGTTTATTTTGCTCTTCAGCCTAAGAATTGGTTCAAGTATCCAAAGGCCTATTCTGAGGGAGAAGCTGCATACTTCAGCGTATTTCACATTTTTAGGAAGTGAGCGTAATTTCAAAATGCGGTAGTTATCACAAATTAACTACAACTGGTAAACTATTCTAGTTTAGGCAATATAGCCTTCAGACTGAAAAATGTAAAAAAAAAACCCAAAAGTAACTGACTGCTGCAGGGATCTACTGATATATCAGGCTACAGACTTTTGCTTGGACTTTTCCATCTAGAAGTAACACAGTTGGCTCAGAAGCCATGACATAGATACACATTCCAAAATGATCTTGTAACTTGGATGACTTCTCTGAAGTTTTACGTCGTTGTAAACTCTTTCTATAAATTATTTTCTTGATAGTCAATGTTTGCTAATCAATACTTACTAATGAGGATGGGAAAAGTAGCAGAACGAAGTATTAATATAAAATATTTAATTCCCATATTTCTTTCTCAGTAAAAGCTGCATAATTATGCCATTCCAATGCTTCTCCACTTCTAGAAGCTTCTAAAGCAAACACACAAAAGACAACATAGCTAGGACATTTGTTACTTAAGAGCAGTGCTCAGATACCATGGCTATCCATGTGTATAAAGACCATGTCTTTAAATATAATCCTTGAAAAATTAAACACTTACTTCGAATTACAATAGCATGTCTAGGAAGCAAATAGAAAGTATCATGTCTTCACACCTTCAGCATTCACCCTTAAGTTACAAGCTAGAAATAAAACAGTTCCATGGCAGATCACTTTAGATATGCTCGAACTACCTTCAAGTGCTTTGGTTTTACGTCACAGGCAGCAAAAAAATAAGCCATATTTATCAAAGCCAGAAGGGGGTGCTCTGAATAACCGAGGTGGAGAGTACTGAACTGAGCATTTGCCTTGCACTACTTAAGAGGTCAAAAGCATGCTGTCTTGTTTTCATTTGGGAGCTCACTCAACTTCACGTTACCATGCCTTTTTTACAAAAAACTAAACAAAAAACCAAACAATAACAACAACAAAAAAACCCCCAAAATAATAAATCAGAAAGCACTCCTTTTAGGAAAAAAGAAATGCTTCAGTTTGTACTACTATCATCACAAGGGCAAATTAATCTGTGACAGAAAGCTAGCAACACAAAGACCTGACAAGTGTAAATTCCAGTTTTGTATTCCATGGTTTGCAAGCTGTTGAAGATACTAACAAGGAGGTACACGAAATGCAAAAAAGCCAAAACGATTATGCTATGGGTTTTACCTACACAATGCCTATTCTGACATAACTAGTTCAGATCTTTTTAATGTGATTGTGCAGAGTTGACCCCTTATACCGAACTATGTCCTGAAATGAAAGAAAAGGCCCTAGTTCATTCTGCCAAGTGTAACACAGTATTTCATCTCTGCCAGCACTTTGGTGCATCAGCCTCCCCCCACCCAACACGAGAAAAAGATACGCACATTCCAATCAAGCCTCTCTCAGCGGGGCTCACCCAGTTCCCCCCTCCTACCCTCCCTTCCTCCCTCGCCCCAGGCCTTGCCAGGTTCCCAAATCACCTCAGATTTTAGGTTTCATTTTGTTGTAAACAGCAAAACGAAAGGAGAAAGCTTCCAAAGCGAGGATCCTTACCCTTGAAATCCCGCCATGCGCGCAAATAAGGAGGGTGAATTGTTTTTCCTCTTTTTTTTTTT
>VZRO01005390.1:388436-419294 GCA_013397915.1 Daphoenositta chrysoptera
CCGACTGCGGCGCGCGCGGCCGAGCCCCACCCGCCCGCCATGGGAGCCCGCGCGGCCTCGGGGGTGCTGCGGGCGCACGGCGGGTCCCGGACGGGTCCCGGGTCCCCCCAGCCCTCTGTGGGCACAGGGAGTCACAGACCCACCACAGAACGTCCTGTGCTGGAAGGGACCCACGAGGATCGTCGAGTCCAACTCCCGGCCCTGCAGGGGACATCCCTTAGAGCCACACCATGTGCCTGAGAGCATTGTCCAAATGCTTCTTGAATTCTGTCGGGTTTGGTGCTGAGGAAGGTCAAGAGTGTAGTGCAGACGCCAGAAGGCTGACTAGCATCTCACCTGAGCAGGGAAAGTATTTTTAAATAATACAAGCAAGCAGCTGCATTTTGTCTTGTCAGTTTAAGAGAGGCAACATTACTGGGAGAAAGAAGGAGTAGTTCCTTCAAAACTTAAAGCATTCCCTGAAAACACGTTCATCTATGTAATAAGGACGTGAAAAAAAAATGTGGGGAAGCCTTCAAAAATCTGTGCTGAACAAAAGCAGTAGCTTCAAATTCTTACTCTCTTGAAGAGCTGTCTTGCATGCCCCTGGCAGGCTGAGAGACAGTACCTGAGGGAGCAGTAAATGGAAAACCTGCAAGTAATCAAGACTTGTTCAGCAATTGACAGAACATAGATAAGTGTCATCTTTTGAACTGTTAGTGTTAGATGCCAGGACATGTAAGAGCAAAGTAGTACATTTCTTAATCCTAATGGGGAGTATTTTCTAATTCAAGGGGTTCGCATGAGCTAGATGGAGTGGGACACAAGGAAGAAATTTGGTAAGCCATAGGAAATTTCCAGATGAAACTGTGGCTAAGGCATTAATCACAGGAGGAAAAAAGTAAAGTTATCTGTAAATGTATTGATGAAAATATGATGCAGTGTCATCAAATCCTAGTCCATCACTTTGGTAAATCACTCAAGCACAGATCTCTAAGATCTATTCATACTGTCAGGCTGACAGCAAGATGGGAAACATCTGTAAGATTGTTAGCTTCTGACAAATTTGTTTAATAATGAAAGCAGGTGAATAGCTGTTCTGCCATAACAAATCAAACTCGTACCTTTTTCTGAAGCGAGTCTTGGCAAGAAGTTAAGTCAGTTTGGGGAAGGGAAGATTTGGTTCAAGGAATGGACGTTTGGGATTTCTCAGTTCAATGGCAGCAAATGCACAGGTTAAGATCCAAATTACCAAGTCACGCTTACAGATCACATCATTCTTGAATTCTATGCCTGTGACAGAAAATAAAATACAGGTATGTGAAGGTACAAGCATACACACTTTGCTTAAAATTTTTAATGGCAGAACAGGAGAAGAATCATATTTTTAGTTAGTCCTTTGTTGTTTTCACATCTCTTAATTTCATCAGAGGGACTGTATCCCCAGTAATTCCTATAATAAAAGGGTTCTGAGAGAGAGAAAAGAGAATGAGAAACAATGACGTAGGGGAGAAAGACTGGCAAAAATGAGGGTACAGGTTAATAATGCTGTACCATCCCAGCAGGTTTGTAAAATCCATAACCAGCTTTGCATATCATGAGATAATACAAACCAGTTGTTGAGATAAGCAATCATTGGTTAAATATTCCTGAAATTAAAACAGGCATAGCGTCATAGAATGGTGTGGGTTGGAAGGGACCTTCAAAGGTCCTGTAGTCCAGGGCACCTGCAATGATCAGGAACATCTTCAACTCAATCAGGTTGCTCAGAGCCCCATCCAGTCTGACCTTGGGTGTTATCAGGGATCAGGCATCTATCACCTCTCTGGGCAACCTCTGCCAGTGTTTCACCACCCTCATTGTAAAAAATTACTTCCTACCATCTCTGAATCCCCACTCATTTACTGTATAATCATTGTCCCTTGTTCAGCTGCTACAGATACTGCTAAAAAGTCTGTCCTCTCTTTCTTACATCCTTTGCTTAAGTACTGAAAGATCACAGTAAGGCCTCCTTAGTGCTTTCTCTTCCTCAGGCTGAACCATCCCAAATCTTTCAGCCTTCCTTCATAGCAGAGGTGCTTAATCCATTTGATCATTTCTGTATCCCTCCTCTGGACTCACTCCACCAGCTCCATGTCCTTCCTGTGCTGGGACCCCAGAGCTGGATGCAGTGTTCCAGGTGGGGTCTCAGCAGAGCAGAGCAGAGGGGCAGAATCCCCTCCCTCCCCTGCTGCCCACGCTGCTTTGGATGCAGCCCAGGACACGTTTGGCTCTCTGGGCTGGGAGTGCTCATGGCTGGGCCATGTCCAGCCTCTCACCCACCAGCACCCCCAAGTCCTTCTCGCCAGGGCTGCTCTCCATCTGTTCATCCCCAGCCTGGGTTGATACTGGAGGTTGCCCTGACCCAGGTGCAGCACCTTGAACTTGGTCTTGTTAAACCTCATGAGATTCATATGGGCCTGTTGAGCTTGTCCAGGTCCTTAAGGATGGTATCTTATCTCTTGGTTGTGTCAGTTGCACCACTCAGCTTGGTGTCGTCTGCAGATTTGCTGAGGGTGCACTTGATCTTGCTGTCTGTGACACTGATGAATATGTTAAACAGTACTTGACCCCCTACAGATCCTTGAGGGACCAATCTCCATCTGGACACTGAGTTATTGAACACTATTTTCTGGATGCGAACATCCTACCAATTCCTCATCTACTGCACAGTTCAGCCATCAAATCATGCATACTCCATCATGGAAAAGTATTAACAGCTTTGCAGTAGTGGCTGCAGTGTTATTTTTCTGAAAGGATTTAGTGGTACTAGGATGTATTTGTTCTTTTGAGCTGTAGCAGGATGCTCTGCCTAAGTGGGAGTAAAACTGCTCAGATTTTACCCTATTTGTAAAAGTTACCAGTGATAGATAGAGAAGGAGTTCATGCTGTTTTTGGTTTTGAAGACTGCTGAAACCAGCCTGAGTCCTTCATCCCAAAACTAAACATTCTGAGGATTTGAAAAACAATGCTCTGACAGCAGCTGACATTGCTGAGGAGGCTGCAGACAAAGATCCTGATAAAGAAACCAGCAAGTCATAATATTGTAATTGATTTCAAGGTGCTGAGCTAAAGGCTGCTGAGCTGATACAGCTGGCCTAGAAACATATGCTTGACACTCAGTTACTTTATACTATGCAAGCTCAGTCCCTCTTCTTACAGCAGGGACTTGCAACACGCTCCTTCTAGGAGTGCATGTGGAGATTCCTCCCTTGAGCAGGGATGCCCCTCAGGGTTACTTTGCCCATGGTCATTGGTGTGGATAAGTAACATCAATCTCCATTTAATAATTATTAAGCTAGCTTCAAAATTATTGATTGAACAAATAGTGCACTCTACTAATAGCTACAGTTCTGATTGAAGTCTTTTAGTCTAGTTACTGTAATCTATTAAAATAACTGATTCACTTTCTTCATATAAATGTATTTGGTTTGCCATCCTCAATCTTGCAGGACAAAGTCATATAAAGGTTTAGTCACACCTATGCAATCCTTTAGACATAAATTGTTGATTAAGTCTGGGACTAGGATTGGATCCAGCTACACCTAGACTTCTCTCTGAGGAGTTCAGAAAGCAAGGGGGTCTTTTCTGAACCCTCTGTCACAATGGAAAGGTCTCTCTGTTAAACTTTGTCTGAAGCTTCCATTCCAGACCACAATGTATAAGAACCAATCCCAGATACACTTCTTCAGTTCAGATACCTCGAAGTAGCCAGGAAACCAGACTAAAATGTGCATTGCCAATAGCTCCAGTTACCATGCCCACCCATAAGCCTTCACATTGTACCACAGGGCTTGTTTCTCAGTTTATGGGCCACAGAACAGAAATGGGATGTGGCTGCTTTTTGAATGAAATAGTGTTTGAGTTCAACGAGGTCTTGTTCCTGAAGTCATCAGACCACATGTGGAATCAACAAAGTAATTTCTGGAGAGATACCTGTGGTCCCAGGAGCAAGAACTGTGTTCAGTCTTGCACACACTGCTGACATTGTAGTTTTGTTATGCTGTTGGAGGGGAGAGGAGCAATTTTAAAGGAAAACTGTAACTACTGTTAATCCTGGGCTGTGTCAGGATTGTTGTAGTTGTTCTTTTCTCTTGGGAGCAATGGGGGAGCCATTACCTTGGAAAACACGCATAGTAAAGGATGGTCAGTGCTATCAGCCTATTCCTTCCTGCACCATCTGAGGTGTGATGATCCCTGAGGCATGGGAGAGATCACTTGATTTAGAAGCACTTGAAACTGACTGCCCATCAAGGCCATTTGTTCTTCCTTCTGAATCGCTAAGAGCTCCTCCCTGACTATAGGCAGGGCAGTGGAAATTGAATGTGTAACCCTTGCAGCTTTGGATCTGACCTGCTTCAGCCAGACTGTGAATCTGTGGATTCCTTGGCACGAGCTTGGAGTTCTCTTGTCCATTCAGGTTTTCTGAGAAAGTGTAAGTGGTCATGTCTGCACAGAGAAGCCCAAGATTGTGCAGCTACCTGACAACTAATTAGCATTTCATGTGACTAGGCAAAGTGCTTATGACCAATACTGGCCCTCAGATGCTGACAAAAGCAAAACTAAATACTACATTTTGTACTAAATTTTGTTCCTTATGGAAGAGACACAGCAGTATTTCTTCAAAGGCAGGAGGAGTAGTTCCTTCAGAAGGATTCCTTTAAAATTGTCTCCTTCTTGTCATCTATGAACCAGGGAAACAAAAAAGAGGATGGGGGAACATTTAAAAAAATCCCTGCTAAAAAGAGCACAGGTTGCAAGTTCTTTACACAGTCCTGATGGCTTTGGTGAACTGTTGTTTGTGCTTTGGTTCCATTAGGCTGGAAGGCCTTCCAGTGGAGCTTGGCAAGTATAACATGACATAATATGACTTTTTTTGTTGCAATATAAGACAAAAAACCCTTTAATTCTTGGAGACTCATGAAACACTGTTCATTTGGCTCCCTGTACCTTAAGAGGCATGAAGAGTTCAATTAGAGGCCATCATATTGTGAACTCAATAATCAGCTTAATCCAGTTATTAGTATCCTGGTTTTTTACAAAATGTTGTATAAAAACTTCTTAGAATTTTGTAATGCTCTAAATGCTGCCTAGTTTCTCTGGGAACAGAATGGCTGAAATCTCCCACAAACTTTGAATGCTGTTGGGATGCTTTGGGTAGGAACCAGGTTCCCTCCAGTTCCAGAAACATTTTCTTTTCCAACATCCTTCTAGCCTAAGAAGAATCATCCTTAAGTCCTGAAGAAACAATTTGCCTATTGACTTGATGGTAGAATCAAGAACTCTTGGAATCCAAGTAGGTAAACCTTGATGTGAATTTGAAGGGGACATGACATCTTGCCTCTGAGCCTGATTTTCAATCCACGTCCTTAAGTACTGGGATCAGTCAGCCTGTTGTTTTAATTTTCTTTAAGGGACTAAGGGGACTTAATTGCTGTATTAAAGGGAAACCTTAATTGATTCTCTGATAAATTTGTCTATTCCAGGCAAGTTGTTATAAAGCTGATAGAGACGTTATTTAAAATTAAGGGAAAGAGAGGCCTCCAGTGTGTTTACTGCATGACATAGTTGCAGCATTTTGTAATATCATGTCTACAGGAACCAAATACGTGTCTTCTAACAATTTAAGAAAAACAGCAGTAAGGTTCAAATGAGTTATATTAAAACTTACCTTTTTTTAAAATTCATCTATGCATACATCAGAACATGGTGAATAAAGCTCAGCTTGAAGAGATTCTCCAACTACTGCAGAACTGAAGCTCAAGATCTATCAGAGGTTTCTGTCCTGGGCTAACAGAGAGAGAGTGACTTCTCATCAATGTGTTTAATTTTTAGGACTGGCTTACAATGAATCTGCTTAGAATTGAAGCACATATAAAAAGTTAAAATAAAAAAAATGTTTAAAATAAACTAAACCAGAACTTCAGTTTGAAGCAAAATCCAAAAACTAACTGAAATTTTAGAGGTTTGATAGGGAAGCTTTTGTAGCAAAATTAATTTTTTTTCTTATAGCCCAGTCTCAACTCATGATTACATTTTTCTTACTATTAACAAAGTCTTCATTTTTACTGGTGTAGTTGCATCCCTTTTATAAGTGAATGATCTATTAGCAAGTGTCAAGGAATGAAAACCTACTGAAGAGGAAAGAGTCTAATAAATGTTCTTGGAGAGAAGAATCACAGATATTAACCCGACATTCTTTTAGAACAGATAAATATTTCTGTCATGTAATATGAGACCCTGCTTCACAGACTTACTTTGGTCACAGGAAGAGAGATTGTCAAATGGATCGTACTACTGTTGCAGAAATTTAAACCCTTCTCCTCCCACTCTTGTATCTTCCCGTCTCACTTCCACACATACATACAAAAGTAGTAGTTGTCAGCCTTTTGTGGGACAAAGTATAGCATTTTTTCCTCATTATATTTTCCATATAGGTAGAAGAAATTAATCTCTATGACAGAAGAGGAAGATACCTACTCCAAAATACACCTTTTCTTCATCATTTCTACTATATGGACTTCGGAACATGAGAAGTTTGATGAACAACTTATTTTGCAAATATATGACAACCATTTCCATTCTGATAATTTTTGTTTTAAAGGAGGTGCAGAAGGACTTGAGATACCTGTGGTCTCTGTGTAATGTTCTTTAAAGGTTTCCAAGGGAACCAAACAATAATATTAAAAAAGTATGCAGCAGGAAGAAACAGAAAGAAAACCCCTGTGACAAATCTTGGGGAAAAAGGCTTGTCATCCCAAATTATTAATAGCTTCCAGAGAAGATAGGAAGATGTTCTTTCAAAGATTTAGTACTGAAAAGAGAGGAAAAATTATGAAATACTGATCTATTTTTAAAAAAGGCAAATATATTTCTATACAAGATAGAAAATACAGTGTAGATAATCTTGTGTGACTTTCCTCCCAGTAGTGTTGGATTAATTAGGAAATCTTAAAAGGTATTTCCAAGTTGCGTTATGAGCATAATATCTCACTCTGTTTCAATTTTTCATAGTATTTACATAACTTGTGCTTTGTATTTATTATTTTAATTTGTTCATTCATTTTTTATATGCAATATCTTCATTACTTTATTTTTTTTTTGCCTTAATTACAGTCATGTCACTTCCAGTTCAGATGTGTTTGCTAATTCTTATGCATAGGTTGTATAAAAAGAAAAGTAGGCTTTACTCTTCCGTGCTGATACTGAAGATGGAGTCTCTACAAAACTTGGTAGGATGAATATTTTAGTGGCCTCAGCTGTGATGGTCTAGGGATACAAATTAGTCTGTTTTTATAGTGATACTTTTCCAGTAAGCTTTGAGTAGGATGATGAACATGAAAAGAAATAGCAACCTGTGGACTACTAGGTGCACTTAAACTCAGACATAACACATCCACCTTCATAAAACCTGCAACCATCTAAAACATATGCTTGCATAAAAGCCTCAATTACTTTCTACTCAGCTGCACTTGCAACAGAACCTGAAAAGAAAATAACAAAATAAGAGTAACACAAGGAAAGAGTAGTTTGAGAGGCTCAGCATGGCAAGGAAAAAAAAAGAAAAACCTATATAGAATTAGTACAATATGAAGAGATACCTCATACAGTTATTTTATACCACTCTGCTTTGAAAATTCCATGAGAATTCATAAAATACATTTAAAGCTGGAACTTCATTTCCCCACAGCCCTCTGAGACTCATTGGGGTCAGGCTTCCTGGAGATCATACAGCAAATGGAACCAAATTGCACCAGAACAATGGATAGAAGACTTACCTGCAGAACTTCACATCTATTTCAATAGATACCTCCCACCACAGAACCATCAAAATATAATAATTCTATATATGTACTTAGCAGAATGTGATCCACTCCTTTGCATCCATCATGTGTCTTCATGGAAACAATGTGGTGTTGGGCTGAACAAACACTGCTCATCAGCACTGAACCAGTTGATAAAGGATGGAGACAGCCATTTAATAGCGATAGTATTTTCACAATACAACTGTCCTTTGTGCCTTAATATTTTTCGTCTGGGGAGATTAAAAAAAATACCTTCTAAACCAAACTTGGGAGCAAACATTCATGCAAGGGGACTTAGAGTCCCTAACTGAATTTAATAAAAATATTGGATTTTGGCATAGTATCATGGAATTATTTTGGTTGGAAAAGATCATTAAGCTCATCAAGTCTAGCCACTCACCTAGCACAGCCAAGTCCACCATTAACTATGTCTTTCTGTGTCACACCTGCATGTCTTCTAAATATATCTAGTCGTAGTGACTCTACTACTTCCCAAAGATACAGCAGAAAGAAAATTGTTTGAAAAATACTGAGGTAAATTTTTCCTGTTTTTGATTTGGAGTGGATTCGGTTTCATTAAGAAAGAAAAATAATTTGTAAGCTCCTGCTGTTAGGAGATATTTAGAGTTAAGCCCCAAAAAAGCTTACCATTTAATGAAGTCTTAACTGCTTGCAGAAATCATCCATCTTTGCAACAGGATAGTATCTGACTATCTTGGGGTTTAATACATGTTTTTTATATATTGCAGCAGGATAGAGGAAGATGATCCTTGAAGTTTTTTTACCTGTAGTTCCAGAGAATCCAAGGATGCCAATTTTAATTAGGTAGGTAGGAAATAAATCTCTCTTACTTCTGCAGACAACTTAGGAATCAGAGGAAACAAGTTACATGGATTATCCAATAGTAGCATCAGCATGCCTCCTGTTTGGGAGGGGGGAATGCCAGCTGGGGATTTAGATTGCAGCTACATGTGTGTCGGTAGTGGGGCTGAAGTTATTGCTACCTCTGTCTTCGTGCTCACTGACAGACAATACGGAGAATAGAAATTTTCAGTTCCCCTTGAAGTTGCTAAAGAGATCTTAAAGAGTAATTGGCAAAATAGATAAAAGAATTTAAAAATAGACACACAGATGCTAAACGTATTTGGAACCAGTGAGTCAACAGATCGTGAGGACTGTAGTGGCTTTTGTGACAAAGGAGGCTTGATAGTCTACATACCTTGCCCTTTGCATCTGAATACTGTAAAGACACCTGGCAGCACTCTAACTGGCACCTGATGCTTGACAGATGACACAGCTCTTGGACATGTACTTCTTGAGCGTGCTTTTGAGTGTGTGGGTATGACAGCGTGGGTGAAATTGATTTTATTGTAAAATAAATAAACCTTTTCTTCTTACAAGGTCTCATCTTGAGCTTTGATGCCAGGGTTGCAATATTATTTCAAATATAGAGATCTATGTAAGAAAGGGAATGTTGAAAAAGGAAAGAATAGAAGAGGAAATGAGACTGCAAATAAATAAACTGAGGCCTCTTATGAGAATGTCTGTTACTTCACTTGACTGGAACACAGCTCCCTTAAGGCTCCTCCATTAAATCTGAATTGCAGTGAAAGTATAGTTGAAACATAAATGCAAGTTCTAGCATGACAATTAATTAAACTTGTCTAACCAACAGTGGTGGTGTGTAAGATGGGGGTGTTGAATGAGCACAAAAGGGATGTAGAGGGTAAAGTCTCTCTTTTCACCAGAGACAGATCCCGTAATCTATCTCCAAGATACCTATTTACTCAGATAAGGCCTGTGATGAGCTGTCAGATTAATTATGCTAGTGTATGCCTGTTGCAGTGTAACCACCTTCTTGAAAATTTGCTCTGGCTGTTCATACTGGAAATGGAAAAATAGGGGAACAGTTATATAATGGAAAGTCACTTCTGGCAGGTGAGGTAAATTCAACATGATTTACAGGGAACCTGTTGTTTTCCTTCACAAGTGGGGTCTTTTTTGCCATCTGTATGTGCTTTGTTTTAATTATGTGATACCTAAACTTGTGCTTGTAAGCAGTTTCTTCAAGGTCATTGGGTGTGCTGTAGTTTTAACCACCCAAACACTTCTCAAGAGGTACAGACCAAAAGGACAAGAGACAGCAGTCATAAATTACAGCAGAGAAAATTCTGGCTCAATATAAACAACAGCTTGTTTCTGATAAAGGGATCAGACCCTGGAATGAGCTGCACAGAAACTGTGAAATTTCCATCTTCAGAGAATTTCAAAACTGGACAAGTCCCTGAGCAGCCCTGTCTAAGTCTGAAGTTAGCTCTGCCTTGACTACTTCAGAGGTTCCCTCCCACGTAATTTTCTCTATGAACATGTTAAGAATTTCTCTACTATCCTGTTAAGAAAATTCTAGTTATTTAAAGTCTTCCTTCTGCTTCAGGGCTAAGCATCCTTCTCTGTAGAGGCAATTCTGAGCTTTCTTAGACAACTTTTGAAAACTGCTCATATAAATGCTTGAGACAGAAACATTATTTTCCTATAAATAAGAAATATCAGGGAAATGTCACCCTACAATTTTCTAGTAAAGTCAAAACAGTACTAATATTTTTAAAAATGGTATAAAAAGACAGGAAAACAAATATTGTTCAGAAATAGATCATTAAACTGGTGTCTCCCATAAATTCAAATAAAACATAACTTTTTCTCTGTAGACAGCTGTTTCTTTTTTCTGCATCCTTCTAGGAAAGTGTCAACACCAGCAGACCCTAGGACCAAGCAGGAGTAGGTGTTCAACTATAGGCAGCCATGTTAGTTGAAGAGAAAAAATGTCTTCCCTTCTGTACCAACTCTGTAATTATAAGTGTGGGAACCAGTTTCATCCTTCTGCTCTGAGCTGTGTGAAACCAAGGGCCTGGATTCACCTCAACTGATCAAGGACCATGAGATACAGAGGAAAATTAGAAGCAATGCAATTAGTTATTTATACAGGCATTTTTAAAGATACAGTGCTAATGCAGTAAATTTGCATGTGTTAAGTAATTATTTTGTTAATGGTAGCATGTAATTTCAAAGTCGCTGCACAAGCTTATTGAAGACACAATACCTAAATTAAAGTTTGTAATTATTTGTGAATTTCATCCAGAACCCGTTATTAACACTTACAGAATATAAGGAATTATATTGTCCCCAAATCCTTAACTTCACAATCATCATAATCCTGTGATAAACAGGTTTTAGTAAAAGCACAAAGTTAGACAATTCTCATGCAGGCCTGAATAATTTCAGATTTTCATTATGTACCTGTTGCCATCAGTGCTTAAAGGTTTAAATTTTTTTAAGGTGCTTCTATATTGCTGAAGATCCAGTGAAAGAAATGTGGATTGGCTACACATCACTAAATCAAAAAGGGCAGAAAACCACTGGTAAATTGACGGTTCTGTATTTGTATAGTGTTCAATATTTTTAATTGTTTAATTAATGTGACTTACGGGATGGAAGAAAGGGATGAAACTATATTTAAAGGATGGAATGGAGACCTTTTGTCTGATTGAAAGACTACTTTGTTACGCTCGGTATAATCTGATATACTTATTACCTTACAGAAAAGAAGGATGTATGCTCGCAGTAAAACTGGATTGTAATGTCTCTAGAGTATCAACTTGAAAATAAACCCTTTTCACATACAGACACACATTCACACGCACAGGGTTGGTTAATGGATAAAGAGCTTTCAAGCACCAAATTAGCAGGTCTGACTAATACCGGAGAAGGATATTGTGAGACTTGATTGGATAGATTTGAAGAGCACTGACTACATCCAGATGGGGAAACCTTAAAAACATTTCACTGGGTACAGATTACATCCCAGATGAATGAGACCTGAGAGTATCCTTCTGTGTACCCTGGATTGTTTTGCAGTGTGAAATATGTGTAGTCAAGCAGGAGGAAGCCAGCTACATTTTCCTATCTCCTGAAGTCTGGATGGCTAGTGCATGAGGACTGTAAAATTGCCTACAAAGTGCATCTGCCGTGTGTTTAAACACTGGAAACAGATTTACTGTGGCCACACACAATGCCTTTCCAGTCTTTTCAAGTGGCTTGTCCAGAAAGTACTCCTACTCTTAAAAATCTGGGACTGGGTAGAGTTTATGCTCCAGGGAACTTTAAGAAAAAAAAAATAACCACTTTGGAGCTATGGCTGTCACTGTATTCTTCCATACCTTGACATTCAGAATTCCTGATTTTGTCTGTGCAATGTCTGGCAGCTTGAGGGCAGGACCAAAAGATTCTATAGCCACCTTTTGGCTGCCTTCTCATGTTCCATGTACAGAGAACCAATTTCATGAATCTGTATTATTTATTAGGAGTGGTAACTTACTGTATCCTTAACAGTTCTAGATGGAGAGCTGTGGCTCTCCCTCCTTTCCCCTCTCTTACTAAAAACAAATCCAGCAAAGGACATAATCTTTACCGTATTGTTGGACATTTAAAAGTTTGGGTTTCGAATTACCAAATTGACACTCTTGGTTTAGAGATAGTACAGTTTAGGGGTTTTAACTAGAGAGCAAACCAGATAAAACTTCCTTGTTTATTTTAGTAAAGTCTTTCATGACTAAATTTTGTGTTTATATTACTGTGATGTTGATTCGCAGTGTTATGAGTTACCCTTTTTTACATGGTGGTGTGACACGGTACATGTTACATGGTAGCTGTTTGTATTGCTGGTTAAATAGAATGAGGGACTGAGGGGAAAAAAAAAGGCCAGGGCTGAGGGCCGTGTGGAAACAATGAAGACAAGGACTTCATTAAAGCAAAATGTTGTTGATCGATTATAAACTACTACAGCTCTACTGTTTTGCTCTGCACTCAGTCCTGTCTGTTTGCTGTTTCTTACAATTTTGATTGTGTTGTGAGGAAATTAGGCCACATTGTAATACATAGAAATTATTCATGTTTATGTTTACACTGAAAAATCATACCATTTTCTGGATAAAAAAAGTAAGTTGAGGAGCATAAAGCATCACCTTTGGAAATACAGTAATTAACAAATCCATTTCCATGAATAAATGGAAATTTATTATGGGTTTGCCATCTTGAGAACCAAACTACTACTGAAAGTGATTCAAAAGGGGAAGTAAAAGAAGAGCTATTCTGTGTGCAGTATTATTATAAGAAAAGATTAATATAAAAACAAGAACCATCCAATATAAAGTGGTTTAGGACATGTATGACAAGTTTAAACAGGGAATTTATTCATTAGGTGCAAAAAGTGCATGCCACAGTCCCACCATCTGCACATCACCAAATTTAAGTCTTATAAAGCAAAGAGTCTGAAAGCTTGTGCCGTTCTCCTTTTTGTTCATACAACCAGAGTATGCCAGAATTAAAATATGTAACATAGCTAAGATTGTTAAATGAAGCTCACACTATTAAATAGTTGTGTGTTGGAGAAAACAAGTTTGTGATACTGCAAGAAAAATTGTTTTGAATTCACTTAATATTACAAACTAACTATGATGGTGTTAGAAGAAAGAGGAATATGGGAAACTCATGGTGTTAAGAGATGAACAGTAAAGAAAATGATGGAAGTCTTTACACTTAATTTCAAGAGGGCCTACAGAAATCTTCAGTCTTCCAGTGAGTCACAAATGGATTGATATATATGATAAATACATTTAAGTGATACCATAGTTAAAAGTGGCACTAAGAATATAAGCTACTATGCATTTCAAAAGAAGATACATATTAATGTTTTACACATGGCTGTTAAAATAGAGCTGAGAGATACTGAAGATAAGAACAAGAGACAGGAAAATAAGAAGTTCCTAGTATGTCACAAGTATAAAGTATGATTTTCCTAATTTGGGAGACAGATAATATTTCACCAGAGATACTCTTTTACTTCAGTTTAATCTTACTAGCTGAATATTTATGTTTTCTCAGATAGTATGACTTCACAAATAACAGTGCAGGAATGCATTCCTGCCTTGCAAACTGATTGTTGCCTGAGAAATTGAGAACTTGCCTGAGCGTGGTATGATGAGTTTTGAAACACAAAGTTACATCTTTCTGTTGCTCTTCTGCCCCATCCATTTCAACCCAGCTAGCCAAAATACCTCACTACTGAAAACACACTTTTGAGTCATTTTATGTCTATATTCCAGTATCACCAGGACTATTCATGGTATAGCATTTGCAGGCTGTAATTTTATGTGAGCCAGTACTATCTGCTTGGTCCAAGGAACTTGTCGATTTTGGACATTTTTTCTGAAAGCAATATCAGCAATATTTCCCCCACCCACATTAGTTAATGCCTCTTTCTGCTTTTTCCTAATATTAGCTACGTCTCAAATAGGGAGTTCAAGCAGTCATTCTGTAAGAGGTAAATCATGTCTTCAGTGAAAAAGGGTTTTTTCTTGTTTATAGTGAGAAATGTTCTTCCATGACTCATAATGCAGGCATTATTTTTTAAGGATTTGAAATTAACACCTTAAATATTTGTTACTTGCAACAACAGAGAAAAATAGTAGTTTTGTGTGTCTGGAAAATTTGGGTCAAGAAAGAAGGATGTCCTGTCTGATTGAAAATGCCAGAAGTTTTGTTGCTGTTTCACATAGACATTTGCTACAGTGAAAACCTGAAAGAATCCCATTCCCTTTGTGCAAAACAAAACAACACTAAGTTGTCACAGCTGTAATGTTGAAAACCAGTTGTTCATCTCATACAACTCTTAACACTATAGAAATCAACAATCTCATGTATTTATTTGGGTAAGTCTGTGGAAAAATGGCAGAACACAAAATATCCCAGATTCTACTCTCTTAAACAGATTCTGTGGATAGAAGTCCACACCAGGCAGAGAGCATACAGAGGATATCCACAGACTTTAAGCACCCCAAGGCAAGGACAGAGAAAGTAGCAATGGATTTGTCCAAACTGCATCTCCTACAAAGGCTTTAAGACAAAGCACTTTCATATATGAAAGTTTTCGTCATTTCCCTTTGCTTTTATATTCTTTTACAGTGCTGTTTTACAGCAATGAGAGAGCCTGAGGAAGCAATGCAGGCAAGTCAGATTTCAGTTTTCCAAGATGCATGAAGCAGCATATATTAACAAAACCAACAATGTCAGAAGACCTGAATTTCTTAATCAGCTGCTTTGATGGTATTTTATGAGGGTAATATTTAAAGGGTATTAAGTATAAATACAAATTACTTTTATAGTTCATGCAGCTTTTTAAGATATTTAGCACTTACATTCTCCTTTCATATATATGGCTATGGCAAAGTGGGATGAAAATGCCTCTAGTGCTTATTCTGCATCTTGCCAGTTGCTTGCATGAACACTTTTAACTTACAGATGAAAAAACCTGAAAGCTCTTTAGCTTGGCTCTGAGATCAATCTCCACCTGTAATCCAGATGAGTCCAGACTGCAGAGAAGGTTGTCAGGTTCTGGGAATCATGAATAAAATCCATATATAAGAGACCACTTTGACTGTGGATCCATCTTTTTGTTCTTCTGAATGAATGCTGAACTTGGTGAGTGGCATATGACTTGTTCCACATGAAATTTTTTTAGCAAGTCTAAGGGTCTCATCTGATGCTGTCCCTCAGGACTTGCTGGAAATACATGAATGGACTCAATGTGGCTGTTCACTGTGTTTCAGTCGAGGAAATTCTATTCAAGCATGTGTCAACCTAATTTGCTTCTGTAGTGATTAAGCTCCAGGAATACCTGAACAAGTCACTCAATTGATATCACGTGTTTCCTTTTCCAACCAGCAGCCCATTTTGAAAATCTGAGGCAAAAATAATTTTCCTTTGACTCTTCTGTAGCCAAGTGGGTAAGATGATTTGTGAATGGATGCACTCTATGGAGATCATTAAACTTCCAGGTTGGGGGGGGTAGGGGGGTGTTGTAGCTTTCTTTATTTGTTTGTTGTTTTCTTTACCAGATTACTGGTAGGAAAATAAAAAAGAAATACTTTATGACTTGCAATAAGTGGATTTATCCATAGTGTAAGAAGCTGAAGTTATTTGGCAAATATTAATTCAAGATTTGTTTTAAGAAAGTGTGGATATTGGGCTGGTTTAAATCATTCTTGAAGTGATTTCAGGTGAAAAAATTAAAAAATCTTGTCCCTGTTCAAGTCAAACTCATAATATCTGATGATCAAAGATGGGTTCACTGCCATTAATCTAATTGTGAGATACTATGAAATATGCTGATTGTTCATTTACCAGTTAGAGAGTCACATTATCATGTGTTTGTGCAATGCAAATAAAATTAAAAATTAACATTTCTTTCTTTTTAATATCTTAATCTAACTTGAAAAAATTTTAGCAATTTCATACTGATTCTTGGACATAGGATGAGATCTATAGCAGTTTAAGAAGGCTACTCTACATAAGCCAGAAACAAATTTTTTTTCAGGACTTCTGAGGAACAGTATGTAAATAAAGATTCATTAACTGCCAAGAAAACATATGAAAGTCACATATAACAGCAATATATAGTCCCTTACTGCATACAGTGTAAAATAAATATGTAAATTCAATACTGAAAATTGTGCTGTTAAGTTGGGAACTTACCTTGGAATCTCTTCCAGTCTGAATTATTCTATGATTCTGTGACAGTGANGTTACTGTTAATGTTATTAATTTTAATATTAATTAATATTAATATCATAGAAATATAATAAAGATAATATTATAAAATATATTTAAATAATTAAATAAATTCTAGAGAAAACTTGGGGCTTTTGCAGATGAATACCTCTGAAGAACACCATTTAGTGAAAGAGAGACATCATCCCAATATCTTTTAACTGCATATTATTTACATACAATTTCCTAAACCTTAATATGTAAGTGGACATTATTAATAGCAAGTTTAACAATCTGTGTAAGGCAAACAATTTTTTTTTTTTGCATTTTTGCTTTTAAGCTATCTTCCAACTCCTGCTTTCAGAAAATCTTAGCTTATTTCTCTGATACTCTCCCAGTGTCTTCTGGTCCTCCTACTTCCAGTTAGCCTAGAAAAGACAAACTATGGCTATACAATATACAGCTTTGCTGAACTTCCCAACATGGAAATAGATGTATTATCTAGCATGAACTGATACATTTATTAGTATATAATGTTTGTATCATAGCTAAGTTAATTTATCTATGTATAAATAAGATAAATGTATAAATAATTATATACATAATTATAAATATATATATTTATACATAAATGTATAAATAATTATATACATATATAATTAATACACTAAGATCTGTGTAATAAGCTCAGGTGACTTAGTAGATAGTTTATGCATTCTAGAAGTCACAGTTATAGCAGGAGAGAACTCTGACTTAGGAAGAACAAAGTAAATGGTTAAGCTGATGTTGTTCTATGACAAGAGGACCTGCTTAGTGGATGAGGGAAAGTCTGTGGATGGTGCCTGCTTGGGCTTTAGAAAAACCTTTGATACTGTGTCTCGGAGCATTCTCCTATAGAAACGTCCTGTTCATGGATTGGATGGACATGCTTTTTGCTAGGCAGAAAACTGGTTGGATGGCCTGAGTGGTGAATGGAGTTACATCCATTACATTTGGTGTCCAGTCACAAGCAGCGTTGCCACAATGAACTGGAGTCAGTCGTGTTTAACATTTTTATCGATGATCTGAAACAAAGAGATCAGGTGACCCCTCAGTCAGTTTGCAGGTGACACTAAGTTGGGTGGGAATGTTGATCTGCTGGAGGGTAGGAAGGCTCTGCAGAGGGTTTGGGCAGGCTGGATTGATGGGCAGAGGCCAGTGGTATGAGGTTCAACAAGGTGAAGTGATGGGTCCTTGTGTCACAACTCGAGGCAGTGCTACTGGCTGGGGGCAAAGCAGCTGGAAAGCAGCTCAGTGGAAAAGGACGTGGAGGTGCTGTTCAACAGTGGCTGAACAGGAACCAGCTGTGCCCAGGTGGCCAACAAGGCCAATGGCATCCTGGCCTGTACCAGCAATAGTGTGGCCATCAGGACCAGGGCAGGGATTGTCCTCCTGTAGTTGGCACTGGTGAGGGTACACTTTAATTCTTGTGTTCAGTTCCGGGCCCCTCAATCCAAGAAAAACACTGAGGTGCTGGGGAGTGTCCAGAGAAGGGCAGTGGAGCTGGTGAAGGGTCTGGAGCACAAGTCCTCTGAGGAGAAGCTGAGGGAGCTGGGGGTGTTTACGCTGGAGGGAAGGACGCTCAAGGGAGACCTTTTTGCTCTCTGAAAGGAGGTTGTAATTAGGTAATTAGGTACCTCTTCTGCCAGGTAGCAAGTAACAAAACAGAAGGAAATGGCCTCAAGTTGTGCCAGGGGATGTTTAGGTTGGATATTAGGAAAAATTTCTTCATTGAAGAAGTTACCAAGCACTGGTACAAGCTGCCCAGGAAAATGGTTGAGTCACCCTCTCTGGAGGTATTTAAAAGACATGTAGATGTGGCAGTTAAAGACAGGTTTTGTGGTGGACTTGTTAATGTCACATTGATGGTTGTACTCAATGATCTTAAGGACCTTTTCCGACCTAAATGATTCTATGATTCTAAATAATAGATGAGAGATCATATATTTGGTAACAGCTTTAAAAATAAAATCTTCAAATACACCTCTGTCTCCTAAACTTACCTTCATTTACATATCGTTTGTAATCTATACTGTGTAGTAAATAGGATACTTTATGAGTTAACAATAGTATCCAATTCCTTCCATTAGCAGCAGATCGAAGCTTCATTTTACTAACATTTTTTTAAAAGTAGGTTTTGGCATGAGATACCATCATTATTTGTGTTGTGTAAAGAGTACTCACTGCAAACACATGCTCATCACCTCATTTTTTCCCAGATCAAATTGACACAGAAGTGTCTGGCCAGGTTTATTAGATTTTCATCCCAGTAGCAAGAAGATGTACTGTTTCCACGGCTGACATCCTGAACCTCTACCCCCCTTTCAAACTAATGTAAGTTTTATATCAATGTGTCTCTTAATAATTTTCAATCTGCAAACTGAATAATGTGGCCAACAAATTCATATGTTGAAGGAAAGTAATCTTCTTACCCCTAAAATAGAGAACTACTCTATAATTGTATTAATGAGAAATAATTGTGTCAGTTCACAGTTATTTTCTGTGCTTCTTTTTTAAAAATAAATAACTGAAAAGAAAATTGTAGAGTCTTGCACTGTTATTGAATTATGGAGAGTTAATTGCCTGGATCAATCATCAAGATGCAAGTAAGGAACAGCCTATCTGTAATATGGAGAGATCTGAGAAGTTTGGTTTATTTTAAAAAACAAGGTCTCAATTCTGCTACTTGATTCCATTTTTGTATTCAGCAGTCATTTGATGATAACATAATAAAGAATAGTTATAGTTTCAGTAAATTATTTAGTAAATACACAGTGAGAAAGACTGGAGATGTGTTTGGATACAGCTCATAGTCCATTTTCTCAGGAAGGGCCTAAAGGCCTGGAAAGTGCTTGCACAACAACAAAAGTTTATGACCAGTTAAATCACAGAACTTCTACACTCAGGATGTCCACAGACTATCGGTAAACTCAATAAATCTGACAAGTCTACAGGCTGTCACTTTGCTAGGCAGTCAAAAATAAATCTGAGCTTGAAAGAAAGTAAAAAAAGAGTGGGAAATATCCTATTCACATCTTTCGTTCTCAGAAGATGGTTCAGGACTGGTTCAAATTAAGCTGAAGCAGTGCTGTTGCCAACTGGTCCTGCCTTTTTTTACCCTTTGATGTGCACTCCTACTGATTACCCTGTGTTGGATCTAGTGACAGTGAAGTTGTGTGGTAAGTGGGAGCTGCCTTTTCACTGAAAACAGATCTGTACAAAATAAAAAATGGGATTTTTAATTTGGATCAGCATACTGGGAAGGGTGGGGAGGAGATAAGAAAAATAAATGACTAGACTGCTTCTTCTGACAGCTGTGTATCTGGTTCATTTAACTCCAAAATTGCATGAAGTGAAGAAGGAAAAAAAGATCTTTTTGGTCAATATTTTGAATAAATATACATTCACCAATGTGTCTTTTATTACAGTATGGTGAATTTAAAGGAAATAAAAAATGCTTGTATCCCAGAGCAAATATTTGTAACAGCATGTAGTGCTGCAAAAAAATCTTATAATAATTTAACCTAATTATGATCAGTCCACTCTGGGTAAGAAGCCTAAGAGATGAATCAAGATGGTGAAAAATGAGACATATCTTTTTCTTGGACTGGATTAGCCTTGTTTATCTGTAAAGAATTGTTAATTAGCTCTTAGACATTTAACCTAATTTTGAAGAGTGATTTGCACAATTTGCAACTATTTGTTCCAAGACATAGTCATTTCTACTTAGGTGCAATTACATCTATTTTGGAAATAATGGACAATCTTATTGTGGAGGTGACCAGCGCTTTTTAATGTCATACATAGTAAGATCAAAAAGTATATATAAAATATAGTTGCTTTGGAAAAGATTCTAAGAAATTACATATTTCTGAATACAAAAATGATTTTAATGTTTTCTACTGTTGCACTTGGCAAAACATAATATAAAGGAAAAATATACAATTTTTATATATTTATTTACTTGGGTATTTAACTTACCAAGCACATCAATCCAGCATGGTCTAATCTAATCTAAATGCTATTACAATTTTGTAATTATACTTAGGTCAATTTACAAGTATTTCAGAAAGAGTAAATTAAGACCCCACACACCGAATTACCTGGTCTCATGTTAAGGGTATGGGAATTCAGCAGAAAATGAGACCCCTTGAGTTCCAGCTGGCCTTCAGAGATCAAGGGCCTGGGTGTGGCCTGATTATAACCAGTTTAGCACTGTAAGTCTGGTCGAGTTCAAAAGAATTTGAAGCTCAGGTGCAGTTTACCAGTCCAGCACTATAGGTCTGGTTGCACTCAAAAAGTGCTGTGCACAATCCAGAATCACAGTAATGAGTTTATTGAAGCAGCAGAAGAGCACGTTCAGGATTGCCAGTGAAAAATGCACTGAATACAGTGTGTTAATATGTGTCACATCAGAAAGTGTCGTAAGAGATGTTCTGATAGTGGTATATATATGTAAATGAATATTCTCAGGTGTGCTACAATGCAGTTGGAGGTGTTAAGCTCACCTAAGGGCATCCCTTCAGGAGAGAAAGGAAGAGGAGAGACACAACCTATCAGTTTATGCCAAGCAGGCAGAGGTATTTTTCCCCTCCAGTGATGTTTTCCTCCTCCAGAGGTCTTTTCCCCCTCCAAATGTGTTTTCCCCATTCCAGCCTTTTCTGCCTTGAAGTCCACCTTTTATACTATAAATTTTGGCTCATCCCAAGGGGATGGAACAATCACGTGTTATGGGTGGAGTTTGGTGGTTCTGGTCATACATGCATTGGACAAAACACGTTCTCCTTCATTTGCATCCCAAAGGATGCTTAAGTTAATCTGTTAATGGGGTTTAATGAGGGTCTCAGTTACTTACTTTTAGTCAAGATTTATAGCTGGCAAAAGAGGTACAATAAACACTTTGGTCCTCCTCCACATACTGAGATTGCAGTAAATGTTGCCTGACCTTCTTCAGAGGGTCTTTGTGCTCATCCTTAGCTCTTTTAGGAACCAGGGCTTTTTTTCCTGGTGAAGGGAGTGTGACAATTGGCTGGTGCAGGGGTGCGGTATTTTTCCGTGCCTCACTGAAACTGATACCTTAGGTGTTAACTTTTATGTTTTCCAAATCTTGTACTGCCTAGTGTGTAACTCTGGAGTTTCATGTGGCCTGTTAGCTGCTGTTCCCTCATGCTGGTTAGACATAACAAACTCCCTCTAGGTTTGCACTTCAAGGACACCTTGTTGTCCCAGGTTCCAAAATATGTAAACTAAAGCCTTTGAGAGGAGGAGCAAATTTGGGGTAATTACATTGTTAACTGAAATTTTAATTGGAGAATTAACCCTGATATGCAAGTGGACCAAACTTACAGAAGTGTGAAGAACCCATGACCCAGCGTCCATCTGACCATCTTGGGTGGAGGCTTTTGACTGCCCAGGGTGTACCTTTGAAGGCCCTTCAAATAAATAACTTTTTTTACTCTCTTAATCTTGTCTAGCCTCTGTTTTCAGGAAGCCACTTCAAGGAATCAAAACAACTTCAGGAGTCTCCACTCCAGACATCATTCTGTTGTTAGGCCTTGCTTGAAGCAGATGCAAGATAAGCAAATGGCCCAGCTCATGTTTTCCTCAACCAGCCTCATTCTTCGCCTGTCTTAAAGCAATACTGTACAATTCTGACAATTTACCACAACTGGGAACAGATTTTATAACCACACCAGAAATTTATCGGGTTAGTAGGGTTTTCATTTACTGCAGAACTCACGTTTATACTTTGTCTGTGCAAATTAACTAGTGCTAAAAGTGAATGATTGAAAAACTTGTAAATAAATTCAGTTATATTGAATAACCACCATCCCACCTTGAAACCTGTCAGGACTGCTTCTGGTGTTTAATTACTTTAATGACCCAGAAAATAAGTACCAGTTCAGGTGATGTGATAAGCAATGCATCAAATCTCTTGCTCCTCTATCCTAATGGCACTGTGCTGTACTCATTGTGGTACAATTTTTTTTTGTACAACTTTGGTATTAAGAGTTACAAATACAATGTCTTTTCCAAGTACTGCAGAAAAAGGATAAATGGGATCAAGTGGTAATACATTGTACTTTGTCTTGTATAACTGCCAGAGGCCCTCTCAGCTGCTCTCTCTCTCCTCCTCAACAACACAGCAGGAGGAAATAGGATGGAAAAGTTCATTGTCTGAGATAAAGGCAGTTTAACCAGAAAAGCAAAAACTGCACATGGAAACAAAGCAAAAAAGAGGAATTATTCGCTACTTCCCATTGTCAGGCAGATGTCTGTCCAGTGTCTTGGAAGCTAGGCCTCAACTTACGCAGGGTTGCTTCAAAAGACCAGCACCATAATGACAAATGTCCCCACCCCCTGCTTCTCCTTTCCCCAGTTTCATTGCTGAGTAGAACTTTGCATGATGCAGGGTATCTCTTCTATCAGTTCGAGACTGCTGTCCCTTGCACATCCTTGCCCACCCACAGCCTACCCTCCTTTGGTGGTAGTTGAAGGCTGTTGAAGAGAAAACCTTGGTGCTGTTCAAGCACTGCTCAGCAGTAGCCAAAACACCGGTGTGTTTTCAACACTCTTCTAACCACAAATGCAAAGCCTAGCACTATAGGGGCTGCTCTGAGAAAAATAGCTCCATCCCAGCCAGATATTGTGCACACATACTCTTCCTTTCTCTTTTGTCCTATATTTTAAGTGTCTACATAGACCAAGTTTGATTTGAAATATGGGGGTTTTTTTATTCAGTGTATATAATTTTGTGTGGTATATTTGAGAAATTATGTGTTTTGAATAGTGCATAAATACTGTTTACAGATGTGCAAACTTTGAAGTCTTTTGGGATTACTGAGAGATGTGTGACATCAAAAGTAAGATGAAAAGCCCAGCTTTATCAAATAAGTTACACTCAAAAATATGGACAACCCAGAAGTCTCAACTTCCCAGTCCCTTTTCCAGCTGAAGGGAGAGTTTTTCTCAAACAGTAAGACTATTTACCATGTGATTCTGTTCTGCATAGGATATGTTTATGTCAGCAGGTTGCTTATGCATCAGTATTGAGAAATTAACTTTGCAGTAAAATTTGAATTTATTAAAGGGACTGACAGAAAAAATGATAAAAAATTGATATAATTTCTAGTGTCAGACAGTAAGATGTCCATGAAATCCTAACTGATTCTGTGAACATAACATTCTGTTAGTCAGGGCTAAGCCTTGTCACTTTTTTCCTCTACTGGTATGGCAGACTTCCTCTCCAACATTATTATTAATGTATTCACCTTTCCATGAAAACAGATTCCCACATCTGAAGATTAATTTGCAAATTTCACATACACACTCTTTGTGCCACCTTCTGCTTTTCCTGTCAGAGTCAAACATGTTGTAAGCAAAGTTTTGCTTCATTCCATTTCCACCGCTTGAGAAACCAGGTATGAAATCTAGCAGAAGCTACAAGCATAGCTAAGTGCAGCTTAGGGTGATGGACACGTTTGTGTCTTAATGCTTAAGTAGATCTATGAATGTAAATTCCTGCTTGAACTGTCTCACACAGGGCCAAAATGGCCAAGTCCCACCGTGGAAGAAACAAGGGAGAAATCAAGATGTAATTTACTTAGATTGCAGCAGATGAGGTATTATTTGGGGAATATCAAAAACTTGGATGTAGGTAAGCACAGAAATAACTTGATTAAGAAGGTGGTGGAATCACATAAACACTGAAGAAGGTTGCAAAAGAAAAATGCATCTTCCAAGAACAAGCTATGGAGAGCATAATTGTTTTTCCCCAGACAAATTTTCTACAGTTCAGTGAAAAACATTTGGAAAAATAGAGAAAGATTTTAATGTTGTAACACAACAGAAAAGTGATGCAAGTGATTTATACTGCCAGCAAAATGTTACTGCAGTGTATTTTAGAGCATTCTGAAATGGCGTGAATGAAGTAGTAAAAGCGGAGATCAGGCTGGTCTCCACTTTAGATGGTTGTCAAGCAGATTTCCACTGTTAGTCACTGAAGAGAACTTTTGTGGGCCTGCCTGTCACTGAAATTTTCAGAAGGGGTTTTGTTGTCTAACTCTTCGACTGCCTTCACCATGATTCACTCAAAAATATCTGCAGGTACTATGGCTTGACAGCAAAAGTATTGATGGACTTCATGGTGAAGCTTTTACAACAAGTTTTACTTTACATAACTGAAATAATTGACCTTATTAGGAATGGATACAACAGTGGTCCCAAATGCCAGATAAAATTAGATTTTATCTATACATATATGTATCTACATATCTATATCTATACCTATGCTGGAAAGACAGGTAGCTGTTTAAAAAAAAAGAAGGGCCTAGTATAGAAATAAAATCCTTGTACGTTTTTGCACAAACTTCAGAAAACAGAAGAAAAGAACCCCAATATACAGCTTCCATTATAAATTGGAAGAAAAGCAACATTTACCTCTTGAAGCCAGATTTGTTGTGAAAAAACATACAGCATAATGATCAAACTATCAATGCTCCATTCAAATGTTATTCTAGTCTTAGTATACAGTAATTAAATCTGGAAATCCATCAGAGACACAAGGAGATGCAGATTCATATATGTATATATACTGATCTGAATTACCTGCTCTTTGATCCAATGACATCTTTCTCTTTTAAAAATGTTTAGAACCTCAAAATATTCCTATTTGTTTCACAGGTCCTACTACTGTTCTGCCTTTTATGTGGTACATACATGCTGTTGAGCAGAATAACTCTATCAATGCTTTTGTGATGACTGTTGTTTATCTCTAGTTACAGCCTTGCCCATTCTTTTATATGAGAAGAGTTTGAGTGTACCTTGTCACTAACTCTAAAGCATATCTTGGGATTGTGGGGAAATTGAAAAGACCTAACAAGAAGAAACATCCTTATAAATGAAAGTAAGGCACAGGATTTAGGTGGAAAATGCTGAGGACATCTTGCATGAAATATGCTGAAGGTAATAGACACAAAGTTCACATTGTTGTGAGAAATCAAAAGAGGTTTCAGATGCTTTTGAATATCAATCAGAAGAGCACAAAGGACAACTGCAGCTCACATGTCTCCTTTTTTAAATCTGGCAAAATAATATTCGTATTTTTTTTTCAATTAACAGGTACTCACAGCTGCATGCTAGCTAATTCAAATACAAGCTTTCACAAAAGTATATAGCAAGAAAACAACACAGAAAGAAAAGATACAATGTAATACTATTAAAATGAAGAAAGCAGTCAACCAGATTTACCGCGTAAAATCCTGGCTCCATGTCAGACTTGGGAGTTTTGCCAAAAATTTTAAAAAGTTGAGAAATTCACTGTTTGCATTCTACGATAGAAGAGAAAGGGAAATAATATTAAATATAAAGAAAGAAGGGAAAGAAAACTCATACACATATTCAGCTTACATGTAAGTTCATGTCGCTATGGATTTAATGTATAATGACAACTATTATTATTTATCAACATAATTTAAAAATTTTAATGAAGCTTTGGATTTATATCTATTTTATACCTGTATTTAGGGGGGGAAACCAAGACAAACTCGGGTTGATAACTTTCCATGGCAGCCGTTTGTTTGAAGTGTGATGTGAGAGTCTGGAGATTGAAAAAGGACTAATATTGAAGGGAAATGTAGCAGGATAGTCACCCTTTGTATTTAAAAATGCTGTTGGTAAAGAATACCTGTGCATATGTGAGTAGAAGTATCATATTGAGTAAGTTTTGACTAAGTGGATGGATATTTGTGCTTGAGTATGGTTCTATCAGCCCTTGGAAAGTTATTTATTTAAATAATCTGTCCATTATAAGATATTTTCTCAATATGAATAGAGTGCCTTAGTCCCTGTACATGACTCACAAATGGCTGCTAGTTTACTAGGTACAGGATGATGACAGCATAAGCAGAACACACAAATTTTCTTCCTAGATACACTGTTCCCTCTCCAAGAGTCAATTTTTAAAAATCTTCTATTGTTTTGACAGGATGCCAATATCCTTCAACATAAAGACTTCAGAGAAAGAGTGATTTATTTGTATTCATGATGATTTGGTGGTCCTTAAAAAATGTTGTTTAGTCTTTGGCAGAGGAAAAGGAACGAATTTAGCTTCCTGGAACAGTTCTGGTTTCCTTCAACCCTAGAAGTTCCTAATGAGCTAGGAAGTATTAGGAAGAACAGGAGACCCCATCCACTGCCTTGTCAGGACAGGAGACTAAAGAGATGGAAGCCGTAGTATCCATCTGTGAGGCCTGTAAAAGAGAAAAGGGAGGTGCCAGCTCCAGTTTGGCCAACTTCCTGAGCAGTACGCTGGGAACACAGACGCGAAGTAGAAACCCTAGAATGAGAATGTGTTGTTGCAAGTTACTTACTTGCTTTCTCCTTGTTAGAAACTCATGAGCTTAATATGGTGTGCTTTCCCCTTGGCAGAGCTAGACAGCCTTCTCATATCACACCCTCTCTTTGTTCGGACCTTCTAGAGATCATTTTGGGTGGAGGATTAGTAATGGATGGCAGCTTAGCATTCCACCAATTTAAGTATGATTTCCACTCTTTTCTTTCCGAGAGCGTGCCACAGACATAGTTCCCATCACTGAAGTAGGCTTTCCAGAGCTTTGCAATGACAATGGCATTTTACTTACAATACTGGGAGCAGTCAAACATAGGTTGCTGGTGAGACGCCCAGTAAGCTGAAGACTCCCCTGCTCTGACTCGTGCTCCCTCGTGAATATGTTGTGGAGAGACACCTGAGATCAGCAGACTACCCTCATTCTACCTGGCATCTACAGCAGCACCCGGCTGTGTGCCGGGGTGACTTAATCTGCATGACTGCTTGACTGGTGACTTGGTTGCTGTGTGATCTTTTGTTTTTAAACCAATTCTCCCAGCTGGAGGACAACCAGCACACTTCTTCCAGGAGAGGATTGTCAGGATTAATGATTCTTCATTGTTAGACTGGATCTTTACTCCCTTGAGCACCACCTCAACCTGGAAACCAAAAAAACAAAGGAAGACTTGAGACAAAAANGGGGAAAAAAAGAAAGGAAGCCTTGAGTTTCCCAAGTGGAGCATACATCGATGAATAGCATACATACACAGCACATTCATGATCTCATACAAAAAGAATGAGTAGTTTTTAAAAAAGTTATCATATTCTAGGAATCATTACATTAAATATGGATAAGTCATTAGAATGTAAGGAACTGTCCGAACTCAGAAGTCCGTTTAAATGTTCCTTTTATCTTCTGATTACATTTATAAGAAGGTCTTAGTAGCAGTAGTCATTTGTTAGCTGGAAAATTATTTCACATGTTCCATGTTTTAGTTACATGGAAAAACCTAAAGAGAAGTAAAAATTGCATATTAAACAAGCCTGATCCTTAAATCAGAAAGTTTATTAGTGTCTTGAATAAATAAATAAATAGATTTGTTAATTTTTAAATTCCAATTTACATTTTTTTCTCATCTCTTTCATTTATAAAGTGTCTGTGGCTTTTACAAGTTAAAGAACAGCAGTGTTTGGAAAGTACCATGGAGACCATTTTGCACTATCAAAAAAGTTTATGATTTTTGTGAGGCATGAGATCATCACATTGATAAAGCCCAAACACTGGTACAGAGAGCTGGAGAAAAGCAGACTAGAACTGAGAGGGGCAGACAAAGTTGTACCAGTAAATTACTGTTCTGAGTTGCTGGGTACAGAAGCATTTAGAGGAGAGTGCTGCAAGGAAAAGTGAATGTGTAGTGTTAGTCATCAACACACCTCTGTGGAAGAGCCTCTTTACACACAGAAGCAGTAAAGGCTGCGTCTCATTACAGCAACAGTAGGAAAAATTGCAATCTTGAGAGGTAAAATTACAAGTGGATATAATGGCAACAGGCACCCAACAGACTTGAGGAGCATATCTAATTGGAAAGTGCTCTCATTAGGCAGAGGCAAAGTTACTTCCACACAACAGTTATTTCTCCACTTCCTACATGTCTTCAGTGTGCAAATTTAATGACTCTTCAAAATGAGTCATGCAAATACGAGGAAATACAGCGTCACTTTCACAAGAGCATGGAAGAAAAACTCAGCAACAAATGCCTTTGCAGGAATGGTGCAGTCCTATGAACAAAAGAAACCTTTGAGAGGAGGAAGAATGTGAATTCAGGGGGATGCTGCTGACTCTCACAGCTGCAGCTGTGCCACTTTTGTCTTGGAGGTGAAGGTGTAATGAGAGACAATGCCTGTGAGATGGTATCAGGAGAGTTCATGCAGGAACCGCTTTAACAGGACATTTAACCGTTTTAACAGGACATATAATTAAACATTGGAACAAATATGAGACAACACACATCTGAAGACATAATAGCTCATTTCAAGATTAGATGTAGGACTCACTATGTGTAGCCCGTGGCTTACTTTATTCAGTGAGTCAGCCTAATTGCTGATTAATTAATTCTGATCTTTTAAGTGAGTGTACTGTTGCTCTTTGTTACATTAAAAAAAACAAACAAACAAAAAAAACTGGCAAGCAAACAAACAAAAAACCCCAAAAAACAACAACAACAACAAACCAGCAAAATAGCCAGGAAAGAAAACACAGCCACAGTGGAGTCTGCAGAAAAATGTTTGCTAAAAATATGTAAATCAAGGAGCTGAATCCTGTCTGTGTGCACTCTGCCTCTCTGGCACACATTGGTGAGCCTCAGAAAGAGAACTGTGAACTAAGAGGAGACCACCAGGAAGCTGAGATTCCAAAGATAGTGCATAATTCCTGTACCCCCCAGTGGCTTGTTTATTTGGTTAGTTTGTTTTGAGGTTGGTTTATTCATGGGCTGTAGTGAGCCTTGCATCCTGACCACAGCTGAGATGGCTTTCTGTCACTGTGACCCAAGGAAGAGGTTTCCGTGGGCAAGACACTGGCCACTCTAGTTTGGAAATGGTTCCAGAACAAATGCATTTAGATTAGAGGAAATACAGAAATTTTGGCTCTAAACAGAAAATTTTAATCAGACAGGGTCTGGAAAACTGGGCTTTAGATGGAAAGAGGATTACAGTGAAGTTATTACCATGAAATCATCAATATCAGTTTAGGGTTTTCAAACTACATAACTCCTCTTTCTACTAACTCCATGTCCCAAACTAACAACATCTCTTGAGAAAGAGGGCTTAAGTAGGGTGATCTGGAGGATTTTTATTTTAAGATGGGAATGTATGAGAAAAGGAAGGTTAAAGACTTCTGGAAAGGATGTTTTGTTTCATGATCATTTTCTGCAGGGGGATGGGGAGAGATGACAGGCCAACAAAATCCCACTTAATTCCTGGGAATTCTTCCCTGATTAGTCACACCTCAAGCCAGGGAAAGGTCTCGGGCACTTCCATTTGTGAAACAAATGAAGATTATGACTGTTATCTGAAAAGTGATAGCAGTGTATGCTCCTGTGCAAATGCACATACATTCCTTCTCTTTATCTTCTAATTCATGGATGAAATGTGACTGTAAGGATCAGTGTGAACAGAACTAAATACAGCTGACAACTACTGATACATAAGTAATATATGAGTATTATAGCAGTTTGTCATACAGTCCAAAGATTAAAGAGAATTTCAAAATTATACGTGACAAAATTTCACACAAAGTTCATAAAATTAAACCAATCTAACATCTTCAGATAGTACCAAGTCCTGCACCACCATAGTCAATGGGAGATTTATCAATCCCAACACTGTCATCAATCTGGGACTGTAGACCTAGAGCAAGGGCAAACCTGTAGTAACTGTCTTTATCAAAAGTTTCTCCACATACATTGCAGTATACTAGGTGGCAGAATTTGGAAACTGATACGTGCCTAATTTTTAAGATGAGTAAACATTTGCCTTGAAGTTTTGAGAGACAATACATAGAATCTGATTAATTTCAAAGCATGTGAGTATAAATAGAAAAAGAAGAAAATTATTCTTGCTCAGAAACTGAAAATGTACAGTAATCCTTACCACTCTATGACCCATTTTGACTGAAGTAGCTGGTCAGGTATTCAAGTCTTCACAAGTTTTGGGGAAAATTATGTCAGAAACTGAAGACGGAATAGGGTATCTTTGGTACAAAGTTATTTATTTGCAAATAATAACTAAAATCTCTTTCCCTGAATATGAGAAATTAAATGCAATGAGGAGGTTGTTCTTCCAAAGCTCATTAAACTTACTGGCTGATCTGATATCTGATCAATCAGTAAGTTTTTGTTTTACCCAAGTTTGTGTTTCATCTGTTTCTGTGACCATTGACTAGTGAAACTTGGTGTCTACACACTTCTAGCTCTGAAACAGATTTGGGCTTTTAGGGATGGGAGACTTGCTCTGTTTGAGACCTCTTGTAGTTTCAACTTGAACCATAACTTTACACAAATGCAAAGA
>VZRO01005390.1:419320-432645 GCA_013397915.1 Daphoenositta chrysoptera
GATTTTTTCTGATTGTTTTTTTTTTTTTTTTTTGCTTTGCAGTCTTTTTGCTCAAATTAAAAGAATAGCACATCAACTTCTAATCTCCCCAGAAACTTCCCCTTCCCATCCCCCATTTATTTATGTTATTCTTTTCCCACATCCTGATATTCTGTATAAGTGGTCTAAGCAGTCCACAGGACTGAGCAAGCAAAGTACAAAAGGGAGGTTAAGGTAAGGAGCAGCACTTAGCAAAGAACAGTGACAGAGTGAGGAGCAGTGGCATGGCTTGGAAGATCAACTTAAATTCAAAACAGTTGAGCCTATTTGACTAGACATAGGCAGAAGGATTACTGTAAATAGCCTCTTAAAAATAGCTTCCTAGAATTGTACTTTGAGAGGTTGTCAGCCATTTTGGAAGCTTTCAAGTTATTGAAAGTGGTGTTGTTTCAAGCAATATTTGTAGCCAAAGGCACATATTAAAGGACTCTATCAATGTTAGGGACAAAAGATTGGTGGAGTTTATTTGACAGACTAAAAGCCAAAGTGATAAGTTCCTTCTACGGAACAGGCACTTCATCCAAATTTGAGACTTGTGGTCTCACCTGTAGAAATCTTTGCCCTGTCTCTCTCTCTTCCATGCTGTACTTTGCTTTTGTTTTGTTCTCCCTTTTTGTTCTCCATTAATTGTTTTCTCTTTGTGCTTTTATTTTAAGCAAAATATTTGACCTATGCAAACAAAATTGAATTAATTAGTAGGCTGCTGAACCAGAAGGAACGGAACTTAGAGTGATGTGACAGAAACAAAATTATTGCATAAATTCATGACACATAACTGGTTGTACTTCACCGTACTGAATTTATATATATTCATAATGTAAACTCTTCATTTGACAAAGAGGCTGTAGTTCTGAACTTCATTTTTCCCTCTTCAGTAATTTTTTTAAATTTTTCCTTTCATAAGAAAATAAACTAATTAAAGAATGAGGAGAATCCTCATTTAAATTATTAGCATCATTTTAGCAATCTAAGTTAAACAAAACAAAATTTTCTGCTCCTTCAAATCAGCTTAATTAATCCTGTGAGAACTAAATTAGTCTTCATGTTGACTGCATTAAGGCCCCTTGTTAACTGGCAAAATCATAAGCTCATTATATGTCTCAGTGTTCATAAGAAATATAGAAATAAGATTTCAAAGTAGAGAAAGTAGAAATAAAAACTATCTACTTCAAAAATACTTTTTAAATAAAAACATTAGGAAAAAAAAAACCCCATAGTCTTTTACATCCTATGTTTCAATGTTTTTCCCTGTAGTTTTTTAAAAAAGGGAAGAGTTTGGTCTTTTTTTCTTCCAGAAATGAAAATCAGCTTAAAATAAAATGAAAAAAAAAACCAAAATGAAAAAACTCAAAACAAAAAAAAGCAGCATTTTTTTTTACTGCTTAGAAGAATTGTGTCTGATGAATGGATGTGTGGATTTATTTGCACATGGAGATAATCAGGAGCTCTGACTCAAGTTCCTCCATTGTCAGAAGGAAAGCTGTGTCGTTGAGGTTCTTCTTCTTTATCATGGTAGTCTCATGGGCCAAGGAATACAAGTAAACTTTTTCTGCTGCTTCTGCTGTTTTCAAGCACTGCTTTCATAAAATTTTTAGAAATTCAGTTTTTAAAATTTAAGTAATAATTTAATTTGAATAAGCCAGCAGGTCCAAAATTTGTTTGGGATAACAAAATCGACAGATGGGCTTGTAAAAAAGCATACAGACTAGTTGATAAGTGTAGTTTCCATAGATAATCATAAAAAAATCACCTCAGATAATCATTTTTTCCTATGGAAAAAAAACTATTTCAGCTGAAAAAAAGCTCATTTCTTCGAGAAATATTCTTCTGAAAAAAAGAATCAGCCAGCTTTTGCTGTAACCCTCAGACTTACTGTGGTGACAAAATTCACGAGAGAAATTCGTTGATGCATAGTATTTGAATGTTGTGAAATTACAATTATTCGATATGTTCAAATGTGTTCCTTAACATTGAAGAGTTCTTTGAGAAACAACAGCTCTTTGGCTGAGAAACAGGAGATTACTTGATAATATTAATGCTACTCTCACCTCTCAGTTCAAAAGATTTGTCACTTGCATTTGTTGTGGCTGTTATCACCTGGAGCAGCTTTCTCAGACTTTTTACAAGAAGCTCTTGGTGTGTAGGTAGAAACATAGAAACATGTTTTAATGTGGTAGTGTGGTTTATTAGGCTGGTGTCTTTCCTGAAACAGTACTGATTACAACAGTGATAAACATGAGGCCAAATTTAAGTGGGCTTAAATTGGTAAGAGTCAAGGCACATCCTTGTTTTTCAAAACTGACATTGAGTTTAGAAAGAAGTGTTCCTCTTCCAGGGTTTAAATTCGAACAACCTGTGAGAAGCTTATAGAACCCTAGAATCATAGAGAATCTCAATTTGGAGCAAACCCATAAAGCTCATTAAGTCCGGCTCCCTGCAGGACTACCTAACACTAAATCACATGTGCAGCTGTGTTCCATTTCCTCGTGTTCCACTGCTGCTCGCCGGAGAGGGGATATCAGCACATCCCCTGCACTGCCCACCTTAAGGAAGCTGTGGACTGCCATGGGATCACCCCTCAGCCTTCTCTTCTCCAGGCTAATCAAACCAAGTGACCTCAGCTGCTCCTTGTAAATCTTGCCCTTGAAACCTTCCACCGCCTTGGTAACCTTCGCCTGCACTCCTTTATGCCCTTCTCATATCGTGGCACCCAGGCTGCCCCCATCACTTGAGGTGAGGCCACCCCAGCTCAGAGCAGAGCGGGACAATCCCCTCCCTTGCCCGGCTGGTGATGCTGTCCCTTATGCCCCCAGGACAGGGCTGGCCCTCCTTGCTCCAGGGCACTGCTGGCTCATGTTCAGCTTGCCATCAGCCCAACAGCCCCCACCCACCATCTCTTTCTGCAGGGCTCCAGAGGCCCTCCAGACTCTCATCCCCCAGTTTGTATGTATAAACAGGATTACCTTGCCCCAGGGGGAGAATCTGGCACTAGCTCCTGTTAAATTTGAAATGGTGATTGCTCAGCTCTCCAGATCTCTCTGCAGAGCCTCTCTGCCCTGTAGGAAGTGCATGGCTCCTCCTAATTTAGTATCACTCGCAAACTTATATACATTTGCCTTCTGCATCCAAGTTATTTATAAAAACATTGAAAAGCTAAAATTGAGCTTTGCAGAACCCCAGTGGTGACTGACCACCAGCCTGGTGTAACCCCATTTACTAAAACTCTCTGAATCTGACCTGTCAGCCATTTGTTCACCTCATGTATTAAGGACTTGCCTAGTTATCTCGCAGTTTATGATGTTAGATGTCAACCATAATGGCCTCCCCAAGGGACGTGGTCACAGCACCAGCCTGACAGAGTTCGAGAAGTTTTGGGACAATGCTGTCAGACACACGGTGTTGTTGGAAATGACACAACTTTAAAAATTTTTTACCTAACTTTAGTCAGGGGTTTCTTCGCCTTTGCCCAGGGGGAGGGGAATTGAAGTTTCTCTTCAAAAGGCTTTGTTCACCGAGCGTGGGCCTGAGTCTGACGAGTTTAAAATCAGCAGATTGGGAGTAGCCAGAAGATACACAGGAGATAAGGGAACATTAGCGAACATTACCCCCAGAAGCGGTCACCTGGTTTGGGAAAAGACTGATAAGAGAACCAAAGAATGAGGACCAAATTAGCATAGAAGGGGAAGGGATCAGTAACCAATAGGAGATCATTTCCTAAGACGTGTGTAATTTGGAACAATGAATGAGAATTTCTTTGCGGTTTGTATGTATAAATAGGTAACACAGGGAAAACAGAAAAATTCTGTAGAATAAAGAGGAAAGCTGCCTGGTGAGACCCAGACCCTAAAATCAGATAAAAAATTCTGGGTGAAGATGAGATCACCCAGATCTCATCACCCAGATGATCACCCAATCACCCAGATTGTTATACTGCTGGAAGGATCAAGGAGCACAACACCACCAAAAGTGTTAAAAAAAGGATGAAGCACGTTATCCCCTTTTGATTTCAGCTTCTCTCCTCTTCATCAAGGGGCTTTCAAATCAGAGCAGCTGAACCTTAATTACTAAAAGAGGGAGAACTATGGCCATCAGTGCTATCAGCATGGCATCAACTCCTCATTTACAGTTGATTTCAGACAAGGTTATTAAGAACTAATTTTGAAAATGCAGTGGGAGAGCAAATAAAGGCTAGCCATTGGCAAAGTATATTAGTCACTGTCAGTTCATTACAGTTTTGTTTTGAAGACTAAAACTGGCCTGATGTATTGATCTCCTATAAACCAGAGTGAAAGAAAATATAAAGGAAAGCTAAAAGCTGGAGGAGTATCACATAACTGGTAGACTGTATGCAACCACTTGGGTAAAATATATTGATTTTAAATATTAGATGAACTCTCTTTCTATGCAGTTACATTGATTTTTAATTTTTTTGCCTTAATAAGTCATGGATATCCCTCTGGTGATTGCTATAGCAAGGATCATTATTGTCATTATTATCAGAGCAATTAGGAACCATGCTACTACTTTATATGCAGGGAGTTAAAGTCCTTAGCTATTCTGATAGTTTTCAAGAACTTTCCTGGAGTAACTTCGGTGGTACCTGGTGGTAATGATGCCATAAAGATTTTTTGCCTCTTCTTTTATACCTCTTTTGTATGCCTTTGTGGTCTTTTGTATTCTTGGTGTTTCTTTTAGCCTACATTCCTAGACTTAATGTTTTGTTGAGTCAGGAGACTAAACATCTTGGACGCCTCAGACAGCAAGGTCCTCTCTGGAACACATTTTGTAAACTAAAAGATTAGGTCCAGGGGAGAGTGCCGGGGGGGAGGGAGGGGGTGGACTGGGGCCGTAATTCTATAGCCCATCTATTGTGTGTGTGCATTTGGGGTGTGCATTTTAGGTGTGCGTTCTGGGGTGGGCATTTCGATGTGCATGTTCGGAGTGTTCCTCCTGGACGGAGTGAACCAGGGATCCTTAAAATAAATACCGAGGTAAAAAAACCCCCTTTTTCTTTTCTAACCGTGTTCGGCTCCGATTTTAAGAACAGGAATGAGGCATCAGTTTCTGTGTCCGAAGCCAGAACAGTTGATCTGTATCGGGCTTTCACGGCAAGGTGGTAGCAGCAGGGCACTGTAGGAGTGGTCTTTGTGAAAAAAGAGTAGGAGCTGCCCCAGTGTTGGACAGAGCAAGAACCAGCAGGCTCCAAAACAGACCCACAGCTTCCCAAAGCTGAGACAGTCACAACACTGGTGGCACTTCTGTGAAAACATGTTTATTACAGAGTGAAAAACGATAGGCAGCAGCTCTGAGAGAGAGGAGTGAGAAAAATGTGAGACTCTGCAGACGCCAAGGTCAGTGAAGAAGGAGGGCAGGAGGTGCTCCAGGCCCTGCAGCCCATAGTGAAGACGGTGGTGGTGCAGATTGCTCCCCCTAAGCACGGGACTGCGGTGGTGCAGGTTCTCTCCCTGCAGCTCTCTGAGGAGCATGCTGGAGCAGATACTCGTGTTGGGAGCATGCTGGAGCAGATACTCGTGTTGCAGACCTTGGGGGACACCTATTAGTTGCTGGCAACTAATAGTATTCAGGTGCTTCCTTTCTTCCCCCTCCCCTACACCACTCTCTGTGGCATGGAGGGGAGAATCAGGAGAAGAAGATACTAAAACTCATGGGCTCAGATAGTAACAGTTTAATAACTGAAACAAAGTAAAATTCAGTTATGCCCAGACTGTTCCCCAGAAGCAATCAGCACCGCCAGCCATTACCCCCCAAATACTGGGCATTATGTTTTGTGGTATAGACTATCCCTTTCACCAGTCTTTGACCCACACCGGAAAAGTTTCTGGAGGACTGTACCCCATGGCAGGGACCTCCTGCTGTATCAAGAAAAAAGCATGATGAGAAAGAAGTGGCAGAGACAAAGCATAATGAGGAGACCACAGCCCCTGTTCCTCATTCCCTACATGGCTTTTGTGTGTGTGTGCATCTGTAGGAGTAGAATCAGGAATGAAGGAATTGAGATGAGCCTCCAAAGAAGAGGAAGCTGGGGAGAAGTGTTTTTAGTCTTGTTTTTGTTTCTTGTTACCCTACTCTTAATTGGCAATAAATTAAATTAATTTTCCCCAAGTTGATTCAGTTTTGGCCATGCTGGTAATTGGTGACTGATCTCCCTTGTCCTTCTCTCAATCCATGAGCTGTCTCTTGGTATTTTGTTCGCCTGTCCTGTTGAGTAGGGGGAGTGGGAGAGAGTTGGGTTGGGAGGCTGGCAGTCGAAGTCAGCCTATCACATTGTCTCACATAGCCTTATTCTGTTATTCTCACTAACACCAGTGGAACCACAGCACTTCCAGCATGACAAGAAGCCAACTACAATGCAGGTTAGGAATATTAGAAATACAAGTTTTGTATAGAAGACAGAAGTATCCTATCTATAAATGCACTTACTTGTGGGTGTAAAAAAGCCTTAGCAGAGAAATTTTCCAGCTTTCTGCAGTATTCTGTGAGAACTCTGTCTTTCTCACGCAAGCCATGAGAAACAGTGAGATGGTCTTTGTAAACAAGTTCTCTATCTAACACCTGCAGTTTGTTTTCTAAGCTTGTTATAGTTCCTTTGGAAAATATTTTGAAATAGGTGTCGTAGAGTCTCAGCCAATCATGCTGAGGGGTGGCTGGTCGGAAGATCTATGGCCTCCTGCCATCTTTGCAAACCACCTTATAAAAGGACAAATTAATTAATAAAAATGGCTTTTCTTTCCTGAATAAAGTCTATGTAGTTTGTCTGCTGTCCCCAGGACAACAGTGACACTTACTTGCTAAGAAGAAAATCGTTTGTAGCTGCAAATTAATTTTTAAAAGCTTTCACTACCATGAAAACATCTATTGCAACACACAGTTCTCCTAAAAATATGCTGTTGTACCTGCCTTACTGTAGTTAATTGAGGTTAAGTCCAACTACTGAGACATACTGCTAATTTGCATGGTAGTAAGAACACCCTTAGCTACAAAATTCAAAATACCAAAAACAAACCAAAAAACCCCAAACCCAAAAAAACCCACCAACCCTATTCCTAGTTAATTTTTCTGATGTAAAAACCACTTTTTCGTAGCTGTGATCAGATGCTTAAAATCCTCTTGTATGGCTGCCCTGGAGCAGGAAGCTTACCAAAAACCTTTCACAGTGAGAAAGGAGGTGAAGCATGAGTGTGTGTTTGTTAATTTTTAAATCATCAGGCTGATCAAACCCACAAAACAATGAAGAAGAAATGATCAATGTGACCATACAGACCTGAAGCAAAACTTACTGGTCACCAGGACAGATTTAAGAGGAGCCCTACACATCAGCTAACCTCCAGTTTTCATCTACCGTTACACTTTTTTTGAGAGAACGCTAATAATAATTAAAAACCCATCACCTTCCAAAGGGTAGTTAAACTTTAAAATTACCTTTATATGCAGCATAAACAAGTCATCTGAAACTTTTCCTGTTTGAACCTATGATAACTTTTAAAATTGCTGTGGACTGACTCATACTTGGGAGGGCAGCGTTCTGCCCTGCTCAGTCCAAGAATAAATATACTTTTACACACAAAAAGAACGATATTTTATTAAAGTCCATGTTTGTTGGAAGAAAACAACCCTGCAATAAGGTTTTCTACAGTCTTATCTCACCACTTACACTGTTTTTACAAAGCAATTTGTTTAAAAACGTAAGCAGTTCTTCAAATAGCTGGTTAGCTACTATGTGGTTAGGATTATATATTACTGTTTCGTAATCAGTTGCTGACAAGAGACTTGAACTTGTTTTACCATCGCAGAGTAAGGAATGACCCTTTTCCTGAAAGGAACTAAATAATTGACTCTTCCTGCAGCAAGACAATATTTACAATCTTAAGTATCTATTATTTGATTTCTTTGAATTGTAGTCCTCTCCTCTTTTGTGTTTTGTTTCTGCCTTGTTGAACACAGCACAGTCAGACAGATAAAATCTGAATTCCAAAGGCAGCCAGCCAGCAGCAAAAGACACTATTGGAGATTTGATCTTCCTGTTTCCAGTTTACTCTGTTCTATCATTGCCCACGAAACTCTGTGCTATCCTGTGCTGAAACCCATTGCTTAGAAAGTTCAGGAACTCTCTTCTGCTTGCAATGAAATGAAATGGAGTTTTTCTCTAGCTTAGAGAAAAGTGTCATTTTGGTTGCAACAAATTGTGAACATTTTCCTTGAACATGGTGCCTTTTGCTTTAAGAATTTGTAAGCACTTTATCTGTCTTATTTAAGGACACTGTTTACCGTTTTTGCTCATTATTCCTACTGACCAGATGGTGGGGGTATCAGAAACAAGCTTTTAAATCTCAAAGGGGAGCTGTTATATTGCAATTATGCGCTTCGTAGAAGAGGGCATACAGATATAGTCCCTTTAAGTCCTCGTGATCCTCAGACTGCTAGGTGTAGTTTAAATCTGTTGTACGCCCCAATGCAGAAGACTTTTGTTCTATTTTTCCATATCTACCATGGTTAAGTAGAAAATTATATATTATATTATATTACATGATATATACGTGCAAATAAATACTAGCATAAAATACACATATTAAAAACTTAAAAGAACAATCAAAATGTTTAATTCATAAACAGGACTTCTCCCTTCATGACGGATAACAAACATATAACATGGTAAATAACTTCCCCATTATAAACATTGGAAACTGTCTACTAAAATATATTTTTAATTAATAGGGGTACACCACACACCATTTATTTTCAAGGCCAGATTTTAAACAGTAGTGAGTTGGCTTGACACCTGGTGGTATAAAGCAACCTATTTATATCCAAAAAGGAGACATAGCTTAATGCAGAGAAACAGATGACTGAAATGCCTGTCTTTAGCAATTTGAGTGTGAAAAACTAAGAGGCCCTGAAACAGGGCTTTTCCACAAAAGAGACAGAGGTTATTCACCTGTTACCGAAATACTGCAACATAACTTATATCTGGACCCTTCTATATGAAGTTATAATTATGTCCTTAGCCTTCCCAAAATCTCTGCATTGCAGGCAATTGCTATGATTTTTATTTTTATGATGATTCAGCTCAAATACCCATCTGTTTTACTCTATGTGAGACCCATTCCTATCCTAACCTTGCAATACAAAATCATAGAACTAACATACGAGTAACAACCAACAGTCACAAATTTCACAGGGCAGAGAAGCATTTTTTTCCCTTCTGCTTATTAAAGCTCACAGAGGGCAGAGAGATGAATTTTCAAGGATCTGATGAAAAATATTGAGTGAAAAGGGAAAATGAGCTAAATATGGTGAGGTGGAAAATTAATTAAAATATTGTTCCACAGTTGAAAAGCAGCCAGCTGAGCAACCTGCTGAGATTAAAATCCTTTTCACCGTATTTGAAACTAGACTTCCACCATGGTCTTGTAGCTGGGCCTTTGTACTAACACATAAGAGCTCGGTTGTTCATTTGGCTCCGGGTTGTTGCTGTGATCTTGGTCACATGAGGAGGATTTCGGCAGACTGTTCACATTCCTTTAAACTCTTGCATAATAGAAAGCAGTTGCTGAACATGCTGCTGAATACTCCGCTGTTCTTGTAGCCTCTCCTCAGAATGGAGAATCTCCTCCTGTAGGGAAACTGGTCAGGAAGCCTTAGATTAAACATTCAGTTAGAGCAATTAACGTGGAGAATGACTTATAATTCACTACCCAGTCATTGTCCACCCTATCCTTACAAGTTCCAGAGAGCTATTGCTCTGGTAAGCTGAATTGCGTACAGAGTGCCCCCTACACCACAACAAACCTAAAGAAAAAACACAAAAATATCCAGAGACAGAATTTCACGAAGTTAACCTACACAGTCAAGTGGCAGAGTTGTAATGTGGAGCATGCCCTCTGCAAAGAAACACAAAAGAATGGATAATTCAGTTCTGGATTTGCAGGGAGCAGTCTTTCCTCATCTGATGCCTTTGTGAGACAGAAAATGTTTACCTCAGGGTGATTACCAGGACTGACAGCAGATTTACCAGGCGCTGACAAGATTGCAGCCTTTTTCTTTCCCTACTAGTGCTGCCCAGTGTTCCAAGTCACATACATATGAAGGGGCAATAAATGTACAGACAGCTCCTCTTCTGTCCAGCCCCACTCAACCCCACAGGCACATTCAGCCTTGCCAAGAAAGAGCCCTTCCTCATTCTCAGAAGTGGAGGAGGCCACAGCATGAAGAGATAGCTGTGGTTACAGGATGGGAACCATCCTGTCTCCTGTCATCAGAAAGTACAGGCACATGTCAGGTCGTGCGACTCAAATACAGCCAGGTCTTTACTCCTCCACTACTGTCTCCTAGGGGAGGCTCCTCATTTCCCAGTGTTGAAAGACTGAGTGAGGGGGGCTGGGAAGAATTCAAGACAGTAGGCATGTCGTTGTTTGTCCCATGCACTGTTTTTATAATTCGGGACAGAGCAGTTGACTTAGAGACTCTCTTTTTCTGTGCTGGAATATGAGTTTGTAATGTGTGACTCTCCTTGCCATCTAAGGTGTCAGCCAGTGTACTTTGTCCTTGTTTTCTGTTTAAGTCAGTCAGATCTGAAGAAACCCAGAAGGAGACTAACTTATTCATGGATCAGCATGACCTCCTGGTGATGGGAACAGAACTGTCTCAGTTAAAGTTCCTGTGTGTAAACCCACGGCCAAAGAGAGGATGCTCCTTCAGAAAGCACTTGACTCCCAGGAGGCTTTTTTCTGTCACCAGATATCTCTCATGCCAAAACCCAAAGGGCTGAAGAAGGGTTTGCAGAAAGCTGCAGGTAGGTGGTGTGGCATCTGAGAGCCATCAAGGAGTGGTGAGGGACTGCAGATGTGGTGGCACAGCCAACCCCCTCCTCCAGCCTGAGTTCTGCTTGTTTGAAAAAAAGACATGTCTTCATCTGCTGATCTTGTGAGAAGGAAAACCACCCAAGTTTCATCTTGAAGTTCCTCTCCTCATTATAACTGCAGAAGGCTGTGTCTGCCTTTGCTGTGATAAAAGAAAGGTGTTTTAGTAGTGACAAGAAAGCCTCACTTCACATGGACCAATTATGATATTTTAAATATACGCGACTAATAAAGCAGTAGAAAAAAAAGGGGGTTGCTATCTTCCTACAAAACAAACTTTCTTTTGGTTCAGTTCCTAATGTGGGAGTTTCATAATAATAAATTACAGCTCAAGTAGAGCTGTGGTGAAAAAAATGTGCTTAGTATTTATGCAACTGTTCCATTCCTCCATGTCCACAAAACATAACTAAGAAGTTGAATAAAAACCCAAATACCATATTTGAAAACAATTAAAACTGTTACTCAGAACAAGCAGTCAGTGAATTGTTCTAACAGTTCCCTGGAGTATTTAGATAATAGAGGCTGTGTATCATGTTGGGATGCCATATTCAAGAAAAAAATAAATTTTTTTTGCAGTAAGAGCTGTGCTCAAAACACATATGAAAAGGATTCAAGTGGAATGTGCAGTTATACCCACAGCTGTACAACCTCATTTGAAAAAAGATTACCCTTAGTTTATGGATCTCTCTCTCTTCTTTCCTTGTCATTCTCCAACCTGGCTTTGACCCATGCTTTCTTTTGGGTATTTTCTTTCTGAGGATCCTGTGCATTCATGTTTTAAAAATAAAAGATTACAAAAATGAATAAACAGCCTAGTATGTATTTAGTTTAATAGGTCTGTCCATGATTTAATAGGTTAGAAGATAATGCAGTGTCTGTGAGAGGTCACTTTTCTGATAAAATTTCTTGGGAGCACATTCCCATTCAACTTGAAGTCTTTCTCTACACTGTATTTCACTTACTTTTCTATGTAATAGGCAACAAGGAACACTGCAAAGTGCAGGCATTTACTGTTTGGGTGTCTGGTCCTATATATCCCAGTCAACATTCATTTGGCTAAGTTTTGCCTGTGTGATGTATGGTAACCAGTGAATGTTTGTACCTGAAGGGTTGAACTTGTGAGCAAAATCTAAAACCTCTTTTGTCTGGAGCTGCACAAATGAGGATTATTTTTGTAATTTGGGTCTGAAAATTGAACTCCGTCAGTGATTGTCGGGATTGAGGGGATTGGGATAATGGAGAGATGTCATAGAGATGATTTATTGCAGAATCAGTCTCATTTTTATTGAAGGGTGAGACAGGAGAGATGCTGTGAACAACATCTCTAATATCAAAAGTAGCAACAGTTACAGCAGCAATAGCAGTATCAGCAGGAGCGGCGGCAGGTGCAGATGCAGCAGTAGTGGAGCCAAAGTAGCAGCAGTAGTAGTCAAACTTTTTCTTTACAAGGCCTTATATACTTTTTGAAGCCAATAAGCAAATGCCACAAAGCTCGTTAGCACACTTGTACCAATCATCATTGTACACGGTTCTACCGCAATGTGTATTTTCTTAACCAATCATCATATTGCTATTAAGGCCTATTGCACAGGCTTAATCTCCAATAAACTCTACTATAAAGTTTATCGCTAAACTTAAAATTCTTTGCTCTTTTACTTATCATAATTCTTTCTTGCATAAAACATGTTTCTACTTACTAAAAATACATTTCCACCTTTATAAAGCATATTTCTTTTAAAACTACAAAACTACATTCTTGCTTCAAACTGCAAAAGCTCACAGTTCTAACTCAGGCAGCCTTCGCCAGGTCTCAAATTTAAACATGCATCCATTTCTATTTCTTCAAGCACAATGCTGTTTATGTTCTGTCAGCACCTGCAACCTTTCTTCCCCTCTCTGTTGAACCACGAAAATTCTTTTGATATCTTTGCCAACTATCTGTCGCATGCACTGAAGTAGGCAAGGCACCATTATCAATACAACTATGATAACAATTAATATGTACAAACCTATTTTCAAGATCTGTTTTAACCAGGATGCTAAACCCCATCCATCAAACAAATCATCTAACCAAGTTCCATCATCAACCTTGATTTTGGACACACCTTCTTTTAACTGTTGTATGCTTTTATGAATGGATTCGGAGTGATTGGATAAATTCATACAACACATTCCATCAAAATCCTCACAGCCGTGTCCATGAGCCAATAAAAGATAGTCAATTGCAACTCTGTTTTGTAAGGTGGCATGTCTTGTATCTTTAACATCTGCTAGCAAATCACTCAATGCAAGGGAGGTAGCACTGGCTTGTTTACTCAGCCAACACCCCAATCGATCTCATTATTTTAATGCTTGTCCAGAGGCCACTTGGGCACACAATGATGCTGTAAATCTTTTCCCAAAACCCCA
>VZRO01005391.1:1355-14372 GCA_013397915.1 Daphoenositta chrysoptera
CTGTCCGGAAAGAGCCGAGCGACGGCGGAGGCGGCCGAGCCGGGGCTGGCGGCGCGGGCGGAGCGGGCGCGATGGCGCAGCAGGTCGAGCAGCTGCGGGCAGACGGCGTGGACAAGGAGGTGCTGCGGGAGGGCACCGGGCCGCTGCCGGACTTCCGCGACGGCACCAAGGTCAGGTCCGCGGGGGGACGGGCGGGGTGGGGGGATGTGGGAAGTGGAACGCGGCGGGGGAGGCGCGCATGCGCGTCCCCCCTCGGCTGCGTCGCCATGGTGACGCCGCGGGCTCCTCCTCCCCGTTCAGGCCACCTTCCACTACCGGACGCTGCGGTGCGGCGATGAGGAGACGCCCGTGGACGATAGTAGGGCGCGGGGGAAGCCCATGGAGCTCATCGCCGGGAAAAAATTCAAGCTGCCGGTGTGGGAAGCGGCGCTGCGAACCATGCGGCCCGGCGAGCGTGCGCGCTTCCGCTGCGACGCCAAGGTGGGCGGGAGCGGGACGCACCGGGGGCGTGCTTTGCGCCCCGGGGGCGCGGCCTGCGCGGGCGGGCGGTGACTTTGCGTTGTGGGCGCGGCTTGGGGCACCCCGGTGCGCTCCAGCCGCGGGGTGCGAGGGTGGAGCTTCCTGGTACTCTCACCCCCTCCCTCCCCAAATCCCGGCTCCCTTCCCTCCCGCAGCACGTGGTGCTTTACCCGCTGGTGTCCAAGAGCCTGCGGAACATCGCAGCGGGGAAGGACCCGCTGGAGGGGCAGCGGCACTGCTGCAGCATTGCCCAGATGCACGAGCACTACTCCCTGGGGTACCCTGACCTCGACGAGCTCCAGAAGAACCCCCAGCCCCTCATCTTCGACATCGAGGTGCTGAAGGTGAGGTGCCGGCATGGGGAGCTCGGGGATGGAAGTGTCCAAAAAACACATAGATGTGGCATGTGGGATGTGGTTTAGTAGTGGCCTTGGCTGTGAGGGACTTGATCCTAGAGGTCCTCTCCACCCTAAACAATTCCATGATCCTGTTCTCTGATTCCATGACGGGGTGCTGGCAGGTGGAGCCACCCGGCTCCTACCAGCAGGACCCATGGGCCATGACAGATGAGGAGAAGCTCCAGGCCGTGCCCCAGATCCACAAGGAAGGCAATGAGCTGTACCGGCAGGGCAAGGTGCCTGAGGCAGCTGCCAAGTACTACGATGCCATCGCCTGTCTCAAGAACCTGCAGATGAAGGTGGGGCTCCCTGGATGCACACAGGCATCCTGGGAATGCAGGGCTTGAGAGCTGCCCCTCACTCTCCCTGCTCTGTCTGCCACAGGAGCAGCCAGGCTCTCCAGACTGGATTGAGCTCGACCAGAAGATCACACCCTTGCTCTTAAACTACTGCCAGTGCAAGCTGCAGTGTGAGGAGTACTATGAGGTGCTGGACCACTGCTCCTCCATCCTCAACAAGTATGAGGGTAAGGAGCCACGGGCCATCCCAGGTTGCTGTGTTGGGCACCAGGAGACCCCCACACTCCACTGACCCTGGCTCTCTCCCCACAGACAATGTCAAGGCCTACTTCAAGCGTGGCAAGGCCCATGCAGCTGTGTGGAACGTGGCCGAGGCGCAGGCTGACTTTGCCAAAGTCCTGGCTCTTGACCCTTCGCTGCGCCCCGTGGTCTCCAAGGAGCTGCGGAGCCTGGAAGCGCGGCTGCGGGAGAAGGACGCCGAAGACAAGATCCGCTTCAAGGGCATCTTCTCCCAGTAGAGTCTGCAGCCACAAGGGAGAGCCCAGCGCTCTCAGGACAGGTTCTTTTAGATATTCCACATGTGGAATGGTCATGGATGTTTATTAATGTTTAATACAGATTTTACTTATTTGAAGTCAGTGAAAATGGCCCCGGAGCTCGCCACGGCCTGGGGACATGGCCAGGCACTTAAGTGGCAGCATAAAGCATCGCAGCTCATGGCTGAAGCTCTCTGCTGGGCTCTAGACTCTGCTCATCATCACGTGAGGGATGCAGGGGTGACACGAGCCTGCTGCTCCCTGCCACCTTTTATCACTTAGTTGATGTTTTTATACTTTACAGTGGCCATGGAGGGTCGGCGCTGAGCCTCAGCCCCGGCTCCAACCCCTTCATGCCTGTTCTCCTCCATGCCACACCATTTTCACGTCTCCAGGCTGCTGCTATCATCCCAAACCAGTGTCTCCTCTTGTCATGTTAGTGTCGGGAATATTTTATATATAATAACAACTTGTTCCTGCTATCTCTATAAACGTCTGGTCATGCTATGCCAAGATAAACTCAAGTAAAACCAGTCACAGCCCCTGGTCACTACAAAAATTTGCTGCTAGAAGTAAATGAGGGGAAGGGTATCAGCATTGGCACAGCCCACACACCCCAGGTCCTTTTCCCTGTCCTGAATTGCTTGTGACCCAACTACTGTGCCCCATGGCCACCTCCCTTTGGGACATGGTGTCCCTGGAGGCTCCCCAGGGCTTTCCCAGTGGGTGGGAACCCTGGTGCCACAGGCACAGAGCAGACTCGTGGGTGCTGGCACCTTGTCGTAACATCTCTTTATTCAACACCGAAACAAAGTGGGGGGAACAGAGGAAGCGCTCTGGAACCCCAACCCAGCCCTGCCCCATTGACACCGGACGGAAATAAATAGGTGGGGAGGTGCCATTTGCCCTGGGGCACAGCCATGTCCCCCAGTTCTGCACAGGGACAATGACCCTGGGGCGCAGACCCCACTGGGCACTGCCCAACAGCCCCAAAGGACCAGAGGGGACAGAGCTGGGGGCAGCAGGGAGGACCCAGGATGGCTCAGTCCTGAGGGGATCACTCTGGCCCTCAGGGGGGCTCAGAGCCATCTCCCAGCACCCCCCAGTCTCAGGGGACCCTGCGCCCTCATCTCCTTCCTATGGGCTTGTGGCCCAGCACCGGCTCCATCCCCAGGTGCTCCTTGCTGGGAAATCAGGGAGGCAGCAGAGGGGGGACATGGCCATGCCACCCTCACTCCTCACCCTCCAGCTTGAGGCTGACACTGCGGGGCTTAGCCCGGGACAAGCCTGGGGGTGCTGAGGGGGGCCCCCCATCCCGCTCTGCCTGGCTGGAGCCCCGGGAACGCAGGAGCTGGCTCTGCTTCCGCAAGAAGTCGACAGGCGCCGGGCAGCCATAGGTGCCTTTGCCCAGCACGGGTCGTGGGGGGCCCTTGGGGGAGTGGGCCAGGGCTGCGGCTTCCAGCTGGGCCAGGTGGGCGACATAGCCCTCAGAGAGGAACTGCAGGACACACAGACAGCCTGAGCCAGTGGCTGCAGACGGCTGTGGGGTCAGCCATCGTCCTCTGCATCCCCAGTCTGTCCCCAGCCCTGCAACCACCATACCTGGCACTGGTTGTGGAACTTCTTGACGGCCCGTCCCACAATGTAGATGTGTGCTGGCGCGAGTCCCAGTGAGCTGTAGACGGAGACATCCTTGGTGGAGCCGTAGCCAGCAACTATGGAGATCTCTGCCTGCACAGGGACAAGAGCATTAGGGCAGGGAACATCCCTTCCCACAGGGACAGCCACCCTCAGGGGCTGGGACACCCTCATGTTAAGAGGGATGGCTGGGAGCTGCCCTGAGAAGCTTGTAGCTCTGCCCTGGCAGTGCAGTCCAGCTCCCAGCATGTCCAACGGGATGCAGAGGTGTACAGGCTTCAGCACAGCCCATGCCACCCCATCACCAGCCCCATGTCCTCCCGGCAGCATCCCCATCCCCACCTCGGTGCGCAGGCTCTGCAGGAAGGCGGCTTTCTGGCGCAGCGGGTCGTGGGTGAGCCCATCACAGAAGGAGACGGCGCCGTGGGGGAAGTTGTGCTGGGAGAGCCAAGCCACCACACGATGCTTCTGCATGTCAGGACGCCCCGTCACATAGATGATCATGTACCCCGAGTCCTGCCAGTGCCTAGGAGGGGACATGGGTGGCTGCCAGGAGCCTGTGTGGAGACAGTCCTGCTGTGGGAAGCTGGGATCTCCCAACACAGCATGTGTGGGTGCTGCCTCCAAAACCTCCCTGCTCCCAGGGATTTTACCAAGGGGAAGGCACAGCAGAGCTGTGGGGACAACATCCAAACTCAGAGAGGACTATTTTCCACAATAGGGAACCAGCACAGAGATGATGTGCTGGAGGCAAGGGAGTGGTGGAATACCCTCCCTCGTGTCCCTGCTCTGACACTTCCCAACTGAGTTGTCACCACACTGTGAAAGATGGGGAGACTGACTCCCTGACTGAAGAGCACCCACCTTACAACGTCCACAGCCCCTGCCCGCACTTTGGGGTCACTGCCCATGATGGAGACACTGGCGGTGAAGGAGCCATCGATGCTGAACACAACAGACTCAGTGCCACGGGCCACCACAGTCAGGTATGCCTCGGCGTAGCTGTGGTCCCCCCTGCAAAGGCAGAGGTGGTGGCTCAGCACCGGCTCTGCTGCCAGGGCAGCAGGTGTAGCTCTGCCAAAAGGGCTGGAGGAGGAACTGAGGCGACACCTCACCTGACCACCATCCGAACAGGGTAGATCCCAATGGCCAGAGCCTTGTCTGGAGGGATGGTGAAGGTCAGGCGTCCGCTGCCACTCGTCACCTCGGTGCCATAGTACAGCCACTTCCCTGACAGCGGCTGCGTCATGATGTAGATGTCCACCTGGGAGAGGGAAACGGGCTGGGCACAGGCTGGACTGCCACTTCCTGCTGTGTCCCCATCTACAAGTCCTTACAACCTTCTTCCGCCATCCCACACAGGGTCCTGTTAACCGTATCCTTCCCCTACTGTGGGTGACACCAGCCCCGTATCCAGTCCTGGACATCCCCACCCTGTTTGAGGGGTCCTGGTGGCCCCCAAGCCCAGCTGTACCTTCTCCCCAGTCAGTGTCACCACGTCCAGGGGTCCGTACATGAAGCGCCCGCTGAGGACCTGCGCTTTGCCCTCACACACGATCACATCGCAGGCCCGGTGGTTGGCCGTCACGTTCTGCAGGCACACGAGGTACTCAGCAGCTCCTGGGGGAGCTCCTGAGGTGCCACGGGGGCACCACTAGGCTGTGGGATTGTCCCAGAACCTGCACACCCCAGGATGCCCCAGGTGGGCTCCCACTGGCCACATACCCGGATCTTCACTTGGGTGCGCTTGCGCTGCCACTTCTCCCGAGGGATGGCGGGGCTGTAGATGGAGCTCTCCTCGCTCTCTGCCGGCTGCGGCCCCTCTTTCTCCATCACCTGCTGACAGCATGGTGCCAGCTCAGCCTCTGCCAGCCCCAGCCTGCCACCCACCCCACCGTGCCCCACCGTACCTGGCGCAGGATGAAGGCCACCACGTCAGAGGACTCCCAGTAGCTGGCATGGAAGAGGTGGGGCAGGGTGATGGTGGGGAAGGCAGTCAGGGCATCGGGGCAGTACAGAGAGTAGTCGATGCGCTTCGGGCCCCACCAGTGCTCCAGGACTATGGGGAGAGCTGGAATGAAGCCTTTTCTGGACCTCATTCTGGGTCGTGCAGCCCGAGGTGCCCACATGGGATAGGGTGGATAGGGATGACACTTACTCTTGACAACCTCACTGGTGCTGGCAGGAGTGGGGGGCTCTGCCGGTTCATTGCCCTTCCAGAAGCCCCCGAAGCTGCCAGTGGGGGTAGGGGGAGCAGCCACATCCACTTTGGGCAGGAACAGGGCAGAGTGTGTCTGCAGGGCCTCCGCTGCAGAAAGAGCTGAGTGAGCACACCCAGAGTCCCCAGAGACACCCACCACCCCAGGACCCCCCTCCAGTAGGGCCCCAGAGCAATGGGAAGGGCTTGCACACCCCTCTGCCCCCACCCAGCCAGGCTGTGAGTGCTCTGGGTACCCTGACGTGGCCCCAGGGTGCCTGGAACCAGCCTGGAGGGGACCTGCTCACCCAACAGGGACGAGGTGCCATCACCCAGGGGGTACTTCTGGTATCGGGGCACGCTGAGGGGGGGCACAGCATGGAAGGCCTTGGCCAGGAGGGGCTCCAGGCGGGAGGCGCAGGGATCGGCGGCGTGGAAGAGGTTGTAGATCTGCTCACAGGCAGGACGCAGCTGGGCCACTGCAGGACAGAGTGGGGTCAGGGGCGCCCATGAGGGCTGGGTGGCACCAGGAGCAAAACACCCAGGAAGGGTAGAGCAGGACACAGCAAGAGGAAAGGTCGGAGAGGGAAATTTGGGGCACCAGGGACAGGCTGAGGCTGGCACAGAGCAGGGACACTCAACCACCCACCAACACCCACACAGCCAGGGCTGGGCATGCGAGGGGCTCAAACCCAAGCAGGGCTCTCTGGGGTGGTCCTGGGGAGCTCAGGCTTGTGGGGCGAGCATGACTCAGGGACTTGAGCCCTGCAGGGAGGGTCAGGGGCTGGCACCACAGCAGGCAGGGATCCTCACCATCCAGAGCAGGCATGACGGTCTTGCGCAGTGCGAGCACCAGCCCCAGTGGGGAACCAAAGAGGAAGAAGCCGGATACCTTAAATTCGAGGCGGGTACTGGCACCCTCCGCCCCATCCAGCGCCATGGCGCTGCTCCGGGGTGCTTCTGTCTCCAGTGGGGCCTCGCTGGCCTGCAGGCTGGGACAGCAGAAACAGCGGGCATGGGGAGGGATGGCAACATCACACTCCCACAATCCTGAAGGCAGAGCTGTGCCTGGTGTGGCCCTGTTATCCCAGAGGAGCTCCAGCAAGATCACCTCAGGGCAGGCAGCCTCCATTAAATGCTCCTTCCCAGCCTGGAGCAGATAGGAATTACACCCTTTACATAAAGCACAAGATAGCCAACCATCCCCCTTGGGCTCACCTGCATGTAGAGCTGTGCTGCTGGCTGTCCCCCTGTGTCCCTGGGGGCTCAGCGCTGGCCTGGCCCAATACTGGTGCTCCCTCCGTCCCATCAGCCAGTGGGTCCAAGCCGCCACATTGCTCCGGGGAAATGGGCTCCGTGCTCTGCAGGGAGTGGCAACAAACACCCAGACCCCATATAGCCCCCAGTGCACCCCCAAACCCTCCCCAGGGGGTGTTGGGGTGCAGGCACTCACCAGGCTGCCGCGGCGGCTGCTGCTCCGGCTGCCCCCGGAGCCCACCCGGCTCTGGCACAGGGCATCAAATCCCAGAATGCCGCCCACACAGTCCCCCAGCAGCACCACCTGCGGAGACCACGGACTCACGAGGAGGGTGACACCCCCAAACCCTCCATGCAGGGTCACAACTGGACCCCAGAGCCAAGCTTCCCCCCAAATTCCACCTCACCTGGCCGCAGAAGCCAGTGCCCTCTCCAGAGTGCAGGAAGGCTGCGTAGGCCTGGTTGGCACGGGCGATGACAGTGCCCACAGCGTGCTGGTAGGTGCCTGAGGAGGTGGCCAGCAGTGGGAGCGCTGCCAGTGGGATGTGGTCCTGGCTGCTGGACAGGCTGTCCCTGTCGTGGCTGTAAGGGCTGAGCCTGAGGGTGACATAGTGAGGGATGAATGGGATTGTCCTGATGTCCTCATCCCACTGCATGGTACTGGTTCACCCTGGGATCCCATGCCAGGTGTAATTCCCATCCCATCCCATCCCATCCCATCCCATCCCATCCCAAGACACTTGCTCGCCCAGGATGCTGTATCTGGAGTTGTCCCCATCCCATCCAATTCCATGCCATTCCATGCTGCCCTGATGTCCCCATCTCTCTGCACAATGCTTGTTCACCCCAGGATGCTGCATGAGAAGTTATCTCCATCCTAACCCCTCCCATCCCGCCCCACCATCCTCATCCCACAACAAAACACCTGTGTGCCCCTGGCACACCCAGGAGTTAACCCCCATCCCATCCTGTCCCATCCCATCCCCAGTCCTTAATGTTCCACCAGAAGTAAAGTCCCCTCTCCAAGGATACCAGCTCCCTGGTCCCCTGCTTTCCCAGAGGGAATCCGTACTTGGAGACAAGGGCGTAGGCTGCAGCACAGATGGGCGGGCAGGGCACCAGGCGCAGGGCCACGTGTCCCAGTGCCTCGGGAAAGTGGACGCGGGTGACAGCATCAAAGGTGGCCGCCAGTGTCTGCACATCTGCCTGCTTGGAGCCCGGCTCGCCCGCTCCCTGATCCAGGATGTTCCCACTGTGGAGGATGAGGAAGAGTGCGTGGATCCGGCACATCTGCTCTGTGCTCTCTGCCGCGCCGCCCTGCAGGAAGGAGAGCAGTTAAGTCGGGAGCACGGCAGGAGGGCACGGCCCGAGGGAGGGGACATGTACCTCAGGGAAGCTGGATGTTCCCAATCCTTCACCATCCCCCTTCGTGGCATTGGCTCCATCCCCTGCAAGCACACAACCCTCGTGAGGCAGTTGGGGTCTCCAGGTGGGAGTCAGACCCCTCCCAGGACACCCACCCCAGGATTTGGGGCCGGAGCACCCCCAGTGCTCACCCAGTGCCTCGTCCAGCTCTGCCGGCCGCTCAAGTGTGTCCAAGAAGTCATTGGAGCTCCACTTGGTCATCTCCTTGGCAAAGACCTCGTCACTATCAGACAGGTCCTCTGCAGAGGCAGGAGGGAAGAGTGGGTGGGGGGACACCCCTGTGCGTGAACTCCCATCCTCAGATGCCCTTGCCCCCATCCAGCCTGTCCCAAGATGGTGCCAGTACCGTGGGCATCGAAAAATTCCTCTTCAGAGCTGTTCTCTGAGTCCCGGGCAATGTTCTGCATCCGCCACTCCGACAGGCTCTGAGGAGACACGCCCCCTGCCACCCGCGGGGGATCAGCATCCACAACCCCCTGCAGTGAGACCCCCGCTCCTGCCCCACAGCTCCCCCTTGGTCCTGGACCCAGACCCCCGAGGGAGATGTGGGGCCATCCCTGTGTCACCCAGAGTCCCTCCAGGACATCCAGGACCATCCCTGGGTCACCCAGGGCCCCTTCAAGAAACCTGGGACCAGACCTGGGACGCCCAGAGCCCCAGCCCAGGAGACCCAAGCCAGCCAAAACAGTCCCCTGACACATCTCCTATGGAGAACTGCAGAATCCAGGGCATAACCACACCAGACCTGTTCTCTTACCTCCATGCTGGGAAGAGTAGGAAGACCGGGAAGAGGTGGACCACTGCTTGGCAAAGGTATCATCAGAGGGGGTATCAGTCCCCGCCTGCAGCTCGGCCTCCTCCTGCCCACCAGGCCCGTCTGGCTCCGGCCGCCCCTCAGGGCTGATCCCGGCCGCAGGTGGCTCCTCGCCCTCGCCACACTTGGCCATCTTCTGTGCCAGCATTCGCGCCGTCTCCTCCTCCAGCTGCCGGATATCCTCCATCGTCAGGTCCGTCCACTCATCCTGCCAGCACCAGGCTTGGCGGTGGGCGCGCAGCATCACCTTCCTCAAACCTGGGGGGAGAAGGGAGGAAGCGAGTCCAGTGCGATCCCACGGCTGCCCAAATGACCCTCCAGCAACCCACAGCTCTGAACTCACCCACGTCGTGGATGAACTGCTCAATCTTGGACTGCATCCCCCAGTATCGGAACTCCACCTTGCAGAGCTTGTAGGCGCACATGAGGGGCCCGCTGGCCACTGCTGCCTCCAGCCAGTCATCCCCCAGCGGCCCCCGGCCCGTCTTGGATGAGTGGTAGAGTTTGGGATCCTCCTCGGGCTTGTATTCCCCAGGGGAGATGGGATCACGCACGATGTCAATGGTGTCTGTGGGGGGAATGGTGCTTGTCACCCCGCAGCACTTGGCAACAGGGCACAGGTAAGAAAACGAGGAAAAAGGGACAAAAATCAGGTCAAATTATTCCCACAAGCCTTGCACCCAACGCAGCTGGCAGCAAACACTCTCTGTCCTAGAATCCTAAAATCTTGGAGCTCTGGAATCACAGAATCCTGGAATGGTTTTGGTTGGAAGGGATCTTATGGACCACCTCATTCCACTTCCATGGGCAGGGACATCTTCCGCTATCCCAGGTTGCTCCAAGCCCTATCCAACCTGGCCTTGGACACTTCCAGGGATGAAGCATATGCAGTTTCTCTGGGCAACCTGTGTCAGGACCTCACCACCCTTACACGGAAGAATTTCCTAATAAAACATATAAAATGCCAAGGCTGGAACATCACAGACGCCCTTGGTGCAGCCAAAGACATCCCTGTCCCTGCGTGGGATCCCAATCTGGCACTCCAGGGAGCGGCACAGGGAGGGAGGGGCTGGGAGTGTGCGGAGAGCCGGGGCTGGCACACATACATGCATTAGCCAGCAGATCTGGTAGCTGCAGAGTGATCCTGGCCACCCTGGGGGACGTGGGGGCTGGGGACAGGGACAGCACACGGGGCAGCTCGGCACAGCTCCCGGCTCCCCTCCCTAAAAGCCCAAGGGTCCCCCAAAACCAGGGCCCAGCAAAACCACCACGTGACACAGGAGCCTCCAGAGAGCCAGGGGAGGGAGGGCAATGAACCCTATCCCCAAACAGAGGTGACCTCTCCCGAAATGTGAGTGAGCTCCCCCCAAACGAGGATGACCTCCCGAGACTGGAGACTGCCTCATGAACGACACCCAGGAAAACACGATCCAACAGCCATTCGGGCTCAATCCAGCACAAAATCTCCTAGAATTTGGCTTTTCCAGCCCTGCCTCCAGGTCGGGTTCCTCCAGCATGGTCTGGGGGATCCCAGGGCACCCCACTGGCTCCCAGTACCGTCCCACAGCATTGTCCCCATTCCCAGGCTGTGCCAAACCCTGCATTTATTTGCCCCCCTTGATGTCCCCAAGGTCTTGTCACCCTCTCTTCCTCCAGCTTGGGTTGAAAAAAGGGGGTAAAAGAAAACTAAAGATGCCCTGAATCCACAAAAATGATGCAATGCACAGCATGATGCCAAGCATCTTGGATAACAGCAGCAAAAAGCTGGGATAGGACTTGCTGTCCCCAAGCAGCTCCTGGCAGTGTCATTCCCATCACAATCCAACTCCCTTTGCTTTTGCCACTGGGAGAAAGCTGCCAAGGAAGCAGTTATCCCTGCGGAACACCCAGACCATGTTTTTCCATCGCCCTTTGAAACATGAGAGGGGTTTAAATCTGTCAGTGCTACAGGACACCAGGGCAGAGAAAATCCCAGCGGGATCCACATTGGGGCAGTCCCACTCCAACCCTGCTCCCTGTGGAAGGCAGCAGCCACCGGAGATGCTGAGTGCCCCGTGAAATGCCCACGAGATGGGCACTAGAGTGAAAAACCAGGCAGCGGGCACGGAGCCGTGCCCTAATGCCGTTTGCTTGGCTCTGGTTGCTTCCTGGGGGCGGTAGGGGCAGAATTCCTGCCCCCAGGTCCGAGCCATTGGTATCCCGGCCGGACAGCCCCAGTGCCGCAAGAGCCGGGGAGAGAAATAGGTCAGATGAATCATTTCCTGCGAGTGCCTATTTTGGGCCTCCATTTTAAGAGGCAGCACATCACACTCCACACTCTGGCGCCTGAACTGACCACATCCACACCAGCGGGAACAGGAACCTGCCAGAGGGAAGAATCCCACCCCAAGCTCCCAGTTCTGCCCACCAGTCTTCCCAGAAAGGAGCCAGAGAGCGATCTGGAGCAAAGCCCTGGGGAGAGGGGAAGCAGGGCAGGGGGCAGGAAAATGGGGACATGCTTTTCCAGCTCTTCCTGCTCCAGCTGATCCAAAACACCCCAAAGGACCCAGGTGTGGGGTCCCATGTACACCAGGAGAGACTGAGAAGGCAAATCCATGCCAGAACAGGACTGGGAGATGGAGGGAGAGGGGAGCAGGCTGGCACTAGGAAGGAGAAGCTGCAAACAGAAATAGAGGCAAGGAAAGAGGCAGAGGACAAAACTATCCCTGAAAATATTTTTAATGTGAAACTTAGTTCAGCAGCCCTGAGAGGGAGCAAGCAGGGGGCTTGGAGCAGGGAGCCTGGGGCACAGGGAACTTGGGGCAGGGAGCTCAGGATCCAGGGAGCTCTTTCCTTCCAGCGTCCCCAAAACATGAGGACCAGCACAGAGAGTGAAGTCGAGCCCCTAAGGCCCCATCACATCCACACACCCATTCCAGGAGCCGGATGTGGGAATCCAACAGGGTTCTGCCCAGCTCCCCAAGCCAGCCATACTCACCCAAAATCCTCTGCCTCTTCTCCACCGCGCTCAGGTTGAAGATGTTGGTCTGCTGCCCCGCATCCGGGCGGTAGTACGTCTCGATCTCAATGGAAAACTTCTCCACGAAGGGACATGTGTACCTGCAGGAGCACAGGACTGAGCCCGGGAGCACAGCCAGCCCCGCAGCCCAGCCTGCTGCCTCCCAGCTCCCACCTGGTGCGTGTGTAGGGATAAGCATTCCAGGACTCCTCCTCCACCTGCAGCGCGGCTTTGGGGAGCAGCGCCCGGAACCAGCTGGGGATGTGGGAGCCGACGTGGTAGATCTTGTGGGTGTACTGGCCGCTGCCCCCGGGGCCGTCGCTGTAGGGCCGGTTGGCCAGGATCTCCACACCGCTGCCCTCACCACTCGACTCCTCCCGGCTCTTCTTCTGCACAGAGATGATGGCTCAGTATGGCCCCTCCCAGCCCCAAGATCCCCACGGGCACCCAGGTTCCCCACACACTCCCGTTCCCATGTGCTGGCATCTACCAGCACCACAGCTGCTCACAGGACCCCCTACGTGGCTCGGTGGCCCCAAACGCACCCAAAGCCTCACTGAGGCCCCTGCAACCTGCCAATTGCTTGGGATCAGCCTCAGGCCACCCCGTACCACTCCAGACTCCGTGCTCAGCCCTAACTCTCCCCCGTTCCCCACACTCAGCCCCACAGCCCCCCTACACCCTCCAGCACCCCATGCTCAACCTCAAAGCCCCTGTGCACCCCCAGGCTCAGCGCCTGCACCCTTCATGCTCCCTCACAGCCCACTGCACCCCCCAGGCTACAACTTCCAGCCTCTCTCAGCCCCCTGCATCCCCTCAGTCNCCGCATCCCCACCTGGATCATGTAGAGCTGGGCCACCTGGTACTCCTCCAGGCTCATGGGCAGCAGGATGTGGTACTCCTTGATCAGCATGGCGGCGGCGGGGCACGGCGGGG
>VZRO01005391.1:34119-67838 GCA_013397915.1 Daphoenositta chrysoptera
TCAGCGGCTGGCGGTAGATGACGGGGCAGCTGCCAATGGTGGCCGTGCGCTGCATCAGGCCCGGGCTCATCTCCACAGCTTTCCTCTTCTGTGGCTTGGCCGACAGCAGTGGGGCTGGGCTTGGATCGACAGTGGCCTGGAAGAGAGTGCTGAGGTGAGTGCTGAGCCAGGAGCACCATTACACACCCATTTCCCAGATTCTCACACTCTGGAATCAGAGGAGACCTGGCTTCCCTGCTCACCTGGCTGCTGCTGGCAGCAGGGCGCACCAGGGACTTNCAAAGGCAAGGGAGGTTGGAGGACCGGGACAGAGGACTGAAGCAGAGTCCAAAATGGAGTGAGCGGCATGAGAGATGTAGCAGGAACTTGGCCTGAGAAGGATTCTTTACAAAGGGAGCCTGAAGAATACACATTGACATGGGCTTGAACATCCTGGTCTGTGCCACCTGCTCCTGCCCGTGGTCCCGCTTGGAGGCAGCGCCACCATGGACTGCCCTGCCGCCCACCCCCCACTGCCAGCGAGGCGTACCTGCGGGGCGCTCGGCGGGCTCCTCGGCGCGCTCTCCTTTGTCTTTGGGAGGTGGCTTTGGAGGACCGTCGGGTTTTCTGTCGGCGCTTCGCTGTCCCTCCTCTTCGTCCTCCCCGTCGGGGAACTCCCACTGTGACTCTCCCGAGCGCTCGTTAACATAGAAATAGCGTCTATGCTCCCTAGATCACAAGAAAGAGAAGGAGGCTTCAGCTTCCCTTCTCCGCCCCTGACACTCCGAGGCAGGCCTGCCCACGACAGCGGTGCGCTCTCGCAGGGGAGACCCTCGTGCAGCGGGGCTGCCGCTCTCCCACACACAACAAACAACTTTGAGGACAGAGGCAGGAGAGGCCCGAGCCGACTCGCTCAAAGCTATTTGCTATCGCTGGCTGCGGGAACGTCGCCCCGAGCCCCCCACTCCGAGGGAGGGGAGGGCCAGGAACGCCGGCGACATCTCGCTAACATCGGGACTTTCAGCACGGCCTTGGCTGAAAGTCGCCCTCCGAGAAGAGGCACCGGGGAACAGCCCAATGGAGGGAAGCGGCTGCCCCCCTACCCCATGGTGCGCAGAGTTTTTTATGATACTCTTGGTGTCAAACACACAGTGAATGCTAGAGAGAGGGAGCGGATCTGGGAGCTGAAAAACAAAAGAGCAAAGATTTCAAACAAAGGAAAATTAATCAAGAAAGCCAAATAGACAAAGAAATGTTTGGGTCTGACCTGCTGGCAGGAGACAGTAATCTTGTTCTTCATTCCGTCGGTGAGTTGAAGTTTGTCCTTTGGAAGAGCTGTTGGTCAGAAGAGTTGATCCAGAGATCCTGCAAAGTTCACAGAGCTCTCGCATGCGCGACCCCCCAGGCCCGCCCTCCACAGCGCTGGACACTCGCGAGAGGGACAACCGGCTCTGTCCGTCAGGGAATCGGCTCCGTCGCAAAGCACTGGGCACTCCGTTTGGATCCTCCAGTTTGGTGGCCGGCCCAAACTCTGCGAGTGCCGGATGTTTCTCTGCCTGCCCAGCACTAACAGAAGCCGCTCTCAGTCTGCCAGAGGGACGGCGCCAGCGTCGTCGGGTGGTTGATGGTCACAAATCATGTCTGAGATGTCAGAGATGAAAGGTGAGAAAGGAGGAGAGCGCGTACCTGTCCCAGTGGCAGGACCAGCCTTTAGGGGTGGCGTTTATTTCGTATTGTTTAAGCTGTTCGGCTGCGTCTTGGAGTTTGCGTTTGAGGTAGTTTCCATTGAGAGCACCTTCTCGCCAGTCTGCAATGCGGGTCTAGAGGGCAAGAACCGGGGGAAGCCGGTGAGGTGGGCTGCCAGCGGCCCCGGGGGGGACAGGACTCAAGGATCGGGAGGCTCCCTTCCGGCACGGGATGCGGGGGCCAGGAGGAGGACACCCCACCTCCGCGCCAAGCCACGCTCTCCCCCTGCCGAGGAAGGGAGGGCCCTGCGCGGCGAGGCTCACGCAGCACCGGCGCTCGGACGGCGGATTGCATCCGATCCGCTCCGGAACACAAGGCCGGAGCGAGGGGCGAAGGCTCGGTTACCTCTGTCTGCAACAGCAACATGTGGAAGTTGGAGATAGATTGTCTGTTGATGCCCAGGAACTCCAATTTACTAGTCAGAGTATTTGCCAGCTCTCCAATCTGAAACTGCCAGGAGAAAGGGCAGAGTCAAGAGCCACCCTTTGGGAGCAGCATTGGGCGGCTGCGGCCCTGCAGCTCACGGGAAACACCGCTCGGGACCACCCGCGGCCCCTCAGCCTGGCGGGACCGGGATGTGCCACCCTGGCCCTGTGTGCCTGTCACCCCCTCTGTTAAGTCCTGCTACATCCTGCACCCCAGGGACAGGGCAGTGTGGGTGGCTGGGTGACAGCTCCTCCACGGACTGCGCTCGACTCCATGCGGAAGTACAGCATGGGCTCGGGTTGCTCCGGTACTCTGGAGTTACAGCAGAACCATCGCCACGGCAGATATCTAAGAATGTCTCCCAAATAAATGGGCCAGGATGTGATTCCACGTTCTGTAAATAATCGCTTTCCAGAGGAACTAGCTGCAAAGCACCAGAAAGAGGTAACAGCTCTGGATTTACTCCAAAGCAGAGGCAGCAGCTACATCAAAACTCAGGTCAGCCCATGGCGACCATGGCTACTCAACCCCAGCGTCCCACAGGAGTGAAACCTCCAATGTGGGGACACGGGGATCCTTGTGTCCATCCCCCTGACTGGGGGCACTGCATGGAAGCAGCCACAAGCCAGAAAGGAATCAGGAGTATAAACAGGGATGCCTGCAAGTGGCATCACCACTGCTTTAAGAAGGGCTCTACAAATATCTATTTTTAGCTTCAGTCCTCAGAAGAGGCTTTGGAACGTCCACCAAAGCCACCAAGGCAGCATCTGTCTCCAGAGAGGGGACGGGCCAGACAAGCAAGCCCTAGAGAAGCCCGAGGCAGGGATATGAATTCCCACGTTAACGTGGCTCTGGAGAAGCCAGGGAACATCCCAAAGCAGAGGGTGACTTGGCAGCAGTGGCCCCGGCGCAGCTCCTGTAACCAGGAAGATCCCAACCCGATGAGCAAACGGTACCGGTTACCCAGGGAGCCGGCATTCCTCCAACAGCTCTAAGGGAATCCTGCATGGAAAAGCACCACACGGTCCGTCACAGCGCCCACTGGGACCGGAAGGAGGGGGGACAGCACAGGGGACCAGCGAGTCCAGCCCTGCCACAGGCTTTTAATTTAAATAAATTCATTTAAAAATCAGGTCTCAAATGGATGCTGCACTGAGGGAGGCTCAGTTTTGGTCTGGGAATGTCACATCTCAAAATCCTTTAAGGAGTTGTTTTATGGGAGAGATGTGGGATTTTTCATAAGGACAGCACCAAAGCCCTTCCCTTTCACACCAGAAAAAATATTTAAGTGGTGGGAAATGAGTACAGGGATGGGCAACTCTCACTGCAGGTTTCACCACGAGCTGGCGATTCCCCATCTGCCACAGGGAGGTGACATCATTTGCCAACGTCACAGAAATACTCCAGAGCCAAGTTTTATGCTGCAGGAGAACTCAGGGTTAACAAGTGACATGGGGACCAAAGTACAAACAGGAAAGATCTCCCCTACTGCTCTGTCATACTGCCCTAGAGCCTGGAGCTCTGCTATAGATCAGGGAATTGATCCTGTGCAGCTGAAGGAGCAAACCAAGGCTCAGAGAAGAGCTATCAGCAGGATGCTGCAGAAGTCCCCAGGGCTTCCCCAGCTTGCATCTAAAAGTAATGCCGGGCGAAGGGCAGAGCGGTACCGTCAGCCTCAAGAAACGGAGAGATTACGGACGAGGAGTCTTCAGCCTGGAAACGGGACGACTGACCGGGCCAGAGACTGGAATATTGTTATTGGTGAAAACAAAGTCAAGATCAAACTGGTTGCTCTCTGTCACAACAACACCCAGGGCTCAGTCCTTGCCTCCCCCCACCCTCCTTTCATCCAAGCTTTTGCTGCTGAATCCTACTGGAGACAGGATATTGTCCCAATCCTGCACGGCCCTTCCTTCACAAGCTGTTCCCACAGCCACACTGGGATCTGAGCTTTAAAAGCGTCAGGCGGGCCAAATCCAGAGCCCAAAGGTCCGGTGTTCCCAGGGAAGACGCGGCTGGGGGAGCCAGTGTGTCCCTTGTCCCTGCTGGCAGCTGGAGCACCCATCACATCCCTCATCTCATGGACATGCACCTGTGCCTCTCCATACCTTTAGATCCTGCTCCTCCTCTTCCATTTTTGGAGCCCCTTGTGATTTTGCTTTTTCCTGGGGCTCCTCAGATTCTGCCTCTTTGTCTGAGCTCGGATCGGCTGTTTCCGTGCTTGGGGCTGCAGGAGAAGGAAGGACAGGTCAGTCCCTGTCCCACCACCACCACCCTGGCAGTGCCAGCAGCTGGCTGCACACTGTTCCTGGAGCCAAAGCCAATGTGGGAAAAAGTGGGGAAAAAACTAGGACCCACCAGAGCCAGTGACAAGAGCCTAAAATTAAAAAGGAGAGATGGTCACTGCTCTGTGTTTCGGTGGTGGGGATCCTTCCAGAAGGATAACATGGGAAGGGAGGATTGGAGCTGCTACAGTGCAAAGCAACAATGAGGCAAGGCCTGGAATATCAGGCATCAGGGAAGCAGGAAGAGACTAAACCCCAAAATCTGTCATTTTAATAATCTGTCAATAACAGGTACTAGGTATTAAATAAGTCAATTATCAAAGACTGAAGAGGTCCCCAAAAGCTGCCAAGACCAGAAGGTTTTGCCTCCAGATGACTAATTCACTGTCAAAGCAACCAATTCCTAGGAGGGAAGTTTGTGACAGAATCCCACAGCCCTCAGGGGGAAGAAACCCCAATTCCCAGCATGTCCTGGCACTGGAAGGCAGGACACTTCCCTCAATCACCCTCCAGCAGAGGGATGCTCAATTTAAACTGGTTATTTTGGAGTGACAGCTCACTGTTCCCCAGGTTAAGGTGGAAACTGGTGCTGCTGGGAAGAGCTGGCTTCAGGGTTATTTGGAAAGCCCTCTGGCAAAACCATTCATTTTCCTATGCAAAAATAACATCACTGATTTAATGCCAGAGCTGTCACCCAGCTCATGCCCCTGCCTGAAGCAGAGGTGCCTCAGGGCCACAAGAACCCTGGGATGGGGCAGGCACTGACTCCCACTCCAGCAGGACACAGCCTGCTCCAGACACTTTTGTACCAGTTTTTCCTTGGAAAAGCAGTTTCATTCAGCTTTCTGTGCTGCAGGCACACAAATCTCTTGCTGGGAAGGGACTGGCACATCCAGAGAAAAGGAGACTTAGGGGGGACCTTCTTGCTCCCCAAAATGCCCTGAGAGGAGCATGGAGTCAGGCTGTCCTCCCAGGGAACAAGAGACAGGACAAGAAGAAACAGCCCTAAGTTGTGCCAGGGGAGGTTTAAGTTGGATATTGGGGAAAATTTCTTAATGGAAAGGGCTGTCCAGCCCTGGCACAGGCTGCCCAGGATTGTGGTGGAGTCCCCATCCCTGGAGGAATTTAAAAGCCATGTGGATTGACTTGGAGACATATGTCAGTGGTGGCCTTGGCAGTGCTGGGGGAACAGGTGGACTCCATGACCTCCGAGGGCATTTCCAACCTGAACGATTCCACAGTTCTACAGTCTGGGAGTCCCAGAGCTGCTGGGAACAGAGCATTCCATTAAATGCTATAGCTGGTGCATTTTGGGAAGCACAGCTCCAGGGGATCCAACCAGAACATCAGGGGTAGTTGTGTATGACTGGTATGTCCACACACACCTGGAACTGAACCAGCCCCGTAGGAACTGGGGCTGCCTTGCCACAAGGGCTGGAGTTACATTCCCTACATACTGAGTTTGGGGCCCTGGAGTGGCTCCAGGGACACTTCAGCTGTCTGGAATTTGGTATCGGGCACCTCAAAAACTAAACTTTAGAACGGAAGGTGACAGTTCCCAGTGTGCTGCAGGCTGGGTTTGTGATGTTGGAAGGAACGGGAAGGTAACGGGATGTGAGACAGCTGTTATCTGTGTCCCTTCTCCCAAGGAACCACTGAATATGGCACTCTCCTTCTTATGTGGCTAATTACGATAGAGAGACCATGGCAGAGGAGCAGCTTGTCCCAGTGAGGCTGGGCTGTGACACAGCCACCCCTCAGCCTGTCCCCACCCAGCACACGTACCTCACAGCCCTTCCCGGCTCCGCTCTGTGGGTCTTCAGGGAAAGGACACCCCCTGCTCCTCCCTCCGAAGGGAGCCTTTCCAATTACCTGCTTCTCCTGCTTCCAGGCTCTCCCGGCCCGTTTTGCTGCTGGAGCCTCGACTGGCAGAGTCGGGGCTGGCAGCTCCCACAAACAGTTTCCATTTCCCTCGCTTGGAGGCCAGCCTGCGGGATGCATCCTGCGAGGCCGACTGGCTCCCATCGGAGAGCGGGCTGGAGCCCGAAACGCTGCCATCGCCTTCCTCCAAGGCACGCAGCTCTGCCTGCCAAAACACGACACCCCAGGTTATTCCCGGCAATGCCGTGGCTGCATGTGTGGCCCCATTTCAAGAAAAAACATCTCTCCCCTTACCTTTTTCCTCTCCAGCACCATCTCCAGCTCGAGTGTGTCCTGCTCCTCCTCCTCCTCTGCACTCTCCCCTGACTGCACCACGCTGCACAGATCCTCCTGCCCCGTGTCTTCCAGGGGGTCCCTGCTGGGCTCTGGCTCTTCAGGGGCAGACGGCGCCTCTTCTGCTTTCGCCTCCTCTTCCACAGGTGGCTCAACCTCCTCTTTGCAGATCACTTTCCTCCTCCAGCGCTCCTCTTCCTCCTTCACCACATCAGGCAGGAGCGGGGCCAGGAGGGCTGCGGCCACTCCCTTCCTCTCTTCCTCGCTGTTGGAGAGGGCCTGCACTCCTTCATTCACTTCCTGTGGGATGAGCTCTGTGTGAGCTTTCTGGCAGCTGCCAGGGAAAGAGCCCACACTGCCAGGCCCCTCCTCGGGCTGCGGATGGAGCAGAGCATCCCACCTGCTTCCAAGGAAGCCCAAGGAGGTGCCTGCAAGCCCCATGGCAGCCGGAACCCACATGACTGACCTTCTTCACCTCCCGCTTGCCGAGGCCAGTCCCACGGCCAGTGCTGCCTGGGGTCCCCTTCTCCTGAGGGAAAGGCTCTGTGGCTGCCATGAAGCTGCCATTGGTGCCTGCCGCAGTGCTGCTGAGGAAGAGAAGCAGGAATGAAGGGCGGGACTGGGACAACATCCCACAGGGCAACATCCTGGAGGTCTCGCCTACCTGTGCTGGTAGTGCTGCAGGCCCTGGACCTGCGTTGCCAAGTACTGCGGCAGCTCCCAGGTCACCTCGTTGCTCTGGGTGTTCCAATAGTAGTAGCAGCCGGTGTTCTCATCCCACACCTCCTGCCAGTCACCCATCTCCAGCTCTCCCACTGCCAGGGGAACAAGGACAGCCTGTCACTCCCCTCTCCCCAGTGACACCCTTTTGTCAGCACCCCCTCTGGAGACATGAACCGCACTCACCGCCGGCCAGCGAGCACTGGGTGTCGTACTGCCACTCCGGGGCTGGCCCCGAGCCCGTGCCATTGGCTGTGCCCGAGGATGGGCCCGTGCCTGAATCCTTTGGCTCTGGCCGGGGAGGCGTAGGGGGTGGCACAGAGGAGGAGGAGGAAGAGGAAGCAGCGGTGGGTTCAGCGGGCTGTGGAGGGGCTGTGATGGCATCGATCTCCTGTAAAAACAGCATGTCACCCAAACTTCAATTGCCAATCCAAATCAAAGCACTTACTGGATGAGGACAATGTCTTGGGCCACGAAACTCCACTCCTCCCGCCACCCCTCTCTCCCCTTGCCCTGGCTGGAGTGGCACTCACAGCCAGGAAGTTTGCCAGGGTGCTGTCGATGTCAGCAGAATTGCTGCCGTTGGCATCTGCGGAACGGGCCGGCTTCTCCGGGGTCTCGCCCTCCTCATCATCGCTGTCGGCATAGGCACCCAGCAGGCACAGACCTCCTGGAGAAAGGAGAGTGAATCCTCAGGGGAATTCTCCTGCTGCCACAGGGCTTTGGATCCAACCCCCCACCCTCCACTCCAGTGCTGCCACTGTCATCCCAGGGGGAACAGCCCCTGTACAAGTGCCAGGGTCAGCCTGGGGGGAATCAGTACAAGAACGAGTAAGAAAATGCATTTAAGGATGAGCAATCACCTCTTGGGAAACGACAGCACAATTAAAATAATTAAAATGGAAACAACTCCAGCCCCAAAGTGAATTATTTAGGAAAGGGTTAACTCTCTTCCCTTAAAAATAGTAGTTAAACATGGATAATTACTCTGTGTTAAAAATAGGGAGTTATGGAGAAGGGATCAAACAGAGTCCCACAAAAACTCTGACGTTTAGGACAAAACCCACCACTCTTAGAACCAGAAAACCCACACTTGGCACCTCCAAAACCTATTTGGAATCTCACAGCTCCCCACTTTCAAGACAAAGACCACCTCACATTTAAGACCAAAACCCCACATATACGACCAAAAACATTACACGGAGGAACAAACTCCTACATTTAAGTCACGTTTTGGACCCAAAAAATGACATTTGATAATCAATCCCCCAAATTTAAGACAAAAGGCCCCAGAACTCCCCCATTTTTTCATCATTATTGTGCATCGGGGGCCGCTCCACCCCTAAATCCTGAGATTCTCCCCCTAGTTTTTTAGGGGACATATAATCCCGCGTCTCACCCCAGGGCGCTCCCTTACCTGTGGCCTTGACCGCGGCGGGAGCGGGAGGCGGCGGATTGGGCGGGTTGCGGGGCGGCTCCGCCACCGTCTCGGGCTCATCTGCGGGACAGAAGCGTCAATTACGGCGGGCTCAAGCTGGTGGGATCGCGGGGAAGGGCGGATCGGGGTCCTCCGGTCCCGCTAGGCCGCGCTAGGCCGCACTAGGCCGCGCCCCGCCAACAAAGCGCCCTCCGCTTCCACCCGCCTTCGTCGCCTTACCCGGTTCGGAGCCCGAGTCGCCCCCCTCGCCCGCGGGTCCCGTCGCCTCGTCGCGGCGCGGCGCGGGCGGGGAAAGCTGCAGGATGGGCCGGCGCCCCGTCGCGGCCCGCGCCTTCTTCCCCATGGCGGCGGCGGCGGCGGCTGCGCCTCAGGGCTGCGGTGGCGCGCGCCCTGCGCAGGGGGCGGGGCGCTGACGTCACATGGGGGGGAGGGGCCTGCCCGGGACGCGCCCCGGGAGCGGGACCGCGGGCGCGCGCTCCCCATGGATGGGGACGAGCAGGAGGCCACGGCCCCGTGCGGACCCGCGGCTCCACCCTGCCCTACAGCATGGTCCTGCCCCTTGATCCCAGAGCCCCGTCCTGCCCTACAGCCCGGTGCTGCCCCCCAGGGTTGTGGCCCCATGCTATCCTATAGCACAATCCTATAGTTCTTCCTGGGGGCTAGAGCCCCTTATTATCCTATAACCCCTGCCCTTGAACCTCCCTTGGGCTGTATCCATTGGGGATATAACTCCATCCTTCCCCAGGGCCCTACAGCTCCATCCTGCCCTATATCACAGCCCTAGGGCAAGGGCAGTATGGGGATAATCCTGGGAGAGGAGCCCCATAGTTCCCACTTTTCCCACCACATCCTTATGCACACCTCAAATAATGATTCCGTTTTATTAAAGTTGATCCAAAAACATACCAATAAATAAATTCTCAACAGTTCCATGTCTGGAGGAGGCAGACAGCAAGGGGCTGCCACGGCCACATGCCCCAGCTCTGTTGCCCATCCACTGCCGGCAAAAGAGACAGTGAGGGGACACACCCATCGGGCACTCCACCTCCCGGAACCGGATCCTTATGGAAAAACAATGGGTAAAACCAGCACTGTGGAGTGGGATAGTGACGTTCCTGGGGATGTCACCTGGACTAGGGCCGGCAGTACAGGCGCTCCATGGTGGCCACGCTGACCTTCTGCTGGTAGTCCTCCATCCTGTCGTTCAGCTTCTCATAGAGCTGGGAGAGGCAGGGAGTCATGAGGGATCCCATGCCGTCCCACTGCTCATCCCACCCTGTCCCCTCATCCCGGTGTTTGGGAGCTCGGTACCCACCACAATGCTGTTCTCGCTGGCGCTGCTCTCCCGCAGTGCCTGCAGCAGCTGGTCAATGGCAGTGTAGGGAAGCCACATCGTGGGGGATGTTGGGGACAGAGGGACCTGGAAGGGACAGGAACCCTCACATCTTGTCCCCCAGGGTACATCCCGCCACATCCCAACAGCAGGTGAGCTCACCTCGATCCCGAAATACTGGTGCCCTTTGCCCAGTACGGCGTCCACGTACTCCAGGACCAAATCCACAGCCTCCTCCAGCAGATCGTAGTTCAGGTACAGGCGCAGCAGCTCGGCAGCATCCACTTCCTGCCACGAAAAGGGAAACTCAGCCAGGGAATGCGACCAGGATCGGGACCAAGCTGAGAGGAACCTGCTCTGAGCCTTGGTACCGCGCACGGAGCACCTGGCAGGTGTCCATTGGAGTGAGGGTGATCCGGCAGCTCTGGGACTTTTGGGGTTTTTGGGGACAGCTCTCTCCCTGTTCTCACCTTGTAGCTGTTAATGAGCCAGTTGGGCAGAGGTATCCCATGTGCCAGGAGCTTGTTGATGACGCAGCGATGGTACAGGCTGTTCTGGGATGGGTAACGCTCCAAGTAGGATGACAGCAGCCTCCAGGCTTCATCTGTAGCACTGCGAGGAAACAATTCCCCGTGGAAGATGTGCCAGCAGCTCCTGTCCCTGTCTGTGAGGCCAGGGATCTGCTCCAGGTGACGTGGGGACAGGGTGGAAGCACAGCTCTCCCCACATCCCAGGCCCACAGCTCTCGCCTGAGGGGTTTTAAGGACCTGTGACCCTCTGGATTCCCACAGAGCTCCTGCTTCCAGATCCTCCTCCTCCTGAACTGTGGATAGACTTACCTGGACTCCTTGGTGGTGACCAGGGCTGAGAGCTGATTGGCTGCCAGCCAGTCCCAGGCCTTTGCCTGTGCCGCTTCCCCTCCCAGCTGGAGCTTGATGCACCTGCACGACCAAGAGCCATGGGAAGGTGGGTCCCTCCAGAGCCCAGCCCCTTCCCACTGGTATCAAAGCCACCTTGCAGGACTATTCCCAAGGAACAGCCCAGCTGGACTAGCAGGAAAAGAAGGCTCTTGGGCAAGTTCCACCCCCGAGGCCTGCATCCCTCCAGCCCTGCATCCTGAGGTGGGAGGGCACCCAGACATACTTGAAGGTGAGGCCCTCAAAGATGGGCGTCAAGGGCAGCTTGAAGGTTTGGCACAGGGTGATGGCCGAGTCGAAGAGCCCGGCCCGGACCAGCAGAGACACGGTTTCCTTGGGCGTGGAGTTGCCTGAAGGGGAGGAAGAGCAGGTAAAGCCTCCCTCAGTAACAGCCCAGTGCTCACGGGGGCCTCGCCCTGTGTTACTCATAGAGAGATGCAGCAGCAGGGCACCAACAGCCTCCAACACCCCGCAGCAGTACTCCTCAATCCATGGCTGGAGGCTTTCCTGACCTCTAGAGCATCCCATGAGCCCAGGAGTTATCCCTGAAGGGACTGGATGGAGCAGCTGTGACCCACAGAGCTGTCCCTGATGGGGCACCAGCTGGAGACGAACTGGAGAGGAACACAGGTAGCAATACATGATAGGCAAATGCTGCTGCTGTTTAGAATCATGGAATTGTTAAGGTTGGAAAAAGATCCCCAAGATCATTGAGGTTAGGAAGGGGACAGCCTCATCACAGGTCTGTATCCAAGCAAACAAGGCATCAGCTCAGCTCTGCCAGCACAGAAACTGTGGCACTCAGCTCCCTGCGTCGCCACTCTGCCCTCAAAGCAGCTGTTCCATCCTTTCCCTGCAATCCCTCGCTGGGAAGTCACCTCCTCCTGACATTTAGAGGGGAAAGATGTGGATGTGTTGTGTAACTTGTACCAGAGATACTAAAAGGCTCTGGGTGGGAGAGCTGTACCTTCCTGCTCCCCCAAAAGAAACAACTTTGACAGCTTTTTAACACCGTTCCATTAAGCAGGATTGTCCAGGAAAATAAATTATTCATCAATTAAAAAGGTTGGATTTTATGATCTTGGAGGTCTTTTCCCAGCCTTAATAATTCTATGCTTCCACGATTTCCAAAATGCTTTTTTTTGTCCCGGCTCAGAAGCTCATCCCAATTCTACTGCAGACCACTACAGCTTGGAAAAGCCAAAAAAAGGCGGAAAACTTAAAATTGGTTCTCCTGATGTGCATGTCAGAACCTGCTGCAGTGGCTGGATTTCATGGTGTGGTTGGGAATTTGATGGACCCTGGCAGCTTCTGGGTTTGCCTCTGGGGCAGGACAGAGTGGCTGAGCCCACCTCACCTGCCACAGCTGCTGCTGACACGTCGTGTTCCACCAGGGTCAACCGGATCCGCGCCAGCAGACATTCCCTCTCCAAATCCTCCAACTCCAGGATCTCGATCTGGCGAGTGGCTGGAACAGATGGATACTGGGCTCTCAGTATTTCAAAAAGGGCTCTTTGGGCACTGTGCACAATGTCATGGAATCATGGAATGGTTTGGGCTGGAAAGGACCTTAAAACTCATCCACTTCCATGGGCAGGGACACCTTCCACACCTTCCAGCCCAGGTTGCTCCGAGCCCCATCCGACCTGGCCTTTGACACTGCCAGGGATGGGGCAGCCACAGCTTCTCTGGGCAACCTGTGCCAGGGCCTCACCACCCTCACAGGGAAGAATTTCTTCCCAACATGCCATCTAGTCCTGCCCTCTGTCAGTGTGAAGCCATTCCCCCTTGTCCTGGCCCTCTCCAAATCCCTTATCCGAAGCCCTTTTCCAGCTCTCTTGGAGTCCCTTTAGGCACTGAAGAGGCTCCAAGGTCTCCCTGGAGCCCTTATAAAAGCATCTCTACAGCCCTCTCCCATCCTAAGAGGATCTGTACCCCAAAAAGCACCAAAGGAATGATCAGGATTTGCTGACCCTTCCCTGCTCCCTTGACTGTGCTTATGTCCTTGATACCATCCTCCTGTTCCTCCTCCTCCAGATGTTAGATAATATTTGGGAACAGCTGCTGCTTTGCCTGCCAGGCATACGCCATAAAAAAAAAACTCTTCAGAAAAAGCAGGTTTAAAAATACCTGACCTTAAATTTTCCTACTGGAACACTGAGGATAACCTGATCCCACATCCTGGGCTGTGGCAGACACAGGCAGAGCTTATTCCTGACAGGATTTCCAAGGGCACAAACAGCCTTGAACAATTAGAAATTGCCTCAAAAAGCTGTTTTTGTTTTAAATTACAAGTTACTTCCACTGAAAAAAAGTGCCATCAAGGCATCAAGCTGTTAGGAGCAGGCACAGGATCTCCTTGGGGAATAGCTGTTCCCTTGGGGAAATTGCTGTATTCCTTGGGGAGTAGTGGCAGCTTGTTACAGGGAAAGTTAACGACCTTAAAATCCCATCAATTATTGATCTGGTGGAGGCAGGAGCTGCCCTGAGCCATCTCCCAGCTCACATGGGAGCTGCAGACAGGCTGTGGAAACTCCAGAGGCACAGGAAGGACCAGGACTGGGCACTTACTGGGAACAGCCATGCACTCCCCATCGTGGCTTCTCTTCGGGGATGCTCCCGGGCGCTCGTACTTGCAGGAAAAAGCAGAAAGAGGATTTATATCCACCTGGTTTCTGAAAGATAAATCACTGATAGGACAAATCCCAACAAGAGCTCTGCATTTCAAGCCTTGATTAGGACCAGGGAAGCTGTGCAGTCCCTTGGGAACTCAGGTTACTTTATCCCTGGCTATCAGGAACATCAGTATCAGGTGACCAGTCTGCAGCCATCACAACCCTGACTCCTGACTGGGATTTGAAACACAAGCCCTGTTACACTAAGTCTCCTCTGGACTGGTATTCCAGCTGTTCACACTCCCCAAAACATTTTCTGTCTTCAACACAAGGTGACATATTCCCATATCTATCCACCAGCCCATTCCCAAAAGTTATCCTGCTTCCCCCCTGCCCCAAAAAGGGGGGAATGGCAGAAGGGTGATGGGTAAGATTGATGAGCAGGGCAAGACAGTTGGCCAAGAGCAGCAGATTAAGAAGTCCAATGCCTCTGTTCTCATCAGAAAGGATTTTGGAAGTTCCTTTGCAGGAAGCTCAGTATTCCTACCACAGCTCCAGAGGCTGGCTGCACTATCCAGGCGTATTCCGGGCGGATCAACCGCAGGCAGTTAATGGCAGCCAGGAAACAATTTCCCTGTTTCTGGAGCCCTCGGAGCGTCCGCACCTCCCTGCCCAGCCGCATGCCATACTCAAACATCACCGTTCCAGCTGAGAACAGGGAAAAACGCATCAGCCAGCAGCCTGGAGAGGCCACACACTTGGCAGGGGCAGGGAAGGGGTGTCCCAGGGAGGTGGGCAGGCACAAGGTGCCATCGCAAGCTTTACCTTTCCGGTAGTTGTGCCGGTACACGTGGAAGGCGTAGAGCAGCTCGTAGTAGTTGTGAGTCATCAGATCCACGGCCCGAGCATGGGACTCGATGATCCCAACGACCTGCAGTGCATGGAGGCTCCAGTGGGTCTATAATCCCTTTAAAGGGAGGGTTGTGCCGCCCCCAAGCCATGATCCCAGTGCAGGATTACCTCATTGTGCAGGTTCACGTAAGGGAATTCTACCAGGTCCTGGAGCTGGGATCGCTCGCAGAGAACCACCACTAGCTGGCGTAGGCAGTCCAGCTGCCTGCAGAGGGAAGCACAACCCTTTGGAGGAGCAGGAATAAATCCAGGAGCAGAGACAAACACAGGATTTAAGCCACAAACAACCACTTTGTGACAAGCTCCTGCTTCTGGATGAGCTTTGCAGGTTTTTTCCTGGCTTAGAACCAACTTAAACCTTCAAGTTTCTCCTGTGCTGGAAACAGAGATCCTCTGGAAAGGCCTCTCAGGAGGGCAGTCTCCCTCCCTCAATCAGTTAAAAAGCATTCCTGTTTCTCCCCTGTTATTTCAACATTTTTCTCTGCTAGGATAAAGCTTCCTCTACCCAGTTCACTTTCCAAACTGAAAACACCAAATCTTTTCTTTATTAAACTAAATCAACTTGGCTCCAAAAGCTTTTAAACATAGAATGCTACACATGATCCTTAAGCCTCTTCCCTGTTTTTTTCCTCCCGTTTTCCTCTTTTGAGAGGCTGCCAATCCCAGGTGTCCTTCAGACGAATGTCCAAAAATGAACTCTACATTTTTAAACCCACCTCTACACATTGACTTAACACAGCAGCCATGCCCTCCCCTAAAGTGTCATTTTCCTTTCAGTTTCATGGAAAAATGGGACCACTGACCTCCAACAAAGGCATAAGCCTATCACCTACCTGCCTGGATCTGGGTTTTGTGTTAAGGCTACATAGGCTTCGCTATTGTGCCCCAAATCCAAGTGATGTTTGAAGATGCAGGTCCTCAAAGTAGCCTGAAAACACCACAAACCAGTTAAAAAACCAGCAAGAAATTCCTGTGGAAGAGGTTCCTGAAGAAACAGCTTGCTCAGAAAGAAGTGGCTGTACCTGGCTTCTCCAGTCATCTGCTGATTCCATGATGGCCAGGGTGGCCAGCTCGATGACCAGCTCTGGCAAACCCAGCATCTCCAACAAGCGAAGGACCTGGGGGGAAAATACTACAGTAAAGAGGTGGCAAGAGGATTTTTTTGTCGGTTTTTTGTAACGAGCTGCTCCTGCCCCTAAAGATTTTTAAGGGATTAGACTTAAAAAGGGAAGATTTGGATAAACCACAGGGATCTGGATGAAATCCCAGCACAACAGGACCAGGTTGTGGCTTCTCTGGAGGATTCACCTCTGTACATGGGGAATTTCTGAAGCATTTCAACATTAATGATTAGTTTTCTGGATCCTAAATCCAGGGAATCTGTCACCAAGTGCCCAGCTCCAGGCTTGCAGCCTGCCTGAACCACGGCATTATGCAGAAGGAAGATCCTATCTCAATTTAAATATATCCATTTTAATTTGCCTCAGAGCTTAATAACCTTCGCCTTAGGCGGCATCTTACATCAAGCCTGGACATGTCTGGCTTCTGCTTCCAGCAGCTGGATCTCATCCTGCCTTTTTCTGCTGGATAACAAAGTCCTTGGCTATTAGGAAACCAATAGGTGGTAAGTACCTAAATTTCACATACTCAGTTTCTCATTACCCCCAAACAAAGTAAACAAAGTACAGATGTTTCACATTCCAAAAACTGTTTTCTGAGGCTCAAGTCACTTCCCCAAAGCCAGGGATTGAGCAGGAATTCCCTCTCCAGTATGGAAGGACTTGGTGCCAGTTTACCTGCTCAGGACCATACCTTGTTATAGTACTGCAGGCGTGGTGTGGAGACCACCTCGCCCTCCTCGGGCTGGATCAGCCTGTCCAGGAACTCCTCTCTTCCCACCTCAGAAGCAGCTTGGCAGAAGCAATCCAAAGCCTGGAAGCAGACCTGGAATCAGCTCGCTGTCCCCTCAGGTGACTGATCCACCTGCTGTATGGGTGAGGGGACAGTGCTGCCTGTCCCAAGCTTGTGAGATTGTCCCCAAAAGCAGATCCCACCATGCCACTTCAATCCTATCCTTTCCCAAAGGAGGCAAAGCTTGGGAAGGATGTTTCCTGTGCACCTCCTCCCCTTCTGAAGGGAAAAGGTCCCAGACCCCAGGAAGGAGATGAGGGAAGGCCTCACCTTGTGCCCTTCACCCATGACGAGGTAGCACCTGCCCATCATGAAGCAGCAGGAGCCCATGTTCACGTGGCACCATGGCTTCAACAGGCGGATATATTCCTATGGGAGAGAAGGAATGGGAGTTTGGATTCAAGTCAGCACTCACTTGTGATCTGCAAGCACCCAGGACCAGCCAAGTTTTTGGTGGCCCCTTTAGCTGCTGTGCTCAGACAAATCCTGCTTCTCCAGCTCAGGGGCTGGCCTTTCCAGCCAAAAAGTCCCTTGGATGCACTGATCATAGAATCCTGGAATGGTTTGGGTTGGAAGGGACCCCTTAAAGCCCATCCAGACCCATGTCCCTGTGAAAGGCAGGGACACCTTCCACCAGACCAGGTTGTTCCAAGCCCTGTCCGACCCGGCCTTGGACACTGCCAGGGATGGGGCAGACACAGCTTCTCTGGGCAACCTGTGCCAGGGCCTCACCACCCATACAAGGAAGAATTTCCTCCCAACATCCCATCTAGCCCTGCCCTCTGTCAGTATGAAGCCATTCCCTATTGTCCTGTCAGTCTAGGTCCTTGTCCAAAGCCCCTCTCCAGCTCTCTTGGAGCCCCTTTAGGCACTGCAAGAGGCTTCCAGGAGACCTCAGAGTCTTCTCTTCTCCAGGCTGAACATTCCCAGCCCTCTCAGCTCTCCCAGCTCTCCAGAGCAGAGCTGCTCCAGCCTTGTAAGGGGGAGAGATCCCCTACATGCTCTTGGAAAACCACTGCTCTAAACAGCTCCAGTGTCTGTATGAAGCACCTCAGAAACAGCTCCCAGCATGCCCAAAAATCAGACAGGATTCTTCCTACATTCTGTTGCACGGAACTGCAGAGAAAATGTGGACAGAAGATGGAGGGCAGAATGAAGGCTGCAGGACAATGGGCAAGGCAGGTGCTAGAAGGGGAATACCTGTGCAGGAGAGGGCCAGCAGCCAAGGAAGCACATGGATTACAGCATGTGGGAGGGAGCGCCGACGGCACTGAGGGCACAGATAAAGCAAGGTGACCCAGCCTGGGCCTGTGCCAGCAGAGCATCCTCGTCATCCTTGGAGAAGCAGCCATATCCCGCTAGCAGGGCCATGGGACTCAGCAGGAATTGGGAGGAGAAACCAGGACTTGGAAGGCAAGTCACCTCTACAGGTGCACAAACCACCAGCACCTCTTGCCTCACCTTTCCTGGCCACGAGTCCTCTCAAAACCACGTGGCGACGCGTCCAGAGCCCGGATTCACTGCCTGGATTAGCAGCCACAAGGGATAAATCCTGCTCCAGCTTGTCACACACAATGAGCAACACGGAGAGCCTTGGCCCGTGTCCCAGGCCTCTGCTTTGTCACCAGACTGTCCCCATGCCTGCCTGCTCCTTGCAAGGAGCTTCCCGTACCCCCACAATTTGGGTCACCGTGCTCACAGCAAAGCTGCTGTTATCTCCCCGAGGTCAAGGCACTTAATCCAAGTTTCCGTGACCGACTGGGATCACGGAGACGAACAGAAGGCAGTGGGGAGGAGGAGGAGTTGGGCTCTGCGGAGATAAAAGCCTGGAGGAGACACCAGCGAGGCGAAAGCAATGCGAGGAGATTCAAAGCCTGCACATATGCCAGGAGGGAAAACGATGCTGCTCAAATCTTGGCATTTCCTGGCTCAAAAGCTCTGAAGAATTGAAATTCTTCTCTCAATTCTTCTCAGCAGCTGCACAAAAGGAAGCGATTCAGCCCCCAGGTATGAGGGGCTGGGAGGATAAAAGGTTCTGCTGAAAAACAGGTTGTCACTAACAGCCTGCCCCCAGGAATGCCCAGACAGGGATGAAGCATCACGCTGCAGACAAGGAATTGTGAGGGTCAGAACTCGAGCACAAGCAACTCCAGCTGCCAAGAACACAGGGAGAGATGTGGAAGAACAGTGATCTGAAATACTGCAGTCTAAAATCCCAGGAAATCAGCAGTTCACCGTCCCTGCTACTGGGATGCAAGGAGCAGCCAGAGATGGAATGGTGATGGGTGTTTCTCACACTGTTTTTTACTAATAAAGACATTTAAGAAATAGATGAGCTCTTTCTGGGCTGAAGAAATCCTTCTGAACCCAGCTCCCATGGGCAATCATGGGCAAAGGTGGTACAGGAAAGGCTGTGGGCACCAGCAGCCAACAAGCTCTAGGATTGCTGGGATATTTAAACAGGCTCTGCAAAGATGTTTCAGGAGCGCAGTGTCACGCAGTCAGACAAGCCCTGGGAGAATGAACTCCTCCATGGAAAGGGAATAGCATAAACCTAAGTATCTGGATGTTCTTGAAAACAGATGAAAGAGAAAATACAGAAGATGATTCTCCCATGGCAGGGGAGTGGAATGAGATGAGCTTTAAGGTCCTTTCCAACCCAAACCATTCTGGGATTCCATGGTCTTACATCACTCCCCATGAAACACTCTGGCACTGTCTCAGCTCAGAGAGCAGTGATTAGGGGTCGTGGTTTCAAAACTAAAACAGGGGAGATTTATATTGGATATTGGGAAGGAATTCTTCCCTGTGAGGGTGGGGAGGCCCTGGCACAGGTTGCCTAGAGAAGCTGTGGCTGCCCCATCCCTGGAAGTGTCCAAGGCCAGGTCAGACAGGGCTTGGAGCAACCTGGGCTAGTGGACGGTATCCCTGTCCATGGCAGGGGATGGAACTGAATGAGCTCTGAAGTCCCTTCCAACCCAAACCATTCCAGGATTCCATGACTAGGAGAAAGCAGAACTCCAGCACTTGGAAAGATGATGTTTTGGGGAGTTTTCCAGCACCTGTGAGAGGCCTGGCATGATGCACTCACCTGCAGCTGGGTGTACTGACAGCTCCCCATCAGGCACTCTGGGAAGAGGAAGCTGGGATTGCTGGGCCATCTGAGCAGAGGTTAAGGAACACAGGAGAATCCAGTCTGGAGAGCTTGGAGAACTAGTCTGGAAGCCAACATGCCTCTCATGCTCCGTTTGTGGGGAGAAAGGAGAGAAGATTAAGCTGCTCTTTATACAAGTCATTATTCTGTAATAAGATTTATCCATATTAGAACAAAATCACCAGTACATCTAATCCCCAACCCCTGTTACCCTTCCAAATCCCCCAGCATCCCGCCCCACCAAGTCAAGTAGTGAGAGCTCAGGGGCTTAAAGTCAAAAACCCAAATCCTTTATCGTGCACCTAAACAGGATGAAATCTGCGAAATCTTAAAATACCCACAAATCCCATTAATGCCAACAACCTCACTCCTTCCACAGGCTTGTCTTGGAAATTTGGGGCTGGAAAACTGATTTTGGAACAGCAGAGGGCTCAGTGGCAATGGATTCACAGCCAAGGATACAGGAGAGGCAGAAAATCAGCCACTATTGAGGTGATGAGGTGGGGCCAGTTCAAACTTGTCTCAGCCAAAGAGGTGTTGGGCTGCAGGAACAGTCGGGATATGATGTGTTTTCTGGCCACTTCCTGAAAGAAGAGCTCCACGATTGTTTGAGGGCCAGATACTAGAAGTACAAATTAAAGGAACAGTGAGTAGAAGGCCTGCAGCAGAGATCCCAGGTTTTCTACCCTGTGCTGTGCCCATCAGCCCAAACAGCACAGATTAAGTCAGGGCAAACCAAAAGCACGTTCCACACTCCAACTTGTTGGTTTTGGATTTCTCCTGCCGTCTGGTTAAGTCAGAGGGAGGAGCAGGAGATCAAAGTGCCCCATCCTGCAGTGTTTATTAACCACAGCTCAATTAAAACACACAAAAAAAGGGCTCTGCTCCCTCTCCACTTGTTATTCCCAGCCCAGCTGCAGCTTTCCAGCACGACAGGGCTGAGGGAGTGCTGAGCTGGCTGTTCCAGTCCCTCCCGCCTCATTCCAGCACCCCAAAAATCCCCCCTTACTGACTGCTCTCAACGCCTCTCCCTGAACTGCCACCTCCTTCCCTACGTTTCACATATTTTTCCCCAAAGAACAGTGGCCAAACAGGACTTTCCTCACGAGCCAGCCAAGAAATAACCCACGACACCAGCACACACAAAGGATGTTTTCAACTTCCCTGACATTTCCAGCTGCCTCCAGCACCCAGACTCTCCGTCAGGGAGAGCTCAGGCTCTGAGGATCACTGATGTCAGAAAGTGGAGGAAGCTCTTCCCCAGCTCACACGTGGCACTGCTGCCTGTTTGTCCCAGATTTTCCCAGCTCCTTCTGAAGTATCTCAGCCTCCAAGTGCTGACTAGTCACAGCAGGCTCTTACCTGCATGTTTCCTTCCCAGCCCTGTTCACCTCCTCCCTCTGGAACCACTTCAAGGCCCACATTTCCCTAATTAAGGTGCCTTATATTCTTCCAATAAAAAACTAACCCAAAACTTACACCTTTGCAGCAAAACTTTAAAAATATGAACCAAATATCAGCTGCAATGTTTTGGGGAGGTATTTCCACGTTTTCAAACACGTTTTGAGCAAGTACTTCTACATTTTAATGCTTCCCTGAGCTACTGCGGGGTAAAGGCTGGAAAGCAGGACACGCTGGATGGAGCAGGTTGCTCTGAGCAACTGCAGCTATTGGAAGGTATCCCTACCATGGCAAGGGGTGAAACTGGATGAGCTTTAAGGTCTCTCTAACCCAAACCATTCCAAGATTCTGTGACAGACCTGTTCTGAGCTAGTGCAGCCACTGTAAAGTACAGGAGGGGTGAGTTTGGCTGATGCTGCCGGGGTTAGAATGAAAAACTTTTGGCTGAGTGAGGCATTGCCATCCTTCTCAGGCTGAGAGTAAAATCCGAGTCCAACCTCCAAGATCCTTTGTTGTTGTTTGTTTCTTTTTTTTTGTGGACAGCCTGACAAACATCCCCACTTAAATCAGGGTCATTCAACCACACAGTCCATTAGCTCCCCGCCTAAAGCACTTCCCTCAGGTGTCAGAGACAGGCTTAAATAACAGAAAGGGAGAGTTGATGATCCGTGGACACCTTACCCAGTTTGTGTGGTGTCAGAGCCGTGGTGTCTGCTAACTCCAACACGGAGAGATGCTGCAGATTAGATTCCCTAGGGAAGAAAGGAGCCATCAGTGAAGAGACAACAAAACGCCTCCCGCTTTAATTGTGCTCATTGTTCAACTCCCACAGAGCACAGAACAGCAAGGCCTCGAAGGGCAGATTTAGCACAAGGCAGAGTCAGCTCAGAACATGGAAGGGAAAAAAAACCCTCCCCAGCGCTCCTGGAGTGATACTCCCACAGCAACCACCTGCTTTCCACACCAGGAAGGGCATTTCAGGTGGATTCAGGAGGAATCAAAGCCAGGCCAGGCAGAGACTTACAGCGTGTCCACAGGGACGTCGGAGGCCAGGCACTGGCTCGCCCACCGGATCAAGAAGTAGGACAGCAGCAGGGGAGAGGTGCGGTGCAGCAGGTCCTGCTGGGACTGGAAGAGCTGTCCCCCTCCCAAAACCATCTGCAAGGAAAGCACAGAGCTTGGCACACTTGGAGCAACGGCAGGACAAGGGCAACCAGAGAGGTGTCAGGCCTAGCTCTTCCCTCCTGCAAACACCAAGGTCCTCAACAGCCTGGCAGGAACTCAGCCCTCCCAGGGAACCAGCAGGACTCCTGCCCCACTTCTGTAAGTGTTCAAGGCCAGGTTGGAAGGTGCTTGGAGAAACCTGGCCTAGTGGAAAATGCCTCTGCCCATGTCAGGGGCTTGGAATTAAACAGTCTTTAAGATCCCTTCCAACCCAAAGCATTCCAGGATTGTTGTCCCCGAGACTGAAATCATGGCTTTGCTGCAGAGATCACCTCAGGGTCTCCATACGCTCCAGCAAAGAGCAGGAGTCACAGGAGAAGAAACAATCCGAGCTTTTGAAGGACACAGGTACGTCAAGGTGGGAAAGCAGCAGGTCACATGCCTCACAGTCTGGGAGAGCCCAGCTCCAGAGGGCACCTTGCAACACACCTTAAATGCTACCAGGACAACCTTATCCAGGAAAAAGGGATTTATTTTCAACCAGGAAACTCCTGGTTATTTTTAAGTAAATAATATTGGTTTAAACAAGGCTGTCCTTGTCTGGGGACTTGTTCCACATCTCTGCGTCCATCCAAAGCAGCAGCACCGTGCCTCACGTGGCCTCAGGCCCAACAGGACAGACCCAGACCAGTCCATCCGACCACCCCAAACACAGCTACCATAGTGGGGGCTGTTTGCTCCAGCTGGAGCAGCTTCCAAGAGGCTGAAACTGCAGCCTTGGAGTGTGCTGCCAGAGAATGGAGCTGCCATCAGTGCTGGGAGAGGGATGGGGGATTGCTGGGAGAGCTGCATGTCCTGATTCATACAGAAGGCTGGAACCCATGCCCTCCTCCCACAAATACAGTTTGGCTTCCTGCTTCCTGGATGCTCAGAGTGGAATAAAAGGAATTAGGCTGCTTTGCTTAGGAAGACAAAAGCAGCTGGAGGAGAAAGCAGGACCTGCCCAAGCCTCGGGCTATTCCAACAGCCTTGTGGGAAGAGACAGAGCTCCGCCCTGCACCACCAGCAGAACCCCACAGGATTCCCAAGTCCCAGGAGCGTGGCAGTAGCTCCAGGGGCCGTACTCACAGGATCTCCGAGGCGCAGCAGGAGCTGCTGGAGGATGAGCAGGTCCCGGCAGAGGAGGAAGCGGACCGTGCAGATCTTGGCGACCCCCCCGCACACCACGTGTGCTGCGGTGCCGCTGCCGAACAGCTGGGACAGGCTCATCCGCAGCGCCAGGTGAGGAGCTGCGGGGAAAACCACCCAGGTGAGGCAGGAGCTTCACAGGCAGGAACAATTCCCAGGATAAGAACACTTCCCAGTATTTCCCAGAAGCTGGTGAAGAGCTTGCACCTCTTTCCATGTCAGCGTCTGTCTCGTAGTCCATCTCTCGGATGAGCAATCCAATGGCGTGAACGGGGTTCCTGATCTCCTGCAGTTTGCTGTGGATATCCTCCATCACATTTTCCCTGCAAAATCAGAAAGCTCCTCATAATCACAAATGGCAACCTCAGGTTCCAATTGAAGAGGGCTCCCTTACGCTCCCTTCCAGTGAGGATCAGTACTGATCAGCCTTGGACATTCCTAACTGGAATCCTTGGCTGGCTTGTGAGTTTTATTTACAGTGCCTGCAGGGACCAGTCTATTTATTCCACTCCCTCAGGCTACCAGGAAATACCAGCCAGATAGTTGGCATTCCAGGAAGGAATGATTTCAGGTTAGCACAGGAACCACACGGTTTGACCAAGACTCTAACCTCTCCCTACTGTCTCCAGGAACTTCTTTCCACACCTAACAGGAATCTGTCTCCTGCTCTCTAGGTTCTGGAGAGAAGACCCTGCTGATGACACCAAACCATGGTCCCCATCCCTGGAAAAGCCTCCTGCAGCACAGGGCAAGGAGCCCACACATCTCAAACGCCCTTGGATGTCAAGCAAGGACAGCTCTGGACAATCCCAGCTCAGCCACCCTGAGAAGCTTCTGGAAAACACATCTCCTTACGTGTCATTAGCTATCAAGTCCTCCAGGATCTGCTCTGCAGCCTTTTCTGGAGGCTGGAGGCGGGAGCAAGCCATTTCCATGATGAATGCCATTTCCATGGAAATTGATTCTCCGATCAGGCGAAGGCACTGGACAAGACAGACAACATCACGAGACATCTCCAAATCTGCAATGAAAGAATCTAACTGTGTATTTTCCAAGAGATTTCCAAGGGAAGGTGGGAAGACCATGCAAAAGCCAGTTAGTTCAGCTCCTATCACCAGTAACAGCAGACTGGTCCCAGTTCCCTGTGCCAAACCCTTCCCCAGTAATGATGAGACTAAATTAAAGCTCAAAAGTTGACAAGGGAAAGATTTGGGCTTTAGTATTCGGAAAATACAAAATGGTGCAACAATAAAAAAATTAAATTCCCTCCAAGGGATCTTTTGCAGCCACAGGTTGAAAGGAAGTAATTAGTGCAAAAAAATATAGCCTGAAGAAAATGGCTCATCTCGGCTCTGCAATCCTTTATGGATGAGATTTTAAATTAAATCCCATTTTTTGACACTGTGACTGTTTAAAACAGCCAGGGCAGGAACTGCTGGGGCTCCCAAATCCAGCTCAGGCCTCCAGCTTTCCTCCCCTCTGCTCCACAAAAAGCTCAACCAAACGGATGACGATCCCGCATTATAAAAATATATAAAAATCACTCAAGCACGAAAATGGAGCTTAGGTAACATTTTCCATTGCCTTTTTCCTAGTGAAACGGCATTCCAGGGCCAGCAAAGCACAGAGGGCACTGTGGTGACAATATTAATGACGTGTTTTCCATGCTCCGGCATTCACTTCCCGGAGACAAGGAACAGCACGGTCCCTCTCCACAGCTGATGTGAAAACATTTCATAAATCCCGGAATGGTTTGGGTTGGAAGGGACCCCTTAAAGCCCATCCAGTTCCTCCCCCTGCCATGGGCAGGGACACATTCCACTAGCCCAGGTTGCTCCAAGCCCTGTCCAACTTGGCACTGGACACTTCCAGGGATGGGACAGCCACAGCTTCTCTGGGCAACCTGTGCCAGGGCGTCCCCACCCTCAAAGGGAAGAATTTCTCCCAACCCAAACAATTCCATGATTCCATGAGCAGCTTGACACTACTTTCTAATTGCTGGTGTGAGCATAATGGCAAGTTTCACAAAATAAGTATCCCTGCAAAGCCAAAATAAAACTATCTCCATGCAACTGTGGATCAGGAGCTCTTCAAGAGATCCCTATGGAAGCTCCCACATCCCTGACAGGAGGGAAGAAATGCCGTGTGTCCTCACCTTCAAAGATGGCAGCATCATCCTCGGTCAGGAGGTGCTCATTGGAGAGGAGATAGAGATGATCCACCAAGGAGCACGGCACGAGGAAGGACATGGAGCCCTGAAAGGTGAGGAGAAAGTCCTTGAACTTCCCAAATCCTCTGGAGAAACTTGTCCAGGGAATCTCACCACCACCCAGCCTCACCTTCTTCAGCAGGCACACCATGCTGGTGTAGGGGTTCAGGTGCAAGGCCAGGGGACGGGAAAGAGCTTCCTGGTACTGCAGGCAGCAGGCATAGAACTTGGACCAGAATTCCACCTGCAGTTGCCAAAACTCCTCCGGGGAGCACTCATATTCCGTCACACTGCCCTGGAACTAGCAGGGGTAAAACAAGGCAATCAGGAATAGTGGAGGAAAGTAAGGACAAACAGGATACAACGAGGGAAATTCAGACCCAGAAGGACAAAGGCATCTCCCAGGTAGGTCCCCGAATAACTATTATTTGCATTATTTGGAAGATAATCCCTCTATTATGGATTCTCTTCCAAAATGATGAGCAACAGCTCTGCATGGTGGTGGCCGGGGCAGTGTGTGATGGGTGACCAAAGTGCACGCAGGGAGCAGAGACAACACCCAGAAGGATTCCAAAAACACAAGAGGGAAAGGAAAGCCCAGGCAGGAAGGATGAAGACTTGTACTTTTTAAAAACTCACATCATTCCCTCTGGAGAAATAAAGGATAAACCAAGACCTAGGATCATCTGGCACCTAAAACATCACGACACCATGTACAACACAATATCCTGGAAGGAAAATCCATCTCACCTCATTTTCCACGGCTAAGGTGACCTCCTTCCTTAACTCATCCCACGTAAGATCCATGTGCCTCTCAGTTCCTTGAGAAAAGATCTGCAAAGCAGCACAGGAAACTTGGATTTTAAGGCAAAATAAAAGTCTCACCAAGAGTTCAAGCAGCACTGAGTGAGGTAAAGCAGGACAAGAGCATAAGCCAGCACTTTGTGGGATGGAAGTGTTAAAAGAAAGGTCTGGATGCTAAATTTGGGATACATGGATGCACAGCAATGTGCAGGCACCACACCTCAAAGGATTTAAAAGCCACGTGATGTGGTACTTGGGGACATGGCTTAGTGGTAGCCTTGGCAATGCTGGAGGGAACGGCTGGATTCCACCACCTCAGAGAGCTTTTCCAACCTTAATAATTCCATGATTCCATGACATATCCTGACAAACAGCACCACGGGGCGCTGAGTCCCCATTCTCCTGGCTAAATCAGTAGGAATGAAAAACAAGCTCAGCAACTTGCTGTGCTATCCAAGAGGAAAAAAAACAATCATCTGGATTCCCGATTCCGCCTCTGGCTGTGGGCACACAGCAGCTGCAGCACGGCCCAGCAGCCACCAACTCACTCCAGGAATTCCCCATGAAAACATGCCTGGCAAGAGCTCCAAGGAATCCTGCTGCCTCACATCTAAAGAGCCAGGAAGAGGCTAACAGAGAGCATCCCAAATTCCCTCCCACCTACCTGCAAAGCCTTCTGGATAGCTGCGTTAGTGAACTGGCCCGGCATGAAGAGGTATTCCAGGTAGGTTTCCTGCCAAAAGATCATGACTTAAGGAAGCTCAACGATGAGAAGAACATTTAAGCTGCTGTTTCTGGTCTTTCCTCCCATTCTCGACATCATCCCCTGGATCTGTGTTTGTGGCACCCTGCTCCAACCTGGGATCAAACATGGCCTCCAGCACACTCGTTTATTCCCTTTCTCTCTCCTGAGTGACCCCATTATTTTTTTGGTGCTGTTTTATGCCTGGCTCACCCTGGGGTCCTGATCCTGTCGGACTGTCACCTCCTCCTCAGGGAGCGGCTGCACAAACACCTGGTTCCACTGGCCTGCAACATTCCTGGAAGGAAACAAACCTGGAATCAGCTTGGCATCCACCTGAACCAAACTTGTGGCTTTCATACGCAAAACCAGCCCTCTGGTAGTGGAAACAGGAGGTTTGTGCAGTGACAAGGGACATATTTTGGCATGTGAGGTCAACTGTGGCATTCCTAGCCGTAAGCTGATGGGACTGGTTGGAATCCTTCATTTAAATCAACGTTTTCCCCATCCCACAAGCTCACAAGCAACTCTCAGACTAACCAGCAGCTTCTTCTCCCAAAATTGGCACACTCACAGCATTTTTCATCCACTGTTCAACTCCCTGGCTCTGCACCAACCCACCCTCTCAGCTTTATATTCAGGGACGATCCTTTCCTATCACCATCTCCCCAAAATATGTTTTTTCCTTGAAGGGACCACCTGGTTGTTTTGAAGGAGCTGTGAGGAAACACAACACTCCCTCTGCCACGCTCAAACTCCACTTTCAGCAATCCTGCTGCCTGGATTTTTATATTTTCCATGTTCCAGCAGTTTGAGTATAAACTTCTAAGTTGAGGAGCTCGGTCAGGGTTTTCCTGCAGTTATCCCAATGATCCATGCCCAAAACTCACTGCTCAAAGTTGATGTATTTCACAACAGTTTGGTTCTCCTCGTTGTGCCACAGTGCCCAGATCTCAGCTGAGGTTAAGGCAAAGTCAACCAGAGTCTCCTAAGAAAGAGGGGAAGAGCCAATTTCCATTCTTATCCCTAAATTAGAGTACAGCAGAGAAAGGTGGGTACCTAACAACAGCAAAACATTCTCCTGTGGAATTTAACAGGCTTTGGGAATTGTTCAGCCTGGGAAAGAGAAAGCTTTGGGGTGAACTAACTGCCCCTTCCAGTACCCGAAGGAAGCCTACAAGAAAGATGGAGAGGGACTTTGGACAAGCGCTTGGAGTGACAGGACAAGGGTGAATGGCTCTAAACTGAAAAAGAGGAGATTTAGATAGGATATTGGAAGAAATTGTTCCCTGTGAGGGTGCTGAGGTTGCCCAGAGAAGCTGTGGCTGCCCCATCCCTGAAAGTGTCCAAGGCCAGGTTGGATGGGGATTGGAGCAACCTGGTCTAGTGGAAGGTGTCTCTGCCCATGGCAGGAGGTTGGAACAAGATGAGCTTTAAGGGGTCCCTTCCAACCCAACCATTCCACGACTCTGTGATTTAAATCCCAAAGTCCAGGCCTCTCCCTCCTGGGGGCCAGGCCCCAGCTCTCTCACCTGTGAGGAGAACAGGGAGGAGATGTGGTCAAGGCTGTAGCGGTTGCTCTCAGTGCTCACCAGCTGGAAGACACAAAACTACAAACACAGCTCATAAATCATTTCCTGAAGGACTAAACAAACACATTTCAGGGAAACTCATCATTCCAGGCCCGCTCCCTGCCGGGTGCTAGGGGTAACACAACCCAGAGGACAAGAGGGGTGACCTGAGCACACCACTGGACCCTCTGCACCGACATCCTGGCTTCACCCTTCTCCCCAAGGACACTCATCCCTGACTGGACCCAAAGGATCCAGCCCTTTCCAAACACTAAACCTGAAAAACTGTAAGACCACCACACCTAGCACTGCTGGTGACCACAAGATGTGGGAAAAGAAGGAGACTAAGGTGGGAAAGCCCCAATTCCTCAGCTGCAGGCCCAGCTCCTATGTGTTCTTCCCAGAGCAGAGCACTCATGGGACAGCAGGACTCATGTTACACACTCCTGTTCTGCGTGGGAATTCCCTGGAGAATGGGATAAGCTCTCCAACAGATGAGCCTGGTTTGTGCCGTCCTTCCCCTCCTGCTAAATCAATCGTTCTCCACAAAAAGCTCTCCCCAAGTTGCAGAAGCACACTCCCAGGAGCCCGGCATAAACACACCATGAGCATTTCCATGCTTTTAGCTCCTTTTGGACCTTTCCTTTTCCCACGGCACATCCACGCTTTTGGAGCAGGAGGTAAACAAGTGAACCAGCCCTCACAGATCAGCTTAGTCACACAGGGAATTCCACTCCCAGGGCTCGGGCACACATATCCCGCAGTGTTGTGAGGGGAAAAATGTTTATTTAGAAAGCACTGATCCCTCCAGAAGGTCACACATGAAGCTTTTCCCTATTCCTTGCATTCCAAACCCAAGTCCTAGGGAAATGACTCCTCTTCCCACAGCCTGAAGAGCCCGTGGCTCCATACCTGCCCTCGCTTGGGAGCGTGCATGTAGACTCCCAGGTAAAGGCCCAGGGACTGGGAGAAGGCCAGGCGCAGGCGGTGCCCAGTGCCGGCCGCCAGCCGCAGGTCCCTGCTGACCGGCATGAATTCCAGCAGATCCGCCACCATCAGGCACATCTGGTCCTGCAAACGACAAAGTATTGGGAGAGCAGCTTAGGAAAGACTCAGGATTGGGAAACTGCTCGTCTCCCTCCTCTCTTTCCCCTTCCAGACAACATCTGCCCAGAATTTTTCATGAAGGATGTAAATTAAGGCTCCATACATTTACCTGAACCACTCCTTGGCTTCTCCCAGCTCACCTGGGCCCCCTTCCCACCAATCCCACGGGTTGCCGGAGCCCAGGCAGGAAGGATAAAGCTTCCCCTCCCTCCCAGGGTACATTCCATTGCCACTGAGCCGTGAAAGCGCCGTGCTGCTCCATTAGCTCCGGCACTCAATATCTGGAGCAAGAGGCTTTTATTAACTTCTTGTTGACAAAGACACTTTCATTACTGCTGAAAGCTAGAGAAAATCCATTTGGGATGGCTCCTTGGGCCTCAAAGCGCTCCTGCCTGCCTTCCCAAACGCTCCAGTAGGTCTGGAAATAATCCTTATCCCAGGAATGAGGCTGGGCAGGAAACCCCTCGCTTCCAGACACTGCTACGAACACACGCAACTGTTCTCACATACTGTCCCAAATCCCAGTGTGGAGAAGCCACAGTGACAATTTAATGGGAGACAGATCCATGCCAAGAACTCACCTGTGATTCCTTAGGCTTTGTTTTGCTCTCCCAACCCCAGGTTCTGCTCACCTTGTAGGACCACATCCGGAGCTTATGGTCCTGGCAGAGGGCGAAGAGGAAGGCGTCGTGGTCCAGGCAGTGCACGGAGAGGCTGACGGGCACGTCTGAGGGGCCGCCATCGCCTCTGGAAAACCAGAGGTTACATCAACGCTTTCAAAGAAAATTCCCCATCCCTGGAAGTGTCCAAACCCAGCCTGGACAGGCCTTGGAGCAACCTGGTCTGGTGAAAGGTGTCCCTGCCCTAGGCAGAGGGTGGGACTGGATGAGCTTTAAGGCCCTTTCCAATTCAAACCATTCCAGGATTTTGATTCTAAAATCAAGGCATGTGCCCACCAAGGGGTTCCATCAAGGCACTGGGGTTCCACCATTGTGTTTAAATCCAAATAAACCAGTGGGGTGAGACCAGAAAAAGGGAATGTTTCAGTATCTACGGAGCAGAGGATCCCACCACACCAGTGACACAGTTCTTCACTTGCTTTGGCGGAGCTGAAGCAAATTCCCACTTCCCCATCCCCAGTTTGGTACTTGCAGAATGCAGGTGAAGGATCCAGAGGGAAAAAAGAACCCAAGCAGCCCCAAACATGGACCCCAGCAGCTCCCAGCATGGATCCTGCCAGACTCTGACAAGGATCCAAGAAGCCACAGGCAAGGATCCTGACAGCCCCCGGGCAATACCCCCTCGATGGTCAAAGTCACTCAGGGCTTCAAGGGACTCACTCCCACTTCCACGGAAAAGGCCCTAGGATTTGGCTGTGCACTCTAAGCCACCCTAACAATCTCAACCCTAACGATCCCAATCCACCTCCGGGAATCCATGTGATTCTCACATAACCACTGCTTGTCAGGAACACGCCTGGCTCCTCAGCACCAGGGCAGAGTAATCCCTAATCCATGCTGGCTGTGAGCCACATCCTGGGCAAATCCTTGGAGGCCAATTACTAGAGAACATATTCACAGACACACGGACTCAGCAGGACCCTGCTAATCCAGCATTCCACTCCCAACTTCCGTACTCCAATAGCTCCTGTGACCCCGTTAACTTTTTTGGGTGGAGTATTTATAGGTGCCTGTGTGACTCGAGATAAAAATTCCAGGTGAGGGGATCCAGAAGCCAAAATTAGCTCAGTTTATCTGTCTCCAGGCATTCACCTGATGGCAGTTGGCATCCAGCCCGTGAGGAAACGCTGCACCACCGAGCTCTGCTTCAATTCCACGACAGAAACATTTCCTTCAAAAACAAAAGGAAAATTTAAAGAATGAAGATTAAATGAAATCCCAAGATGGGAGAGGGGCTGTAGTGCCCAATCCTTACCTGGAGCATCGGGAGGAGGCAGCTTAAGGACAAAGATCCCTCCTGAGGCAGAGGGAAGGGCAAAGAGAGCCTCCCCCTCGCTGCTCAGCCAGGCTGCAGAGGCCACAGAGTTGGGAGCCAGCCCCGGCACACTGGGAATCACGTAGTAATTGGAGGGATCCCTGATGTGGATTTTGCTGATATCCGTAAACACGGACTGCACTTGGCTCTCCGTTATCAGCTCCTGGAGGAAACAGGACAAAACAGCCTCAAGTTGTGCCAGGGGAGGTATAGGTTGGATATCAGGGAAAATTCCTTCACGGAAGGGGTTATCAGGCTGCAGTGGTGGAGTTCCCATCCCATGTGGATGTGGCTCTTGGGGACATCAGTGGCCTTGGCAGTGCTGGGGAATTGGCTGGACTCCATGATCCTAGATGGTTCCATAAACCAGTGAATCCTGAGCAAATATATCTCAGGCACAGAAAAAAACCCCACCAACACTGATGGAATAGCAACTGTCTCATTGATAAAAAAGATTTTTCCAGTAAAAAATCTCTGGGATAGCTCAGAGAAAACCGCTGGTGACAAATCCCAGGAAAAGCAGTTCTGCCACAGCACAGGGTCATCCCTTGAGAAAGCTCTCCAGAGCTCTAAAAGCAGGAGAGAAGCTCTCCAAGAGAGTAGAGGACCCTGGCAAAAAGCAGGCATAAGAGGAAAAGTCAGAGCAAATAAGGAGAATCACAGAATCCTGGAATGGTTTCAGTCAGAAGTGACCTTAAAAACCATCCAGTCCCAACCCACATCTGTGGAAAGATAGTAAATGTGATATAAACCCTGCCTAGGATCCATCTTCCACATGAAATAAAGATTCCAACCCCGACAAAACCAGCCTGCAGCCTTCTCAGCTGGGGAAAAAACAGTCAATCCAATCAGGAAGGGCTTTGAAAAGCCCAGGGTCGTTCCCAGTAGCAGCTCAACTTCAGTGTCACCACAGTCCACATGACACAGGTGGGAGACTCAGCCAGTTCCTGAGCAAAACAGGGCTAAATTCCCCGAACCTCCTCTTTTCCCTCTTGTTTCCGATGTATTTTGGGTCACCTGCCCCCTCCCAAGCCCTCCCTGCGGTGACGGGGCCGCCTGCCCGGCTCCCGGCGGCATTCCCGGCACTCACGCTGCGGTAGAGGCGGGCGGGGTGCGGGAGCAGCAGCCGGTGCACGGTCTGCGCCGTGAGCAGCAGCACCACCAGGTGACTCTGCACCTCGCACAGGTGGATCCCGCCCGGCAGGAACGGGCAGCCCTGGATCCGCAGCCGCACCGCGTTGTTCAGCAGGTTCACGTCCAGGGACTCCTCCACCAGCTCCACCGTATCCCCCGACGTGCTCCTGCGGGAACAGAGGGGCAGATGTGAGGATGAGGAGGGTCTGAGAGGGGAGAGAAGGGCAAAGATGAGGATGAGGAAGATCTGAAAGACAGGAAGGTCTCAGAGGGGTGAAAAGGGAAGAGGTGTAGATGAGGAGGTTCTAAGCGCGGCAAGGCGGACGGGGGCGTGCACTGACCAGCGCACCCAGCGATTCCTGGTGGCGGCCCCGAGCTGCGCTCTCTCTTGATAGCAGAAGCCGCCTGCGCTGTCGCTGTAGCGCCCGGCGGGGAGCGGGGCGATGCCGGGGGGCACGAAGAGCAGCTCCTGCGGGAGTCGCGGCGGGGCCCGGCCGGCCGCGCTCAGCTCCAGGCAGCTCCGCGCCGCCAGAGCCGCCGCCATCTTGGGCCGCCGCGGGCCCGCGCTCGCCATCTTGTGGAGCCACTCGGCTCGGAGCCCGGCGGCGGGCACCGGGATGGAGGATCAGGGCTGAAGGCTGAGGGCTCCGGGCACCGGGATAGGGGCTCAGGGCTGAAGGCTGAGGGCTCCGGGCACCGGGATGGGGGCTCGGGGCTAAGGGCTGCGGGCTCCGGGCTACGGGCTCCGGGCCCC
>VZRO01005395.1:4749-47010 GCA_013397915.1 Daphoenositta chrysoptera
AAAAAGGAGTTTTTAGGAATTTTTAGGAATTTTTACAGCTGCTGGTAGCTGTAGCGGGCACAGCATGGCCATGGGGCAGCTGGATGGATGAGGGATGTGGTTCAGGCTGCAGCCACTGGGCCCTGCTGCCCTGGGGCTGCTTGGGGGAGGGGCAACCAAAAAAGAGCCATAACTGGTGTTTCTTGGCTGCACTGGAGGCTCTCGGTGGGTGTTGGTCAATCTGTGCCAGACCCAGGATCCCTTCCCACAGCTGTGGCCCAAAGGCTTTATAGACCTAATTGGATATTCAATGTGGCTAAAACTGTTGAGATTTTATCACGTCTTTAATTAGCTTGCTTTCTTTCCCTCTCTCTTAAATTACTCATGCAGCTCCTACCACCCCGCCTTTCCCTCAGATGAGCCATGGCCACCATGTTCTTCTTCCTGCTGTATCTTGAACCAGGTGCAACCAGAACGTTGGAGATGAGAATTTTGGGACAGGGCTTGGGTCAGAGGTGCTTGGGGCCTGCAGAGCACGAGGCTGAAAACCTGACCCAGACTTGGTGGGCAGGTGGTGACATCCAGCTGCATGGTCACCACTGGGAATCAGGAAATGCATGCTGGGCACTGGCAGGCTTCTCAGCACATTTTGGAGGAGCAGGGATCAGTTTGGCCGAGGCTGCATCTGGTGGACCCTGGCAGCATGGAGGAGGGAGGGAGCCCTTCCACTAGGCTGCTCCTGGGAGCAGTGGCGGGGTCCTGCTGGGGTCGAGTGGAGCGTGGTTTCGTGCCAGCGTGGTGGTGTGTGCGCGTTGGATCAAACAGCGCCGTGGTGCTGCTTGTTGGATTGGCCAGGAAACGTTCAGAGCTCGATCGGGATGTTCTGGTCGGGATCTGTGAATGGGGTAAGGGAAGAACAATGCTGCGTTTGGAAGCCAAGTGTTTTCAGTGACATTCCCGTGCCCTCCGCTTGATCATTGAAGCATGTTAAGTATTGTGGTTTCAGTCAAAAGAGCTCCATGCTGAAAAGCCAGATGAGACTTGTATGGAGAGGAGTTTCTTGGCAGCTCAGAGCTCAGGGGGATCATAGGAGTTGGTTGCCTCTGCCCAGTACAGTGGAGCAGTGGGGATTTCCCAGAAGTGGATCAAGGGCTTCCAGCAGTGTAGCCCAATTGAACTCAGTCTCCCTGGGGAAAAGGAGCTGGTTTGAACTGTGTGCTGCCATGGGAAGAGGGGAAACAGAGCCGCAGGAGGAATCCAGCCCACTGCTTCCGCCACCACCAGAGGGGAGCAGGGGTGGCAACTCTTGCTTTTGGGCAACCACCACCCTTCTGCACGGGGCTTGGAGCAGAAGCTGTTGTCCCCTACACCTGACGAATGTGAGCATCACGCAGCAGCAGGAGCTGCCTGCCTGGCTTTCCATGTGTCAGACCTGCCCACAGTAGTGTGTGAGGATGTGCCACTGTCCCTGCGTGTCCTCACCTTGCAGCTGCCCACCAGCAGCAGTGCAGCCTGCAGAGCAGATGACCGATGACTCCTGAAGCCTGGTGCCATGTGTCCTTAAATGGTTTACTAATGGACTGTGACCAGGTGGGGTAGGGTTAGAAAAAACTGATTCTGCTTCGAGCTCCTTAACAAGGGTTGCATTGTACCCAGGACATCAAGCTGGACAGATTCACACATCACATCTCAACTATTTCATCACCTGACAAACTTGTTTGAGTATGTTACACCCTGACATCCTGGGACGGAGAACAGAAATATATTCCCTAACACACAGTGGGAGGTTAGAGTATGTGCAAATATTGAGATTGCTCCAAGAGTCCAGGCTGCCTGCCTACTGGGGTTGACAGCTCACTGCTCACATGTTCCATTTCTGGTTGGCTTCAGGTAGTTGGCTTCCCTCCTGATGATTGCCATTTACTCCATTGTTGCTTTTGTGACAGAGAAAAAAGTCTGTTTCTCCCCCTGTGTGGTAGTTCAGTTGACTAAAGGGAATTTGTAAGAACAGGAAACCCACAGCTCTCATGTGTTTCACTTCTCAGGCATGACATGTAGGCAAGGATTTGGGTGAAACCCTGAATTTGTGTGGTGATTGCTGAATGGGACAGAAAGGAAAGAGTGTGCCTCTGGATACATAGAGCAGTTACAGAATGTTAAATATATTTTGTTAAATGCATTCAGATTCAGTCTGCCCTAGAAACTTCTTGGAGTGAGATGGGAGATGCACCCACAACAAGGGATTGTGTCTGGGAAGAGCTTGAAGTACTGTCACTGACAGTCCCTTTAATGCCAGGGTTTTTCCCATGGATAGTGCCTCAGAATGGTGAGCTGGCAACAAGAAGCTTTGATCAGTGGCCTAAAACCTGGAGATGGAAGAGGAAGGATTGTCTGACAGGAGGAGGTTCGGGCAGTGTGGCTGGTGGCCTATTTGGAGACTGCGTAGACCAGGATGATTTGCAGTTTCATTTGCTGCCAGACTGGAGCTTCTCTTCTTCTTCCCCTTTCAAGTTCCTCAGGCCAGTGCCTCTATTATCCATGGCTCACACCACATCCTTCTCTTTCTAACTCCATGCAGTAACAAAGGAGCAATCTGCCCAGTCATTAAACCAATCCGAGCATTAAGAAGAAGTCTGCAGAGGAAGCAGGCTGGACCTTCAGCCTTGGATCACCAAGAGCTTGTCTGCCAGCGTGCAACCTTTGTCATCCAGTCATTGTGCTGCCCATCTTCTGGGTCCCCAGAATAGGGCTCCCCTATTCACCAGGCCACTTCTCTTTGTTCAGGCTGGTGGCACCAAATACACTTAACTCTTCCCAGCTCCTTGCATGCCTTGGCAAATCCCGTGCAGTTGAGTTTGGATGTCCTTTTGCACTGATGTAGAAATAATTGACTGTGACCCTTTCACATGCATCTGTGACTTGCAGCAGGATCACCTGAACGCACCCAGTTTGCTTGCACAGTGATATCTGATTTTGCTTGTTCTGTCCGGCCGCCTTTGCAGTGAGTCAGACATCTCTGAGCAACTCCATCTGCCTCCTGGCTTTCACTCCCAGGAAGTGAGAGACCAAAGGAGACTCCCCTGTGGCCCACCCTAAGGTGTGGAGTGTGAAGTTAGCCTGAGGCGATGTCTGCTCTCATCTCCTTTCTTCTCCCCACTGTAATGCTCCGATGGAAAGGATGACCTTGCTTAATTGGACAAGAACGAGCCTTCTTGCAAAAAATCAGAGGTTGGGTTTTTTTCAGCTTAAACAATGCAAAGTGTAATGGTCCAAGTGTCAGGGTAGCTGCAGTGTTGGCTTTATAGTTACCAACTGAATCAACTTGGCTGCCTCTCCCAGGAGTTTGGTGACCTTTTTCTTTCTCCTCTATCTCCTTTCCCTGTGTCTTGCTAATGAGGACTTCTGTGTGGACACTGAAAACTATATATAAATGTGTCTGTGCCACTAACCAAGTAATTCTTGACCTAATTAAGCAGAGCTTCCTTTGGCAAAAGCCCAGCTGGCAGTGGCATGCCACTTTTGTGATAGTTTTCATAAACAGCTGTAATAAAAGCAGCTGCATTGCTTTGATGCTCTGTGTGAGGGCCTGGTAGGATCCTGCATGCTCATTACAGAGAGCCTCAGAGCTGGATTTCGGGGGCTGGTGCATGAAAATCTACGGAGGGGTTTCCCATTCGCCTGAAGTTACACGGGTGCTGCCCACAAGAAAAGACTGACTCGCTCTCTCTTAATGAGGCCTTTTCCTGTAATACTGGCTGCTGCTTTCACTCTTCAACAATCTTGGCCCACCACTTTCAGAGCTTGTGGACTAGGCAGGTATTTCTGAAAGCACTCACCTGAATAACCACTTTCCTGTTGTTCTTTCCCTTGCCCAGGGAGAAGCTCTGCTGCCTTTCTGTGATGCACTTACCCCGTGGTCAGCTCAGGGCAGCGCACTCACCGTGACTCAGGATGCCGGGCAGTGCGTGATCCCTCGACCTCCGTGACCCTAAATAATTCGAGCACAGAATGGGGTTTACCCTGGCATGAAAATGAGCATGGGGAGAAGGGTATCATGACTCCCAGGAACACACGGGCAGGCAGCTGCTGGGAGCTTTGGAGAAAAAGCAAGTAGCACAGGGAGGACAGAGCCACCTTGTTTCTACAGCACCCCGGACTTGGTACCTGCTGACTTTCCCTCTGGCAGCCACCCGGCTCCTCCAGGGGAGGTTTCCCTGGGGACAGGAGCTTTTTTCAGTGCATTCAGTGGGGAAGTGCTGAGAAGTTTTGCAGATTGGGTGCCTGAGTTGCAAACCCTCTGACCATAAGAGAAGTTGGACTCTGTGCAGCTGCCTGCTACCCTGCAAAATAGGAACTGTGATACTTAGTGACTTTATGTACCTCAGTAAGTGCTATGACAATAAAATATGTGTATTTTTAATCCTACAGCTGTCTCTGGCAGTGTCACAGAGACCCATTATTTGCCTGGGAGAGATGGGGACTCCAGGTCAAATTAGGTATAATCTCTTGTCAAAGGACTCCTGTATTTTCTCTGTATGCCATTATTGTCCTGATTTGTGATAGAGGCTTATGCTTTATCTTATGATAGGTTATGCTTGAACAATTTGCACAAAACTTTAATAAAAGTTCTCCTTGTGGAACGTGGTCCCTGTTCCTCTCTGACCATACCCGATATACAACGTACTCTTGAAGTTAGCTATCAGTTTTTGCATGAACTAGAGCTGTACTGCTGGTTAAAAAGTTCCAAATGAAGGAGAAAATGAAAGAGTTTTAAACAAAGCACAGAAATATTCAGTCCACATGAAACACGTTAACTACAAGTTTCAAGACTGTCGCCTCTAAACAGCCAAGTGTCTTGGGTTAGGTGTTTTTGCTACATAGAGAATTTGAGTGAGCACGTCTAACACCAGGAATTCTGCCAAAGCAGGTTTAATACTCCTACGTATGCAAAAAAGCTGTGGTCTTGGGAGAAGCAGATGCTGCAGCAGAGCAGTTGTGAGAGCAGGGCTAGGCTGCATCAGAGATTTTAGTTCCATTTCAGTAACAACTGCTTATAACAGATATTTGGAACACTGAAAAAATACTCTCAGTTTTTGATGTATTCGTCCAGCTAATGTGACTTGGACCCCAGACTGGCTGAGGGTCTTGAGGAATGATGGCTCTAGGGCTAGCCACAGGTTTTACCATTTCCTCTTGCTGCCAGTCGTGACTGTGCTGTGAAATGGATACGATTTAACGTGCAGGTTTTCTTCCTGATTAACCAAACGGATGCATCTTGCTGCAATTATCATCCTTCATTTAGCATTTCAAGGCCACTTACCCCGTTCTGCAGGCCCTGGCTGTCTGAGGGCTGAGTGCAGTCACTCCTGGCTGTACCCTCTGGGCCGGGAAAGTGCCTCCCAGCCCTGGCTGTCAGAGCGTTGATTCACCCACCGATCCCACCCATCCTGCCTCGTCCCTCACCCTGGCCCTTCTCACGCATTCATTAGGAGAATGCCTTTCCCGGGTCCTGGCAGCGGGGTTGGGGTAGCCCCTACCCCGGGTGGGTTGGTGCTCGTGTGCTGCAGGGATGGAGCCGGTGCAAGGCTGGAGCAGAGACCAAGCCGTGCTCGAGTGTCTGCCTGTCAGCCCCTTCCTGGTGCTGAACCACCTCCGTGGGAGCATCTGCCCAGCTGGGAGGCAGGCACGGGGCCAGGGAGGAGGGCAGGGGCACAACGGGGCACATACAGGGGTGAGGAGCTGAGGGCAGCAAGGGCTGTAACCCTGGCTGGGCAGTAGGGAGGTTCCTGCAGAGCTGACCTACGTGTCTGTGGGGAAGAGAAAGCTGTGGGTTTACCATGGGTTTAAGCTCAGCGTGGCATGTGTGCCTGCTGCCTGCCCCACTCTGACATCACTGCCTTTGGCAGGGTGAACACAGATATTTTAATTGCTTCATATTTTCTGCTCTTTTGTTTCCATATTTTTAGTTTGATTTCTTTTTAGGTGGCCGTGAAATTAGCTATACTTCACAGGGAGGCCTGGAATGAAGGTTTTGCAATGCATAAAGTGTCTTTTTACTGCTATTACTACGTTATGTACTTTTTAAAGACACCATTTGGTTTTCAAGGCTCTCCTTCTGCCTTCCCCCTCCCCTTTTCCCAAAAGGTCCTTATGGTTGTTTATTATGCTGTGGTTACAGTAGCTTTGTGCGTGTGTGTGGATGTAGATGCTTTGTTTCTCCACCTCTCATCCCATTACAATTCTTCAGTATGAAGTTGTTCTCACTCCCACACCAACAAACCCTTTGGGCCTGGTCCTGCCTTCTCTTCCATCCATCCCTTCCTTCCCTCTCCCTTTAACCACTGATTTATAAAATGTTGTGTTTTGGTTTCTGGTACATGCTAGGTGAAGAGACCCACTGTGTATATCAGGGCCATCTAAGACACTCTGCTGGAATGGAAGGTTTGGCTGAGGCAAGCTCCTAGGGAATGTTCCCCTGCCCTGCCCAGGTGTCTTGGATGCTCAAGGGTCCCTCCAATAGCATCAGATCCCTAAGTATGCAACAGGATCTGTTCCCAGTGTATGATTCTGCATGGAAGTGTCCACAGCTAAACAGAAGTGGTTTTAAACTGGGAGGGTATCTCCCCCATAATCCCGCTGGTGGGGTGTAGCTGTGTGGCCCTTGTGGGGGTATCCCTTCTCCAAGGAGCCATGGGGGCTGTGCAGCACTTCACAGAAATGTGGGGAGGGTCACCTTGAACAGCCTGATCAGACCTCTGGACTTCTGGTTCCCTGCATGTGGAGGGGATGGCACATGGGGTAGGGCTGCACGATAGACCCTTTCCCAGCAGGATGGGAACTTGTATGACTCCCAAACTGGGATGAATAATCAACCCCTTAGTTCTCATGAGGCACATGATGTTTCAAGGAAACAGGAGACATCATGTGAATTTTGGAGTACTTAAGATGGTGAGTTTTTATACAAAAAGGCTTTTTAACAGCCAAATGGCCCAGTTGAAAGAGATCAGTGTATAGCTTGGACCTCTGATAGGAGTGAACTCTGCTCCATTCATCCCATCCCTCTGTGCAGGGGGTTGGAATTGACTCTGTGATTTGCACTGAGTTTGCTCATCCTCAGCTCCTCAGCCCAGCTTCAGCCCTCTGTAATTCTTGCTTATTGAGCATTCGCTCTGATTGTTGTACCAGCCTCTGGATCCAGCTCACACACAGGTGTGGAGCAAGGAATAGAATCTAGGCAGACCCTCCAGACCTGAGCCCAGGCAACTGGGCTGAATCCTTCTCCAAGATCTCAGCCTGTAGGAACAGATGGCCTCCTAGAACCTCTCCTCCTGAACTGATGCTGTAGGGGGGAGAAATGAAAATACTTTCTGATGCTGTATTTCAGCTCTTAGAGAAAGGAAGATAAGGAATATACAGGGGAGGAAAGAGTGGCCTTTATTCCCACCAGGGAACCTCTACCTTTTGATCCTCCAGTTTAGACAAGGAATAGGGTCCCTATATTTGGGAGAAGAGAATATAGCTGTGAATACAGCTGTGAAATGTGCTGTCATCCTCTCCCTTGCCAGCCAGGCTGGCTAGTGCTTTCTGCCACCACCCGTGTGTGTTCCCTTGCCATAACACTTCCCTTCTTACAGTTTCCATTAGCCCTCAGTAAGCAGTTGTACATCTTTGGGGATCTTACTTCACTTTGGGACCTGACACCTGCAACTGTTCTGCTTTCCCGACACTAAGGAAAGCCTTTTGCCAGGAGCAGACAGTGGCCTTGCAGCCTGAGAAGGCACAGCCAACGTCACCTGTAAGGAGAGGGACCTCAGCAGGCTTGGCCAATTCCTCACCGGTCCCCACCAGTGACATTCCTCTATGGCAGTCGGGTTCTGGGGCAGCTCTGTGCTGCTGTGGGTACGATCCGCAGCCAGTACCTGGAGTGAGTGTTTGTGGAACTGCAGCGTGTGAACCTGCCCTGTGATCAGCAGACGAGCAGGCTGCCTTCCCCACAGCCTGCACCACCTGAGCACGGCTGTGCCGGGAAGGGCTGCCTCCCTCCCCGAGGCTGGGCTGGGCAGAGATCCAGCAGCCAGGCTGAGGAAGGGCTGCGGTGCTGTGCGGCTGCCAGGAAATCTGAACCCTCCAGGCAGGTCTGAAGCTCAAAAGAAGCTCATTAGGGCTCAGCTGTGTAAGGGGGTTCTGCCTGTCCCATGGTCCTGTACACCAGCTGTGTCACCTGCAGTGTGCCCTGGCTCTTGTTTGCAGATCTAGGGAGTTTAGGGTTGGGTAGGCACCGTGTAAGCAGAGGAGGAAGAGGCAGAAGGCCTCCTGTGCCCAGACTACTGATGCTGGTGAACGTTTTATTCCAATGTTTGTTCTTATTAATAAAAGGTAGAGGGTCTTTAGAATAGGTCTTTCTGCCTTTCAGCTGCTTTTTATAAAACCTCTGGAAAGTTTCCAGTCTGATAAGGATGGGGGAATGCTGCTCCCAAGATATACTTTGCATTAAGTGAGTCTGGGAGAGTCGAGGTGGAGACAAGGATCTCAGGCACAGAAGCTACCCACTCCCACCTGCGTGCTTCAGAAGTCATGCTCCATCTTGTGCTCTTTGTGATGCAATGAATTGTTCAACCTGTGCTAAAAGCCCAGCCCAAATTCAGAAGCAGAAAGTGAATCCACCCAGCTCCTTGTGGTTAGGAAAATGTCTATGAAGTGAGGGAGGTGGGTTCAAAACCCCGTGGCTGGTAAAGGAAACTAATTCAAGCATCGCGTTTGCTGAGCAACCACAGAGTGAGGCTGCAGAGGGAGCAGGCTGCGCCCAACAGAGGAAACGCTCCTGCACCTCCTCACTGAGGAGCACCAGCAGTTCCCTTAAATCCCTGAGCTTGGTCTTCCCTACCACTCCCTGCCTCGATGCAGAGTGGTGGCTTCCCCAGCCCGCAGCCTCTGTGCTCTGACACCTAATGTGTGATGTTGGGATCTGGTTCATTCTCCTGGCTAAAGCAGCCACCTCCTTTCCTGCACCAGCTCGGGAAGGCCCATGTCCTGCATCGGCTCTGGAGTGCTGCCAACCCTGGATGGACGTCCTTCCATCCGTTCATGTGCGACTCTTTCTGTGACAACAGTGCTGGTTTTTAACCCCTTCTCATGATGGAGTTGGAGAGGCCTGGGCTGCTCTGCCACACAGGAGAGCCAACACCCCAGGCTCTCTGCAGCATCTCGCAGATTGTCTCTTCCTGGGTGGCAGGATCTACACTTGCCAAATTCTTCCACACCTCCCTAGCCAACACCAGGAACCAAGCAGAGCCCCAAGAGGGATATATCCCTAACAGGAACCAAGCTTCCTCATTCCCAAGCCAAGAGGTGCTTGAATCAGCATCCTTTGGGCACAGATAGTGCTTGTGTATCTGAAGCTCTTCGGGCAGAGTAAAGCACTGCCTGTAGCTCATCCCACCATCAGTGCTGCCCACAGACTAACGAGACTTCAGGCGGCACCAGCAGCTTGGTGCGATGTGAGCCGCCGCGTTAACAAACCAGCAGCCACCCCTGCCCTGCCCTGGGCTGCGACAGCTCAGCTCAGACAGCTCTCGGTGCTCCCTTTCCTTCCTCAGCAGAGATCTGTGTCACCATGAGGGCACGACCCGCTGCTCTCAGGACATGCCCAGCCACCGCTCCGCACAGAGGCCTGTAAGGCCGAGCTGCGGCTGCCCTGGCTGCAGGGGCAAAGAGCTGCTCTGTGGTTTGCCCTGGGTTCCCCCCCGCAGCTGCATGCCTTGCGTGCAATCTGCAGTTTTAATGACCAGTCACTAGATCTTAAAATGGGCTTTTGCAATCATTCTCTCAGCTTTACTTCCCCAAATGACACAGTGGGAGTTGTCACCCCACTGCTAACCCATTTTCCGAGTTACTGGAATGCTGAGCATCAAACATTCTTGGGGAGCCCAACCCCACCACTGCATTACTATGCCGTGGTGAGCCATGAGCATCTCTTCAAATGCCTGTTCCTTACAGCAGAGGGAAGTGTGACTAAATTGGTCTCTGAATTTGCTTCAGCACTTCAAAACATCTAGGCATCATGACCCCAAAACCTCAATTTTCTCCATGTTCTGATGGAAAATTCAGGGATGGAGGGATGGCCATTATGACTGTTCTGTCTGCAGGGGCCCCTTGGGTGAGTTATTTCCTACCAGGCTCGCTTCCTGTGCTCAGTCCACTCCACACCTTCAGCTAAAAATGGTCTTTGAAAAAACTTCTGGCCAGTAACAGAAGAGTGTGGATCCAGGGATGACACAGAGCTAACAATTTCTTCTCTCATTTGAAAGCTAACCCTCTCAAATGCTCCAGAACTCATCCTGGATCCAGGGATGTACAAAGAAACTGTCACCAGGCTGTAGTCTTAACTAGACATCAGTAAACCTTTTTATAAAACAGGAAGGTTTAGCTGCTCAGAACTGCCCTCTGGAAATTTAATGATCTAATCCAGGGTTCTTCAATAATTGCCCAATTCCCATCAGATCAAGTGAGCGAGCACCTTCCCAAAGCTGAGCTCCACAGACACAGGTAAATCAGATGACTGAGAATACGGCTGGTTTCCTACAGGAAAAACGCAAGACCAGATATATTTCACACAGTGTTATTCACACATTTTCATTTTGATTTTTACAGTATATACACATGAACATTACATTATTCAATATGAGCCACCTGGAGTCAAACCTAATCAAACTGGTCCATAAACAATCTATATCAAAAAGCAATACTTGAGCAAAAAGTCTAGTGGTTCTACCCAAACCCTAAAATAGTTGAAAGGAAATCCAGTGATTTTCATGTTCCTGGATAGAATTTATGCACAAATGATCTCAGGAGAGCAACTGGAAGATTATACTCAAGATATTGAAAGCACCAAGGGTGACAGTTACAGGACTGTTTAAATTCAACCATGGCATGAGTGCTGCAGGGACAAAGTACTGGGACATTATCAGTTTCTGCCTGGACATCCCCGAAAGCCTGACGTACTGTCTTAGGAGTGGAAGGAATGTCGGCTCTGTAGGTTAAAACACACGGCACAGGTACACAGGGTAAAGATAGTCACTGAGGAGAATTGATGTGTCCAAGGAAGTGGCTCAGAAGTCATCCTTTGGGTGACTACGGGAAAGCTCTGGCTCCAGTGACAGGGCTGGTACCTCTGGAGAGGAGTTTTGTGAACTGCCATGCAAAAACTACTTGGCAATTAGAATTGTGCTTACTCAAAATAACGAGGCCTACTACTTCACTTCATGCAGGCACTGGAAGTAGGCCAGAAGAAACTTTCCCATTTGCCTATTAATGAGTTATCACTACCATTAGAAACGCAGCACCTCAGATATCTGCTTTAGTAACAGTTATGTAACCCTGGTATCAACAGTAACGTGACAGAATTCCTCATACAAGTTTATACCACTACTATTTTCTTTCTCATGATCACGCGCCTACCAAAACAGCCTTTTATTTGATCAATGCTCAAGACGTTGTTTCCAAACTACCATGCTGATCAAAACTTTAGGTTAAGCCATCCAAATGAACATTTTACACAAAATACTTACTTCAACAACATACAAAGCACTTTCTTTATCTTTCAGAAACTGAATATACAAAGTAAGCTTTTTCCAAAATATTTCCATAGGCAAAGGATTAAAAAGGATTTTAATTATACACATATGGTCACAATTCTGCCTTAAAAAGATCATTGGGAAATGTACATAAGGCCGCTTGTATATGTACATCATCTTTATGTTACTGTTACAATGTCATATGTCCAGAGAAAAAAATCGACAGTATCATACATATTTGCTTTACGCTGGGAGAAGGCTATTCAAAAATACAGTACTCTTCTGTACAAAAAAATCATGCCACATTTATTAAGATGGAAGAAGCATTGGTTTCTGTGATAACCAATTATTTCAGTCCACTTCTTACTATGCTTATTTATCCTGATTTAAAATTTGAACAGATTGATTTCCCAAAGTGTCCATATGAACAGAATCAACAGCTGTGTTTTAAACAAAACATAATGTTTCTCACAATAGATATAAAGAAAGCCGGTTCATATTTTTGAAACCATATAAAGATAGAATTTTAAAAAAATCACTCTTGATTTGCTGAAATAAATTTACATTATACAACACTATATGCCAGGGGGAAAGAAGGGAATGGGGATATGAATATACACTAAAATGCAAATTTTTGTCCCAAAAAGGAGTAGAACAAATTACATTTACAGCATGAAGGTTTACAAATGTACATCTGTACAACCAAGGTAAGCATCACTACTAAATTAGCAAGGCTTTGTAATAAACATCGAAACGAGAGATTTGTTTTCAAACTGTAAACTTACACCTATTAACTACACGTATACAATGCATATATTTATAGGAAGCAAAAAGCTATCTGAATATTTAATCAATCATGCTTAAAGGTTGAGCTATCAAGTTTACTTTTCAGTGGCCCCTTCTTTTTATCATTACCTATTTTTCGCATCTACAGTGAGAAAGCAAAATAAACGCTCAACACTTTCAAATCCTTACAATTCTATATGCAAAATAAAAAAATACAAATCTCTACTCTTCCTGCGTTGTAAAACTGACTGTAAAGTTAATACAGGGTTTAATTCTTTTCCAAAAGAGTACTTTGCTGAATGGAAGTACCACCATCATTTTAATCCCTCTACCTTGTATAACAATTAAATATATAAGTATATACAGCACTTTCTTTTTAATACATTGCTAGAGAAAACCTTAGGGCATGATTTAAAAAAACCTGTGTCCACAGCAAGTGCCAAAAACTAGTCTTTTAAAGTTTCCATTGTTTTGTTCTTCCCTACGTTAATTTGCTGTGCCCTTTTTGTTATTTGGATAGGATGTTGTGAACCACCAAAATACAACTTAACTTTTCAACATGTTAAATAATGCTTATGCAGCTGATCAATTTTAATCTGGTATAAAAGACTTCACACAAAAGGGAAAAATAAGGATTAATTCTATATACAACTCTATAAACCTGTTGTGCTATGATGCTGGGTAGACCTACCAGATTGCAAGCCAGTGTATTAAAAGAATACTGTACTTTTTCCCTTTAAAAACTATTTCAGTGACTTTACAAGGTAAAAATTTACAAAATATGTGACAGCTATTTTGATACAATTACATCATATACAGGCATTCTGTGCTTTGCCAGCCATCCAATCTGATAGGTCTCCGGATCAGGGCTGGAGATATTTTTTCTGTTTTTTAACAATTCACTCCCCAAAAATATACACAAGAATAACAATTTTACAAATGGATGAACAAAGTCAATAAATAGATTTAAAAAAAAATCAGAACATTTAGAGTTAAGTTGTAGGTTTTGATAATTCACAATTTAATTTTTCTTCCATTTCTCTTTGTCTTTTACAGCATCCCATTTGGTGGTCCACCAATAGGCCCCAGATCAGCACTGTTCTTCAGGTAATACTTTTCCAGCTTGGCCAGAATGTGTTTGCCATAGGTGTATTTACGCAGAGTCGTGATGTGGGGTCGAATCTGTAATAAGAAACATGTTTGGTTTTTTTACCATCCACACTTCTAAGTAGAGGTAACTACACTTTGAAAGAATTATGCAAAAAGATGCCAGAAGTATTTCAGAGTTTTGGAAGTTTCTGGAAATATGTGAAACTGGTGATTTTGGCTCATCAAATAACTGACGTTCCTGCTGCAGGAAAAGGGAGGTAGTACTTTTGTGGAAGAGCCCTGCTGGTGACTGGGGGAAGCAGAGCTCCTGCAGGAATATCCCGGGCCCTGTGTTAAATTAGGCCATTATGGCAACCATACTTTTCTCCATGTCTGGATATTCGTAAGTAGAAATGTGCTTCTATGTGGGAATCTCTTTAGGGGGAACTGCAGAATGGATTTATACCCACAACCAGAAAATAAAAAGAGAAACTGTGGGGACCTGTGTGGTGGCCTGTAAGGCCGAACACCAAAAGCCTCCCTCTCCTCCTGAAAGGCAGCAGCCGGGAGATCTCTCTTGGTCAGGGTGAGCGGATTGGCTCCTCCCCAGATCCTTTGTTCCCTCATCATGCTGTATGCACCTTTCGTTACTGCTATTGGTTTGGTATCTCTCCTCTCCTTTTCTACCCTCCATGCCTCCCCTTCCAGATTGTTCTCCCTTCCCCACTCTCCCATTGGTCCCCGTTCTGGCCACTCCTTCGGGTTTCCCTGTTGGCCCCTGTACCCCAACCCCGCCCAGGCACCGCCCCTGTGCCCTGGGACCATCGGCCCTCGGGCTCTCCCTGCCTTCCTCGTCCCCATACAAAACCCCACGGCCCTGCTGTGTCTTTGTTTTCCCCTCTGGGAACCTTCACACCAGGTAAATTAAAGTTCTTCTGTGGAACCCCATACAGAGACCCTCCCTGGCCTCCTTTATGGCCGCCGGGCTGCGGGGCCGTGCTCTCTGGGAAGGCTGCGGATTGCTGCGCCTGCCGCGCTTAAAAACGGCACCGCAACACGAAACCTGTGTTTCTTCTCTTATATTAACTGTAATCATTGATCCATTTTCCCCTTAAAAGTAGTTTCACAGAAAAACTGGCACAAAGACAGGAGATGAAAGCCAACTTTTTAAACTTTCCTTTTTTAGCTCAGTGCTCAGAGACCTGAACGTTTTCTGCTTTGCCAAGCTCCACTAAATGCCACGGTTCTACATCAAGTTCTGGATTACAGGAGCAGTGAGTTTGACACGTGCAGGGAAGGGTGCTCTGGCAGAAAGGCTCACACAGATGGTATGTTAGAATCAGTCCAACGTGCACACACGTACCTTGTGCATGATGATCTTCCTCTGGGCGGGCTCGGCCATGTCGATCATCTTCTGCACCACGTAGTTGGCGTACTGGTCCTTCATCATGGTGTATAAGGCACTGTGAGGGCCGTCGTTCTGGCAGCACACCTCGTCGATCAGCAGGGCTCGCTCCGCACGGGACGCGTGCGTCACGCATTTTTCTACCACGTTGCTGAAAAATAAGGCAAGTCCATGGTGGGACTGGAGGTGTAACATTCTTTCAGGTAACCATTTTAAATTTATCTGGAAGTTTATCGGTTCTTCAGGGTTCTTAATGCCAGTAAAAAGTATATTGCAAACGCATCAATTCCTTATTTCCAAATCTCCAGTGTAATGACTGAGGAAGTTACAAGATTATATAGCTCTATTATTTCACCCATGGGAAAAGGTTATTTTCTGATACTTATTATTTTGTAGGAGAGACTTTTCCACTGGACCTACATAGCTATACTGGACTTAAGGCTGTGGATGTGTTCTAGTACATCTATTTTTGTTGTGGGACCTTTGAAGACACAACAGAGAAAGCCAAATATGAAGATTCCCGCTTTTTGAATAAATGCACTTTCCAGGAGCCTGCCTACATCAGAGATTCCATCAAATATTCTTTTGTAGATCAAGTCTCTGACCTTCCAGAAGCTGGAAAGGCCATCAAAGCTTGTAACACAGCAAAATGATCCTGGTCCTAAATTTGTGCTTTAGAAATTAAACAAATTAGAAGATTATGAAGAGTTCTGTTCAGGCAAAGAAAACTAAAATCCAGATAAACTAGTTTGCTAGCAATTTTTAAAACAAATACCCCCATAATGTCACAATGCATTTCTACTTCATTTTGGTGACAAGGCTAGTCTCACTAAATCACCCAGAATGAATTCTGAGGTATATTTTTCCTTAGCAAAAGGCACATAATCCTTATTTCAGCAAAAAGCACGGAAGAGTAAGTTTTGGGTTCTAATTTCAGAACAGTTCAGGCCTCCTACAGCAGTCTTTCAGACTAAGGCAGAAAATCCTTGTTAGACTGAACTGCCACTTTTTAAAGTGAGCCTTGTTATACTTGCAAATTGCTAGGCTGGATTGAGAGACAGCAACTCCCAGCTTATCATCATCAGCACATCACCCAAGTTCCAGCAGAGCGTTTCACCTCGCTCTGGGCATCGTCATATGAAAACCTGGAAACTATTCCCTGCACTTGCACAAAGTGAACAAAAGCCATCCCATAAAACCCACAGAATCCCCTCTGTTTTGCTACAGAACATTTGCCTCTTCCCTTACCCAAACCTAGTACAAAAATATCACTACCATTCATCTCTATAAAAATATGAAATTTCAGGAGGCAAGGCAAGAGACACAAGAGAAAAAAATTATTGCATCCCTTTTGTAACACAAGAAATAAATCCCATACTACAACTTTACAAGGTTAATGAATCTTTAAAAATGAAAGTTGTGCAATACCTGGCAAATTTGTGCTGACTCAGAGCTAAAACTTTTCCTCTTATTTCTGAAACAATTTTGCTTTTGTCTTCAGGACGACCATGCTCCAGTACATGTTGAATAACGTAATTTCCATATTGATCCTGAAAATAAGATGACTTCAATTTTCTTTTGTGTTCATACCAAGTAATAAATACAGACAGCTTTTGTACATGAGCCTAAAGTATGAAATTACTATTTGCATGGGTATCAGGCAAATACAATAATGTCAACATTACAGTAGCAAAGTGATGCAAAACATCAAGAATTACTTAAGATTATTATTATTAATTACTTACTTCATCAAGAATTACTTAATGGACCACAAATTTTACACGAAAAATGTACATAACCTATAAAACCAGTGTTTTGCTAGAATATCTTTTATCCTCTTAAAGAAAGAAGTCCTTAAATTTAAGATCATACTTTTTTAACAGCAGTAATATTCCCCTGAACACCAAGCTACAGTCAAAAGTGTAAGAAAAAGGCTTTTTATATCTTCTTTGCCTCCCAACTTCCAAATTCATTTTCATTAAAACTATGGAAGGAAAGAAAAACAAAAAATCAATGTCTACAAAACTGAGTGGCAAATGCATTTAAACTAGGACACAAGAGCAAATTATGATAACAACAAAAAACTCTACAGTGCATTAAAAATGAGTGTACATGCACTAACCTGCACTAGCTGTTCTGTGTGTTGATGCAGTTCTTCTAAGATTGGCAAAGTCTGCTCAGCAGTGCAGTGCTCCAGAATACGCTGAATTACTCTACAACCATATGGATGAGTTGAAAGTACAAATACCTTGAAAATAGGATTGCAAACTGAAGTTAAACCAACTGAAGCTCACATCTATTGCAATATTACTGTGTTCAAACTGGAACTGAACATACCAACTACTATTAAAAAAAGTTTTGCCTGCCAAGACCAGAACTCCGTTTCCAGCAAGGGTCAGGAAAAGACGAAAAAGCAGGTTTTTGTATGTCAAGGACTCCAGAAACCATGTAACTAAGAACCCAAGTGTTCATTACAATGTTTCTAGCCTACAAAGCTGCGAAGGAAAGCCTGGTAATACGATTCTTCCTAAGTGCTGTTCAACTTTCAAGCTTTCCTTTTTACCTAATTTTCAAATTTTAAGACTTAGACACTTATAGAAAGGAATTCAATAATGGTGGCTGATTTTTACCAATTTCATGTTTCAGCATACACAACAGGCTCCCAGCTTCAAAGTTTGTAAATAACTACTCAAAACCTACAGCCAAATCTTGCTTATATTCCTTTTGCTTGCTTCTCCAGAAGCTAGGTTTGTGGTTTGGGGATTAATCCAAAAATTTCAGTGTTGGTCAGGACTGAACACAGAATCTTGTATGATTAGGCATCAATTCAAATGATGCAGGCAGGAGAACATTATAAGTAATATCACGTAAGTATGTCATTTTTCATTTGCCATTTCATATTAGCTAATATTTTCTATAAATAATTACTTGGTGCTTAGGATGAATGTTCAATGAATGTGTGTAAATAAACATGTGATAAAAGTGTGTAAATAAACACACATTTTAGTCAAGGGGCTCTATTTACAGTTTAAAAAATGCATCTCATGTACCTCATACACACTTTTTGGTGTAAAAAGACCCAGCCCTAGAAACCTTGGTATGCAATTTAGTACTATGTATAACTATAATTCAGGTATTGCTGTTGTGTAAAATGAGAAAGATATTGCAGATTTTATTAGGAAATACATTTGGCCATCCATTAAAGTAAAATTTAGTTATATAGCCAAGTTAGTAAGATTTTTACAATTCTTCTCAAGACTACAAAGGTACATGCTTGTCTCAGAGGATTAAAATGTTATTTAGCTGAAGCATAATCACTAGCCTGTAGCACAGTATCAATCTTATAGTAATAACTTTTTTTGGAAACAAAACAAAAACCCCAATCTGAAGTAAACAAATATGACACCCCCTTCACTGCACACTAGCCCATATGTAGGGAACAGATTAGTGTATTTCATCACTGCAGTTCCGTAAGGACTGACATTCATTGGGAAACACTGAAAGACACACGTGCAACACGAGAGGAAAATGTAATTTTTAATGAAAAATATATGCTAGAGAGCACATACTTTATTATTATATAAAAAATGACCCTGTCAAGAGTTGTGAAGGAAATGTGAAATGGTGTTATCACAAAAGAGAAACACAAAGCCTGGGCACACCAAGTCCCTTGTATGTATTTATATGACATCCACAGTGTGTATTTATAACACATCCTAACAAGTCTTTCTAGAGCCTCCTCTCCAACAAATTAATCCTTTTACAGCATGTTAACTGTCTCTCCAACAGCTTTTCCATGTCACCATTCCCTTTTTATTCTACTTTAAAGCAACGAATTGCCAAACACTATCTTGCACATGCAAATGATGGACAAATACCTGCTAATCTTTTTCTGTGAAATCTAAGCAACCTGCAAAGAAGAAATGAACCATTGACACTACCTGTCCCTTGAATGCATCAATGATGAACTGGAGCGACTGGGGCTGAACACACTCAATGCATTTTTGTACAACGTGGTTTCCATTTTGATCTTTCACGCATTTCAGAACATGGCCATCCAGCTCTTTCACCATTTCATTCTGGAAAAACAAAGATTATCCTTGTTTTTTTGATGATATTTCCCGCCCCCCTTAAATAAGGAAAAGTTTAATTTCTTCCTGACTCCAATCTTCATATTCACTGCTGTTAACTGTGAACCTCAGTATTTTCATTTAAACAACTATTTTAGCCCCTAGGATATTTCAAGATGAAGGGAATAATCAACAATAATCAAGTAAAAAGAGAGATACAATAAAAATAAATAAATAAAATTTAAAAAGCATTGCTCTAACTTACAATTACCTGCTGGTCAGGTGAGATTGACTCGAGTGCTTTCTGGATAACACGACAGCCATACATCTGGAGGGCCAATGGCAGAACATGACCACGGATGCGTGTTGCCAGGGCTAACTTTTGATCAAGGCTTCCAAACTAGAAGAAAATAAATATGCTGTTAACAAATGAAGACATATTGCAGTGTGCTGGAATTTACATGTCAGAGTTAAGTATTTTCAAGATGTACGTAACTGTAATATTTAAGTAATTTTTCACTTTGTATTTTTGGTGGGTATATTTACCAAAAGCTTTTCTTTTCTAAATGCAACATTTTGTAATATTCAACATCCAGTCACATACCTGCTATCAAATGCATGACCTTGAAAGACAACAGAAGAAATCAATATAGTTTTTATTTGTCTTCTGTAGGAATATTTAAGTGCAATGAACCACTTTTTCCAATAAATTATACCAGGCAAATTGATCACAGGTCACTATTATGTATGAATCCAAATCAGATTTGTCCTGCTGTCTCAAAACTTGTACTGTCAGTGTATCCCGCATCACATAAGAGAGGACACTGAAGTGACCACCTGGACAGTCAGCTGGTGGCACAGCAACATTCCTGCAGCATTGCTGAGAATTATCAAACTCCACACCTGTAGTCAGCTCTGAAGAAAAGTGTGACCAACTTCACCTGCCTCCTTAAACACTGAACAGAGGTCCCCTACTACATGTAAGGCCACAGGCACTTTTTTCTGGAGAAATATTCTGCAGAGTTCAGATGAAAACACTCAACTGACAATGATTAACTGTGTATTCATCCAACTTAACATTATGGAAAAAACAGCAAATGATGACCCTTGAACAAAATCAAGGTCAGTGCATATCATATGTCAGTGACACTTTTCAGAAGATATTTTGATTGGTTAACAAAAAAAAAGTAAAAAAAGCGAGAACATTGTTTCATAGATTACTCACTAAAAATAACACTCTTGTTTACAGCAAGTATCTTATTCCTTAGTGGACATTTTCCAGCTTTGCCATCTCTCCACCACTCTTTGATATGACCCTTGATTTAAAGTACACTATACAAGACACCCTTCCTACATGTAACTTTTCCCAGGACACAGGTATTACTTTTTTCTTCTCTCTGCAAGTCAAATCTTGTAATTCTTTGATAAAGCCTTTTTTTACCACATAGTTTTTAACAGAAAACAAGTATGTTTTAAATACCAGTTGTAGTAATATTGGATGTATCTTAAGATAGATACCCCTTATTCAAAATTCTTCTGCCTCAATACATTTTATGTGAGTTTCCTCATACAGAGCACTGGATGAAGTTCACACAGCTGTTTGAGTACAAGGGTGTTTTCCAGACCTATTCTGTACCATGATGCAGTAACCAATAAAAAGCATCTTTCAAATATTTATGCTCCCTTTCATCTGCTGGAAGTCCCTCTAAGTTCTGCTAAGAGGCTTGTGAAGCCTCAAGGTGCAGCCTGTGCATTCAGCAGTGTTCACCAACACATGCACCACCAGGGTAAGGAGAAACTGTGTCCATTATGACAAAAAGCACTGGTTACAGAACAGAAAACATGTATACCGAGTTATACACTTGGATTCTGTGGAAGTCATGTAGAATTCTGCTATGGTATTAAGAAAAAGACCAGTTAAATTTAATCAGATTTACAGTACTTCATTGGCATGTCCATCCATACACTTAATGCCATGCTTACCTCAAAGAACTTCTGTATTACATAGTTTCCAAACACATCAGTCATCAACTGATAGGCTGCTTGCAGGATCTCATTAAATACCATCTGGCGCTCAGCTGGAGTAGCTCGCTCCAGCTTTTGCTGTATAAATCTAAGTACAAAAAAAGGTACATTATGCTTTGCATCAACAACAGGAAAACCTCTCAAACACTGTTTCAATGAGACACCTCAACACTCTAAAGAAAGCAGTCAACATTTATAAAATTTATTAAAATGAAAGTGCCTTTGTATATAAAAGGATACATTTTAGTAGAATTAAGACTTAAAAACTTTCATTTAAAAAGCATTAAAGATGAAAAGAATAACAGTAACTAAGTACCTGATGATGTACTGACAAAAAATAGTTTTACATTCCAGATGCCACATATTTTGTTTTCTTAACGCTTTTTTGATACCTTAATACTAGAGTTTACAAGTCTTAGTTATGAGGCTATTTCTACACTGAGAACTTCTACAGGCAGCTAAATTAATACTGCTTTTACAATGCAATTTCCTAGAGAAGGTCAGCCTAAGGAGTGTGTGCTCCAATTAATGGCACGCTTTGAATTAAGACCACAAGCACCTCATTCAAATGTTTGATGTTAATAAAACAACATCGAAGCAAAAGTATTATTAACTATTCTTCGAATAATTACCTAGAACCATGCTGGTCTTGGGAAAATTCAACAATATGTCCAACAAGGTCCCTTAGCTGAAGGTTAGGGAAACGATTGTTTCTGAAATCCTCCAGCAGTCGGCTGCGTCCGGAAGGCATAATGTCAGACCTGCTGTAGCGGAGGCGCGAAGGAGGGAAGAGCTGGCTGCTGGAGCTAAAGAGGCTGGAGGTGCTCGCCGCACTGCGATACTTGGCTTCGGCTCCGGGGGCTGCCGAAATATACCGGCCACTACCATTTGTCAGGCCTCCTACAAGGAAGCAGCGCTGTCAGTAACAGCCGTCAGGAAAGCAAGCAACAGCAAAACAGCAAGTGCACTAAAACTACGTATACGCCCTGGAGCCAAAGAAAACAACAGTGTTGCCTTGTCATTTGTATTTACCTCGTTATGGTTGGAGGAGTTAGATAGCTTTATCTTGCAATAAATAAAACCATTCTCCTCGTTTTTATTTTATGTGAAGGGCACCAGGAAAAGAAATGTCATTAGAAGAATATATCAAGGCAGGTAAAGTGAGCACCCACTCAGCCTTGTAGAAACTTTACAACTGGGTGGGCCTTAAGCTTAGTGGGCAGATTTCCACTTCACAAGTCATACTGGCTTATACCCTTGTTAGAAGTCTTGAAGTTAGCCAATTGTGTCAAAACAGACCATGAAATCTGAACTACCCTTCAGTCCCTACTGAGATACCTTTCCAACTTACAGCGTGTTAACAGCGTTTTTGGGGAAGCACATGTGGTGCCTCTTGTCATGCTCTACCTGTCCTGCAGGTTATTTGATGACTTCAGCATCCCAAGCTTTCAATCTGGTACCTCTTCTAAGCACTAAATATGTCAAATTTCAAACCAGTTAACTAAGAATACTCAACTTAATTCTCAAACAACCACAGATATATCAAACTGAAGCTCCATTCAGAAACATGAAGTCCTTTCCTTGCTGCACAAACACTCATCACTCTCACTAACACTTCATCCTTCTTTACTTTCTAAGAACTGGATTGCCTTCCTATGTCTAGGGCCTACTCCTTTTTGCTAGGAGTGATTCCACCTACAGCTCTTGTCACCCCCCAGTCCTGTGCATTTCTCCTCACACCCTGCACTCTGATCAGTTTGTGTCACTCTGAACTCCTCCAGCAGGCCTCTCCCCTCCACTTTACAACAGGCAGCAATTACCATAAAAAGCATCCAAAGCATATTTCCCAACTGGAGTATGATTTTTTAGAGGGATACTCTTACTATACTACAAGCAGAAATAGTCAAAGACAATTCCCACATAGAAACCTCAATTCTACCACTAAAACCAAACTAAGCAAAGGAAAAAACCAAACACTCCCTAAAAGTATTGACTATGAAATGGAAAAGGAAAGCATTTTGTTTCCCTGTCTAGAAAGTGATGTAATTAAAGCCCTTTCAAAATCAACAGAATAAATACCTACATTTGAATTTAAAACAAATTGCAGTATGTGCTGTTTGAATGGTGCTCTATTACAAACTTTATTTTTTAAAAAAAGGGGAAAAAAAGGAAGAAAAAAAGAATAAAAAAAAAGAAAAAAGTAAACAGCTGATTGTGCCCCAGCCAAGCCTTCTTTTGGTTTCAAGTATTTATGAGGCCAGGCAACAAGTGTTACAGTGGACTGGCAATGTAATAATGGTAAAGTTATCTTTCTCAAAAGGTCAGATTCCAGTACCAGAATCTGAGACGTTAGTGCTCTGCAAGACACATCAAGCATCACATTTATTGCACATTTATCACCATATTGCATATGGTATTATGCCCTACAACAGAAATAATTAGTATTTATTTTATAATCAGTCTTCAAAATTCTGTGATAAGCATCAATAAATACTTTATGCCCCACAATACCTTTCAAAAACCACTAGGTTTTCTTTTAAATTAAAGCCTCTTAATCTCTACAGACAAGAAAATCCAATTTTTGTAACTATCAGTTTTAGTTCCCATTGACAAACACAATTTCCAGAAAAGAACTGACAGCAAGATGGTACTAACAAACAAAAGGAAAAAAAACCCCCAACATTCTGCAGGTGAAGCAGTATGCAGAGTGATGCTCTGCTGTAATTTCTCCTCTAGGAATGGCCTTCTAAAGAATAAAAAAAGTTAAGCAGCTGAAATGATGGCATTTGTCACCTGGACTGTGTAAATACATGAGTGCAATCCTGGCTTCCCTGTACGAGTAACACTATTCAATATCACAAGAGGGCACCAGAGCCCATCTGAATGGAAGTTATAGGCTACTTTCCTGTTGTAGCACCTCTATTGCTCCACTGATCACATGCTCAATTCTGTGCCAGAAACTAATAGGGCAGTTTTGATCATATGCCCACAGTCAACATACACAGTCATAGAATTGCACATGTGACTCAGGAATTGTTTCAGCTTGGTTTTTTTTAACTGAGCCTTCATCTCTATAAATTAAATGCAACAATTTATACAGCAACTAAAATAGAAATGAAGAAACTTAGTAGCTTTTAACAAATATGCTATATATGTGTAATATACCTTTCCTGCTTAGAATTATCAAGCCTTTTTTCAGTCTAATTTGGGAACCATCACTTTTTAAGACTTGAAAGACAACTATGTTGCAACTGGGAGGCTCCTGTCTAGCCTGTGAAACTATTTCAGACAATCACGTTAAGTAGGACAGTAACACAGGAAGGCTGTATTAAAAAAGCACATCCATTGTGCCTGTGAACTCAGAAGCACACAGAAAGCAGAACCTTGTAAAACACTGAACACTATTATAAAAAAGAGTAATTTAGTAAGTAATTAGCATTTATTCTCATTTAATCTTTAATTACAGCAATGTTATGGCTCAGTGGCAACTCTGCAGATTTGAAAAACAGTATAACTCCCAAAATATAAGCATATCGTCTTAGGTACTTATTCCATGCAGACATAATTGTCAGTACAATGATCTATTTTCTTCTCCAAACTAGGAAAGTAACAGCCTAGGTCTTTGAGTTATTTGGGGAACATACCCTACTGAATAAGGCACTGAAAAACTAAAATACTTATTAGACATTAGTATAGCCACACAATTCCAAACTATTGGGGAATGAAGTGCACGGTTCATTCTTCAGATATCAATTAGCTATCACTTCTGATCTCAGAAAACAATGATCTCCAAAGACCTGAGTACTATTAAGTTGTTTTACAGTTTAATTGAACCTAAATCCCTGTGGCTAATCCACAGGGAGGAAAAGGCACAGAGATATATAGGGGATATAGATCATCTAAAACAGAGCCTAAGTTTCAAGGATATAAAGCATGTTAAATTACTGACTCCTTAACACAGGTAGCATATTTAATGTTAAGGAGAACACGAAAAAACATTAAAAACTAGATCTAGGCATATTTATTTTGACAGCATTAGTCTGTTAGTATTTATCAAAGGTTTTTTTCGATTATTTCTAAGGAAGACAGAAAACATATTTACTGCATAGTAACACTTACTTACACGTGTCAGCAGTATTTTCTAGTAACACATACATGTATATAAATGCTTTGAACTTAATTTCTACAGAGTATTTTTTCAGCTGTAAAAAAGTAGCTTCATCTCATCCTCAGATAAAAGCTTCATCTTCATATGGAAAACAGAATTACACATATCTATGTATATTTCAGGAATCACTGCAAGTGTTTACTATACCTGGTTTACTGAAGCCCTACAGAGGAGGGACACAGCAGAGGCAATGCAAAGCTCCCCATACTGCCTTGCCAAGGGTCTTTACTCTTACCCAGAATGACCATCTCTGAAGGTCAAACATCAATCTGAACTGCTAACAAGACTGGCTCGCAACACACAGAAAATAATTACCTCCAAAAGCCCAGATTTTAGAAATCCTACTCTACACCAAAATTCTGCTCTTAAAATGCTGCAATGTACCATCAAACAGGGTAAGGACTACCAATCTAAAAGGATTTTTTATAACAACAGAAAAACACTTTCTCTTGCAGTTCCTTGTACTTGGGAGTGAAAGGGTAGTTCAAATTCATGACCTTACTGCTCCAACTGATTACAGTAAAGAAGCAGTTACAGACAACTGACAAATCCCTTCAAATACAGGAAAACTGACACTAGCACGAAGTCATTAGCACACTGCTATTTTAGGATGTTGGATAAAAGTTGGTGAGAAGAGATAAAAACAGTAAAATATCACATATGTCTTGTACAAGGGAAATTGTTCTTTTAAGCTACAAATTGCAGCAGTGTCTGACAAAGGGGTTATAAAACCATGCACCCTTTCCCAGTGTTGTGCTCTAGATTCTGGTGGCAGAAACAGGAGCAACCCAGTTTGATGCCCATTTTAAAACAGGAGTTAAACTTAGCTGAACCTGTTGGTACAAGCAGGCAGGACAAGTTTGGAAGGTGGAGGGAGAGCTGCATTTGACAGGCATTATCAAAATACCGATGGAAACTGCATGCAGACATGAACTTACAATGTTCTACTCTGAAAAGTGACTACGTGATAAACATACCCTTCTTAAAATACACTCCTTGTTGATTTCAGGTATAACTTCTCATTTGGTTAGAATGCTTTTATTTTTTATTTTTATGTTTTGTATGTGAGAACAAAACATGCTTCCAAGAGCAGCTGATGAACACACCAGAATAAATACAACAAGACAGACAATTAACTGCAGAAATAGTCTTAAAACTCTTAGATGGTGCACTTTGACTGTAACTGTGCAAAAATATAGCACAGGGCAGAAAAGCTAAAAAAAAACCACTGCATTTTTCTGCATTTTTTGTAAAAGCAAACATCCAGAACACCTCAATTTCCAAATTTCAGGCTCATTTTGTAAAGTAGCAAAAAGTTTATCAGTTATCAAGGTCCACTTCACTTGGAAGACAAAGAGGACACAATGGAAGCCAACAAGCTTGTGTCAATTTTCAGAGTACAACTGTATATTCTGGCAGTTACACACTGATCTAGTACATGATTTTAACAAGCTATTAGGCTTAGTTCACACTGCCAAACAGTTCAAAATGGGTCAAAGTCAGTATTTAACAATTTCTGCTGATAGAGGCAATCCTATATACTGATCACAGCCTATTTTCTTGTAACTGAAAAAAAAGTCTTTTAACATTTATCAAATGTGAAACAAACAAAACTTTGAATGTTTTAAATTTTAGATAATGCCTTCCAAAATTTGGTTTAAGTATAGTTTTCAGCAATATGAAAACTATGGTGAGAGTACTTTGAAAAGAAAGAAAGAAAAAGATTTCCATGATAACCCCATTGTCAGATGTTCAGAACTTTCTCAAAAGCCGCCATTTGGGCTGAAACTTTCCATGCTTGGTCTCAGCCCAAAGGTGAACTTTGTAGACCTGAAAAAGGAAAAAAGGTAAGTAAAAAAAAATAAAACGTGCTGAAACATCCCCTTGCCCAGTTTTACTTCGGGTATTCAGCACTTAACCTTGAAGGGGATACTGTACTGCAAATGTAATATATTTTAATTATTTAACCTTGTTATACAAATCACTCACACATTTCTCACTTAAGGTGTATTCAGGTAGGCATTTTAGAATCTTTTTTCCTGTTTTATTTGCACTAAGAGAAGTATAGGGGATTAGGCTGCCTATTGCAAGCATGGGACTGTGCACTGAATAGTTACTGGAGCAACAGGCAACTCAATCTTGAATTACATCCAGTTTCACTGTACGATTTTAGCATCCAAATTAAATGACTGCAAATATTTGCAGCAGGAAAGGAAAAATTTATTAGGTAACCTCAGGTTAGAGGCATTATCTTCTAAATATACTGTATACACTGTGGTGGGGTTTCTTTAGATTTTTAAATTTATTTTATTTTAATTTTTTATTTAAAGAAAGGTTGAGCTCCCATGTCATCTAACTAGCCAAAAAAAATTTTAAGAAATTATTTTCAGCATTCCTTAAAAAATACATCCGATAACAGAGAGCCACCACTGACAATGCCTTTGCTACTTCTTTGACAAATGCCTTTTTTTTTTTTCCTTCCATCAGCTTGGTGATAAACTACTGCCTTCCTGGCAAAGTATCTGGGCCATGAGGCTGACTGATTCAAGAATCACCTTTCAATACATTTTACATTGTGAGCACTGCTCACTTTTCTACTTTATCATGGCAAGGGGCATTAATGAAAGTCACTTCACTGTTAAACATATAATCTAAAACGTCCTTAAAGTGGTAACACAGTGGAGGAGAAACAAAAATAATGCACCTTTCCTTGTCATACTGTGGAAACGTAATAGAAAAAGGACCAATAATTCTTACTGGGCTCTCTACTGGGCTTCTGTAAGGGAAGAAAAATCAGTTGCTGGCCCGATACTGCCAAAAGCTGAGTGCCCTCCACTGACAAAGCAATGAGCATCTGAACATGCTCTTCACCTTTCAGGAATGGCCCCTCTTCATTACAAAACTCTTTAACAGCAAAGGTAATGTGACATCTCTTATGCAACATATATTTTACACATAGAAATACATACACACATACAAACAAAAAGTGTTTTTTTGGTTTTTTGTTTTTGTTTTTTTTACCTAAATGCAAACTGGATGAGGATCCATGTGATGAAAGTGATGGCGGTGGCGTAAGTGAATGTCCTGGCGTTTGGCTTGGCAGAGGCATGCCTATTGGACTTGGAGAGGAGGAAAATCCCAGACTATTGTAAAATGGCTGCCCTATGGGTGCTAGGCTGCTACTAGATCTTTTGTACAAGTCAGAGCTAGTAGATAGAGAATCTCTCCTTGTGGCACTACTACTTGCAGAACTGCCAACTGAAGAAGAAATAAAAAGACCCTAATTACACAGTGTCAACTGAATAAAACCTATCCCCAACTACAGCTGGGCAACAACAGATGCGATCACAATAATTACAGCAATCGTTATGACAAAGACAATTACTGTGATAACCACACATGCTTTTAAGTAAATCTAAGTGGGTATAAACATACCACTGGCAAGTAATTTCACCAACATCCATGTCTTTCAACATTTCACACTAGACTTCTCACAGTAATATTGCAGTACTCTTTTAAACGCCTGGCTTCAAGCTTTGGGACAAATATGGAATTTATAAGATTAGATTACACTGTCACTTTATAGAATAAATGATTCTAAAAATATTGCCACTAAATCGTTTGATTTATTTTTTTTCCACCATAAATTATTAGTCAGACAGTGACACTCATTTCTGGAAAAAGTCTAGAGGCTATTAGTTGGGTTCACAAGGGTTCACAAAAATAATTTATATTGCTGTTCAGCTGTTTCTGAACTTCCTTGTTTGTGAACCCCTCGCCTGTAGGAAAAAAATGACTACTTAAAGTTCTCTATGAGAATTATGGCTCTCAAAGAAGTGAGAAGTGTTTTGAAAAGATATAGAGAGGGAATAGGCCAAGAAGAAGATGAGAAGCAGAGCAGAGGTAGGAAAATTAGGTGAGAAATTAAAAACGTCAGTTTACTGCTATCAGTGTTTCTGAAAGTCAAATTAGACTAGAGGCTTTGGATAACAGTGTGTTAGTGAAGGACTGGTTATCCTGCACAGCATCGTTCAGCAGGGCGATGAGCAGTCTAGGACAAATTAGGAGAACAATAAAAAGTTTTTAGAAATGTTAAATTCTATCTGCTGCATACTGAAATATTAAACTAGAGTGCCTGTTTTAAACACTGGTACATTATTATACTCATGAACCAAACCAAGATTATGGATATTTTAATAACAAGTATCTTTGTGTCACCCCAAGACAATTTGTTAAGGTGAATTTGGATAACTGATTATTACTATTGACTACTTCAACTTAATAAGGAAAGGTCAGAATTTGTATTTCCATAACCTTTATCCTTTTCAACTACCTTCCTATTAAAGCTGGCAGCATGGCCCAATATAAAGGTCACCTGAAACTTCTCATTTTATGACACTAATTTGTTTTCCCATAACATGAACAACTTGGCTAATATTTTTCATGGCAGGAACTTGGCTTGGACAAAATTTTTAATAGAACTTCTGTCTAAATACTGCCATTTCAGAAATACTGGCAAAGAAAGGTGCTTTATCCTTACCAAAACAACTTAGCTACCTCCTTGAGAAGTTAATGCTTTCATGTACTCAGACCAAATATGCCAGCAACAGGAGACCTTCATTTTCACGCTCTTGGACTGAACTAAAAATCTTTGCAAAATCACAGTTCAACCAAGTTCAGCACAGGTCTGCTACAGACTCATAGCTGAAAAGCTGAACTCCTGACCATACACAGCACATCTGAGATGGCTGATCAAGGTTGTGCCTGCAACTGAACTTCAGTGAGCCATGTCAAAAAAAGACTCTGAAACTGCTGCCCAAGATTCCACCTTGTGTTGGAAAGGCCCATGAGGCAATGTGGAAAGAAAGTTTTCTATTTCAAGTGCAGGGGAGACAAAAGCCAAACACAAGAAGTAGACTAGGGAGGGGGAAAAGAGAAAAAAGAAAACCAGAAGGAGGTAGAGAGAAAGGTCAGACAAAGGAGCCAACAAAGAGACTGCAAGAAAAACTGGCAAGCACTTTAAGTGGGACTGAGGATGAGAAGAAAGCAGATCTGAAGAAAAGTTAGGCCATAGAAGGTGTACGTGACTGTGGGGCAAAAAGACTAGAATAGTAAGCTGATGATGGGAACATCACACAGTACAAGTAGAAACAGAAACATACTTAGGAGGGGAGAGGAAGTAAGAGATAAATGTTGCCTGGAAACTGGGAAGGAAGACATACTAGAGGAGAAGCCAGAAGGAAAAGATACTGGACTAACTAGGCAAGGAGGTTGAGAATAAGAAACCAGAAGAGCAAATTCAGGTAACAGTTGAAAGAAATCTCAAGCTTTGAGACCAGCTCTACAGGCTCTGGCTCAGTGAACCATGTAAATGTTAATACAATGCTACATGATAGATTGTTACTTTTCCATCTTTCAGGGTTTCTTACTCAGCTAAATTACTGCAGCTTAACAAGTTACCATGAACCAGCTGAGCTGCATTTTCACACACAAGCAAAGCTCACAAACCCCAGAAGATAATTTGCATTAGCTTACTCCTCTTCCCCCCTCTCTAAGCTAATCCAATTCCCTTACAGTTGTTACAAGCAGAAGAAGGCATCTGGAAAGCTGCCATAGCTGATCTAATTCTTGGCTTCCTATTAAGCTGCAGTAACATATCACCATGTACCTAAACCTTTAAAATGGAGTATGAATAACTTCATTATAAAAGAACAGAGACTGTAAGTACGTACAGTCATTTATATGGTATGTTTGCTGCTTTCAGTTGTTACATTGTTCAGTCATTCAAGCTAGAACATGCTCACCTTTGCATTTTTTGCAGCTATTTTTGTTCCCTGCAAAAACTGAAAATATAAGGGCAAAATGTGTTCTGCCATCTATCAGTCTTCATGGCTATTTTTTAACTGAAATTCAACCTTTTCAACACACTGATGGGAGTTACAAAAAGCTGAAACCTTGGCACATGAAAAATTAAACGTGTTTTCAATTTGCCTCAATATGCATGAATACCATTTGTTTAAGTGCTTATCTGTGTAATTCAATTCATATATACATAGAGATCAGAACCCTACAAAAATAAATAAATAACCAGGAAGAATTTTTTAAGTGGCTATTAGGGCAAGTACAATTTATACTTGGCAGAAGGGCACTTTCAGTATACTTTTATTCTAATAATACTAAAAATATTTCAGGTTTAGATAGCACCTTTCATCAGCACTTCTCAAACTGCAAAAGCATAGGGGCTCCTGCTTCCCTGTGCAAACCACCATGCTAATTAAATCACCCTGGATACTGCTACAGGATTTCAGCATGTGCTCTCTGTGCTGAACGCTTTGGACAAATCTCTGGAACTGACCTCTCCTACAAGAAAAAGGCTTAATCTCCTATGCCAGAAAAAGCTATGCTGATTTTCTTTGGTAGGTACACAACTAAAATTTGTGTTCTATGAAGGCTCTTCCTCCAGATAATGCAGGATAAAAACTTTTATGACTTAAATCTATTCTATCTAGAGACCTTAAATAGGTGCACTGTATTAAATATATATCTTTATTATCACTATCTACCAATGTAATGAAACTGTACCTAGAGTGAAACACAGCTGCTAAGGATTCACTGACACCCTACAAGTACCTCAGGACAAGTTGTATTACAGAATATACACTTAGATAGCACATTTTGTAAATAATATTAACTTGCTGTGGCATTAAGGACAATTAAGAAAACCTACACTACTGAGTAGCCTCAATTTTAATTTTATTTAATTGAACATGGGATTTTTTGAGTCTCCTCTTTAAAATCAAATATTGGGTGGGATCAATGCAAAATCCTGATTTTGGACTTCTAGCATTAGTTTTGTTAAATTAAATATTTTTTCCAATTATTTTATGAAAAACAACACTGAGAAAAACTCTGTGTTGGTATGCATTATATTTGATGTCACTAGTCACACTTAGTTACCAAATAACAACTACCATGTCTTAACACGGAAGGGTGTGCTTTTCCTTCTGTTTTTTCTCCCCCATATATTAAGCCATCTTGTAATATTTTTTTTAAAAAAATTACTTTCATTAGCACTAATTTTCCTTAGTTTTGAAAAGAATATTGTTAGAGTACATACAATTCCCCCAATTTCTACCCATCTGCAGGATACGTAAGATTAAACATGCTCCACTGATTTAATTAATACTAGTAATAAGAAGCAATTCAGTGCTGTAAACTTAGAGATTAATAGCAAAAGGAAATATTCTTTAAAAAAAAATATTTGTCTTGCCTTACTAAAACTGAATCTGAAATATAAGAAAACCTACCTTGCATGTTTAAAAACTGCGTGAATATGAAATTTCTGCTTTAGAGCAGAAACATGATAAAATAATTTATATATTTTTAAATATAAACAGGTCAATAATATTTAGGAGCATCTATTGAAAAAATTAAAGGCCCCAAATGTGCAGAGAGCTATTTAGGCTTAACTATATCTACGATTAAACCTGCTAGAGTTAACAAGGACTACTCTTCTGTATTAAGACTTTTTGTTTTATAAATTCTTTAAAAATGTTATGGAAACAAGCACTTCAATATTAGATCAAATTTAGAGTCATATGCTATTTAATTTTCTTGAAAAAAAATTAGGAATTTTTCTGATATGATAATTACAACAAAAGAACGTGTATCTTCAGTATCATCACTTGTTATTTAAACCACAGAATGAAGACTTCCTTGAAAACAAAGGCAGCTTACTGAAAAACAGTAACAAACTTCTGGGGCAGAGTACAGTGATAAGTATGGAAAAGTATTTTTGAGGTACCTGTGACTACAGGATATTGTTCAAAAATGCGTCTTGTATACAGAACCCAAGTGAATTTAAAAAAACCTTTCTTATTCCCCTATAATTTGTTTTAAACGTGAATAAGCTATTTTTGCATTCTTTTTAGAAATGTATGTGTATATATGATGCCTGATACAGATACATTTTTTTGCTTAACACAAAAGTCTCACAGAATGTCCTCACTATATTAACAACCTACCTGATGAGCCAAATCCACCAAGTGCAGAGCCGATAGCTGCTCCTAAAGAGCTGCTACTTCCAAAGCCAAGAGATGTGCTTCCTGGTTGGCCAGGACCATGTGAAAAAAGGGAACTGCTCTGGGAGTTATTGGTCAAAGAGTTACTGCCATAAAATGAATTGGATTGTAGGCTACTATTTGTTTGCTGTTGCTGTTGTTGTGGCTGGGCACCAAGTGGCCGAAAAAGACCGTTCGTGGCTCCCGCGAGATTGTTTGCTGTTCCTCCAGCTGAAGCAGCTGCAGCTGTAAAACACATGTTTTCAATCATAATTACTCTCTTGAACATTTCTGACTGAAAATGGATTATTCAGAACTAAATTGTATTTTATTGAAGCCCTCTTAAAACAAGCAGAAATTCACATATTAAAGGACTAAGAGACTTAATAGTATTACATAATCTTAATTACTCGAGTAAAAAAAGTGAGGACAGCACATGTTTCAGGCTAATCAAGGCTGCAGAATTGTTTAAGTAATTGAGGGATTTTTCAGTGTAAACATATAAGACATTACTGTTTACTGAACTTTTTATATCCAAAGTTGCAGTAGCAGAGTTGCAGCTAAGAAGTCATTCAAAGACATCTTCAGCTAGTGTCAGAATCAAGTTCTGCATAAAGAAAGAAGCTGATAGATTAACTTAAAATCTAATTTTCTAAACAAGTTAATTAATTCAGGGTTAATATTCTGGATTTTAATTTAACATGCAATAAATGGTTCAGTAATATTAGCTCTTAAAACTGGTAAAAAAGAAGAAGGAAACTAGAGACTTTCAATATAACTAGTTCTCCTCTTTTGCTTTCCATTCTATATATAGCTGTTTCCTTGCCATGCTTTTCAGGAGAAAATACTTTAATGAATAAAGCATAGCAAGGCTCCAGAGCAGCCCATCTTCTGCCAGGCCGAAGCAATGAAATGATGCTTCCTAGAGGACACCATTTAGGGGATTGATGAGAAGTGCATGTTATAATGCATGGGGAGAGGAAGGAGAAAATGTTCCTATCTGACAAGTAACATTTGCAGAAACATGCCTGTGTATGTATGGGAAGAGGACTGTAAATTCCAATTAAAAATGGAAAACCTCATCTCTGAGAAACAGCATTCTTAGAGAACGGGAGAGAGAATAATAAAGCAAGCATGCACAGTATGTCCTTCAAAACTAGAAAACCTCACAGATGCACAGAAAACAATAATATCAAATACTAAACAACATTACTGTTAAGGCTCAGAGAGAAGTGAAAGAAACCTCTGTGCAGGATCAAATATTTACCTGCTTGTGCTGCTGCAGAACTGATTAGAACAGGAGTTGAGGCAACCAATCTGACTGGTGCGCCAAGGCCGGTTCTCGCTCCAGGGCCTACTACTAAGGCACCAGTCTGATCGTAATAGGCAGTGGGAGCCAGCACTTGGTAGCCTACACAACACAGGAGACAAGGGTTAGTAGTACAGATAGTCTCCTACAGCCAGCACTTCCTCTCTCCTTGAAATATTCTAACCACAAAATACAAACCAGCATTTCTGCCACACTGTCTTTGAACATCAACTGGACATTGAAGAAAAAGCAGTAAACATCATAAAACACTGGGACAAAATCAGAGTTAGAACTGCTTCAAGTAATTTTTTACAGCTAAAATAACTGCTAAAATTAGTTGTCTGAAGTTGAACTTATGGTCAAAGTTGAAGTTTCTAACACCATAGTGAGAAGGTACAGGTACAACACAACTGACAGTATTTGGATCATTATCAAATCAATTTCTTTCGGCAGTTTAAAATACTCTACATTTCTCTTGTACTCATTTGTACATGGAAAAGCTATTGGAATGTGCACAATAAAAGGGCTGAGCTAAATGCAAGTCTGGCAATTCCATACGTTACCTAGCCACACTTAAAAGACCATCGGCAAAAACACATTAGGAAAGGAATGCTGTGTGTGCAGGAATACCTTGGACCAGTCAGTTACAGAGGAATAAATTACTGTAATCCAAGCATAATACTTCATTCAGTTGACATTTAAGAATTAGAATTGATGAAGAAAAGAAGGAGGAGTTGAAAAGGGAGAAAAGCAAGCAGTAGGAAGGAATACAGGATACAATATATGAATAAAGAAAAGCAAAAGAGACAAAAGAAAGCCAAGTAAAAAACCTTTACTTAGAACAAGAGCAAGAGAACTAATTTTAAAGGTCTTGACACTTTATAGTGAAGTACATGAATTGGAGTAAGAATCCCTAAAATCTGGAAGACAAGTTACAATAATCTAAGAAAGGGTGCTGACATTTAAAATATAGCAATTTCTAATTGTTAGGTTGACTATTCTTACAAAGCAATAAAACAAAACCCAATGGAATTTCAGTATTCCTCCCATGTTCAAATATATACTAACACTACTTAAAAATAAAGTCAAGATTGCAAAAGTCACACATCTGTTTTTGTACATGTAAGAACAAAGATTTTGCATTCTATTTTAAGTCAGCTGTTCACATCAGTTGCCTTGTATGTTCCAAATTAGGTCTAGCAGAGCTCTCTCTTGAAATACATATAGACCTGAACACAACCGGACTTCCAATTTCCGCTAAGTACCACAATCACCAGCCTTCCAAGTCATGTTTTCTCCTTCTCAATTTCTAAAACATCTCTGTAATCTCTTCTGCCTAGACATGCTCCAAAAAAAAAAAAACTGGAAACATCATCTGCCTTCTGGTCTGGTTCTTACAGTGCTCCGCAGGGAAGCTGGATACACAGGTCCAAATTCTCACACATTAAGAAAACCTGAAGACACGAAGACGACTCAGGTAGTACTGACCAGGAGAGGAGCAATGAAAATCCAGATCTTTAGGTTCAATTCACAGTTCTGGAGGTGAATGCACTATAGTGGTTATGAAAAATTGTCATTGCTATAATTCTAAACCTGTTTGTTCTCACTGCTCACTAGCTGCTTTGCATTCCAGGCACATCTACCTTCTCTTTCCCACCAACAGCACAAGTTGTTCTCCATACTGTTTGTCTGAAAATTTCACTAGTAAAAACGAATCAAAACAGGTTCTTACACTTGAACTGGTTAGAAAACCCTTGCTGAAGGTGCCATTGCCTCTTCCACCTACAAAAATCTGCTCTGCTGCTCTACCCCTTCACCACTAAGAAAGGTTGCTACATTCCCAAGGTAGGGAAAGGTGAGAAACTGTTGTCTGTTTTACTGTTGTTCTGTAGAGAACACAAAGTATTAGATTAGTGACATAATAGGAAAGCTCTTTATAATGACATGTGTTCCTGCACACATTACCAATGTTTAATTACTAGTACCTACATAATTTCTGCTTTTACTCGTAGCAGGTTCAACTGATAATACCATGTTGGTTCAGCTCTTTGTTCCTGCTGTATCATAAAACCACTTCTTCAGAACACAGAATTGGCTAATACTTACCAGTGTTTACTCTGTCTACCTACCCTCTTCAAATGCACAAGCCCATGGATAATGCTGTAACTGTGTAAGTATAACTCTATAAAAAACCCACTGATTTTATGTTTACACCCTTCCACTCATCTGAAACTAATATACAGCCTTTTACATGACTTCAGGCCCATGATGTAAACACAAGCCTATTTTCCAATGCAAAATACTTGGAGAGGGGCAGGGGAGATAACTTACACTTTGAATAAATGAAACTTACTGAAATTAATAGTAATGGAGTCTAATACATGAATATCAGATTTTCTAAAATAATTTACTAGTATGACTGCTTAATGAAAAAATGGAAGCAACCTGCCCTTGCTCTTTACACTACAGGACGCCCAAGCCCTCCTGATACTTCCCTGGTATTATCTGAGCCTGCGATCCACCCATAGACAGTACATTTAAAGTAAGTAATGATAAGCTAGTTCAAATAGCATCCAGATACTGCCTGTCACAGAAGGTTCAAGCTACTCATGAGAACTGATGGGTTCATGTCTGTTTCCAGTTTCTGAAATACATTCTGAGGCTAAAATAGGCCTCAGCTTTCTGCTTGAATCTACTACAACAAAGCAACATAGGACTATTTGTGAAATTGCTAAAACCTTGCTAAGTGCATCTGCAGCCTCAAAGGTGTAAAATTTTTTGCTTTGATATCAAAAATAAAATTGCAGAGAGACCATGTCAGATCAGATTAAATAACTGAAGAACAACTCTCACAGCAAAACTTAGATCTTCTCCTTTCCTGTCCTTTGCACTATTCCACAATTTGTGCCTCATCCAAGAAAGGTGAGCACAAGCTGGAAACTTCTCCCGCCTTCTCTCTTATCAAAGACAAGGTGGTGACTTAGCAGATCTTCTCTCTAATTCCCTCTCTTCCTGTTTCAATTTTTATTACCTTCCTCACATTATCATCGCTCCCTGTGGCTGTGCAATTTCCCCTCCAAATTAACAATTATCAAAGCTCACTTCAGTGCCTTCACATTCAAGTTCACTGTGGTGTGCCCATGCAGTCAGAAAACTAAAACATACTGTTTCCTAATCAGTTCCTAATCACACGTTTTATTTTAGAGTTCAATTGCTCTATCTACACTTACTGCCTCTGTATCGTTAGGGAATGTGAAAGTAAACAATCTTGTTTATCAGTATGGTGTTTTGCTGAAATGATTTCTAAATGTCTCCAGAAACCACAGACTCTGAAAAACTTTCTGTTTCTTTTCACACAAACCTTGAATATACTTGAAGAATGAGAGGAAATCTGTTCTCTTGGCTTATGCAGCTCATCCTTAGTATGGCACTTACCCACCCAGTAATGCAACTTCCCTCAGTGATGACATCTAAATGTATGTCAGTTTGTCATTTCCCTCTATACAATTTAAGTTAACAGATGTGACACTTCTTGATGCCAACTCAATTATCTGCCCCTTTTAAAAATGCCACCCTCTCCCCTCCCCAGCTCTCCTTCTCCAAAACCTGAACCCCTATAACCTTTTGCTTGTTCTTATGAAGATATGCACAGCCTCATCTTTGCACATACTCTCACAAATCAAATTCAGAACTTACTATCCAGCCCATAAACCACTTATACCTTCTATAACCACTGTAACTTTGCCTATACTGTAACTCCCTGTATGCCTACCAAAATGAAATTTGACTTCTATTTCATACTATCCCCTGCAATGTCACACTTCAAATTCCTCTCAGTAATAAAACAAAAAAATGCTATGCCAATGGATAAAAATTGTTGATCTTAATGCTTTAGATATGGGGTTTTTTTTCCAGACTACTCACTTTACATGCCTACCTGCAAGCCAGATGCACCATGACAGCTTTACTGTGTGAGCTCCATAAAACTAACCTGTATCTGACCTAGTCAGATGCAGTCAATGGCATCTCTGGAGAGATTTGGCTGACCTGGTGTTATAAACATCTATTTTAGGGTAAGCTCAGCAGCTCTGCAGCCTCTGTACAGCAACTGCACAAGGGAGATCTCCACTCAGCACAATGACTCCTTAGACAGCTGAGGTCACAAGTAGATTCCTGACTTTGGATGATTCAGTCAAGTCCAGATGGTGCCTGTGATGAGGACTGGTTTTACTCTTAAGCAATATATTCATATTCAATGTATACTGATTGTACTATGAAATTGGAAATACCGTCTGACTCTCTCTTGCACATATATTCAAGCAGAAATACTGTTTTTAAAGAATCTTTATTATTAAATGACTTGCTTAATGAGGACAGGAAGAATTTTAAATAGAATTGCACAACTTCAATACAAAATGGATTTCATTTAATTGTTTCAAAAAAGAACCTGAAGTTTTACCTTTTATCAGCCTTCCAGTACCCAGAGGGGCCTACAGGAAGGCTGGAGACTTTTTACAACGGAGACTTAACAGCGTTAAGAGACTTTACAAAGGAGACTTAACAGCGACATTATGTGAAAAGTAACTTGGATTTCAGACACTTTCTGCATGTAGAATGAGATAGGTATCTTAAGCAATACAGGAACACACATTCCTAAATAATTACTAAAAAGCACTTGAAATATCAAATTTGAAAATAAAATAATCAGATAATTGGGATAACATGAATTTCATCCAACATGAAGGCTGTGACAAGGAGAAAGCACCTCAAATAATTAAAGACAGCACATGGGCAAGCTGAACAATATAATCTCACTTACTAGCTAACAGTGAAGCCAAAGTACAAATATTCTCTCTGTAAAGAATATTCAAAAGCTTGAAACTCAGTCTGGACCTTCACTTTCTTGTAAAACATCTCAGACCATTGAAACATGAATTCCACACTTCTTAATCTTGCTTATTACATTATATGTGCTGCTCTGTGGTTGCTATCTGGGATTCACTGAATCACATTTTGGTATCTAGATGTTATTCAGTCATCTTGACTCAATTTTATAGTAAGGTAATAGAAAAAGGCATCTCTGGAGCAAAACTCACTTTATCCTAAATCAGGAAACTAAAATAGAGGCAGACAAATCAAGAGTAAAAGTTCCTATTTCTCTTTGCTTGCTATAAATGAAGCCCAAACATCTCTCTCAAATACAGACACCAAACCCAGTAACAAGATTCCCACATTAAAAGGCTTGTATTCATTTCCTCATCCTATATCCTTCTTACCCTAAAAAGAGGAATCACCAGCACTCCCTATGACTCACTATGAACCCGTCTGATGATGACTGAAAAAATAAACATCTTTCTTTATATTTTGAGCTCTATTTCCTGTAATAGTGTGGTTGGTAAGGCTGAAGTCAGTTGCACACAATTCCTATAATAGAACAGTCTGAAATATATTTACAAGAATAAAGTTCTTATCTAGCCATCCAGGCTTGCAGCATCAGATGGGATAAAGCAGCAACCTACAATGGAAACCAAATAAAAAGGCTCCTGCCCTTACAGAAAACCTTCTGGGGCTTGTGAAAGTGTAAAAAAAGGCCTTCAAGTACCTTCTTCAAAGGACAGGCTCTTGCACTACTGCCATTATGTATTTGATCACTGTCGTGGGTTGGAGCTGAGTTGATTGACAGGTTCTCGATCCAATTGCGCTTTTTTGATTTTGCATATTTAAACCTGCTGGAGGCGCGGGAGCTGCCTTTTTGATCCAGCTCTCCCAGGGGGAGGGGGAAGGAAATGGCCCCAGTCGCTGACTCTCAAGAGTGGGCCCGAGCCTCCCCTCCCCCGGTGCCGGGGCACAAGTCCCTGGAATGCTGCGGGAGAACCCCCCAGAGCCGAGGCAGCTAAAGAAACATCCTGTGAGCTGCACAGCCGAGACCTCCGGAGCGGCTTCCAGGACCCGGGAGGGGCTTCCCTTCCCCCACTCCATGTGGCCCCACGCACAACCTGGCGGGAGCTGATTTCCAGCTTTCTCAGACTGAAGAGAACATCAAATAGCTGGCAGCATAACAGGAAAGGGACTTTTCCTCCAATGTACAGCCCGACCAGAGTCAGCTGTTCACCATGGCATCAAGGTCAGAGAGAGAAAGAGAAAGTGAGTTATGCAGGATGAAGCAAAAGATGGCGGCGGAGAAAAGAGGGCAGAGCCGCGCACAGCATGGAGCTTAAATTTGCTTTCTGCAGACCATGGTAAAAACTATAATGTAATACCACAAACTGTTCTTTTCTCTTTAATCCATTTAAAAGGCATAGGGGGATTGAGAATTCTGTGGGCAGCTTGTGAAAAAAAGAAAGGTGATCCACGCCAGGTCACCTAGGAGCTGTGTGTTGGTTTGAAGCAGTCATCCCAGGACAAGAGACTTTTAGAGATTTTTGTGAGGAACATAGTTGTGTATTTCAGGCTGGAATTTGCTTATCCTTAAAATGAGAACACCACATGTTTGGCCCATGGCTGCAGTAAGAAAAGACTGTGAGATTTGCATGGGAGAGATTGGTATTTTTCCAATACATCAAGTTTGTTTCCGGGCGGACAAACTGTTGCAGGTAGCAGTTTGGAAACCACGTGGGAGCAGAGAGGAAACATCTTTTTCCCTGAGTTTGGAGAGACTTTTTAAGAACTCTGATACTAACCAAAAATCTCATGTTTCTTATCCTTTCTGCAAGCTGGGTGCTGGAAGTTGGTGGGGGGAAGTGTTGGAAGGGGGGAAGTGCTGGAAGGAGGGAGTGCTGGAGGAGAGGGGAGTGTTGTTTTTGCTTTACTTTCTTAGTATTTCTTTTTTTTCTTTCACTCCTGGTAGTAATAAACTTTCTTTATATTCTTTAAAGTTTTAAGCCTGTTTTACATTTCTCCTAATTTATATCTCACAGAAACAAATAAATGAACTAAACCACTACACTAAATTAGTGTTTCTATGTGGTTATCGAACTGAACCCGCCAGAACCACTCGGCCCCAGAGCATGCAGCAAACAACTCTTGACTTCTCAAGGCTGCAGGGCATCTCAGAGTGGTGCTTACCAAGGAGAGAACCTGTACAGGTCAAAGGAATGCATCAACATTATCTAACTTAACTATGTAAAAACCTTAACATTCATATTGAAGAATGGCAAAATACACTGAAATTGCTCTGGCTCAGGTAACTGTACCAAACACTTAAAATTGATGTTGAACTTCATGCTAACCACTCTCCAACACTTAAACCATTCCTTAGTAAGTCAGAAGCCATGCACAGTAAAAGGATCTCAGCCTCCACCCTTTGGAGTGCTTCCAGGCATTTTGTGATCTTCAGAAATGATCAAGCAGTAATTTTCTTCTAAATTTTTTAATTTTGGATTCTGAATTTTAGATATTATGTCCCAAATACAAGTTGTTCTAGCAAAACTTAATACGTTCCTGTTGCAGAGGAACCAGAGAGCACATGACTTTTTAGGACAGCATGTAGTTGCTTCATTATATATGAACTTAGCTTGCAAAATCTAAGATATTCCTTGTGCACAAATTTGTAACAGCAAATACAAAGAAAATGATAGAGGAGTTTCCTGTGCTCTAAAAATACTGTGCCAGTATATTAAACCAACTGAACAACATAAAACTACAAAACTCAATTCATAAGCATAACAGGACTTTGTTAATCTGTTACCTAATAACACCAGTATCACAGAAACACTGAATTAACTAGGTTGGAAAAGATCTTAAGGTTCATCTAGTCCAACCTACAACCTAATCACTCCTCATCAACTAAACCATGGC
>VZRO01005396.1:0-10424 GCA_013397915.1 Daphoenositta chrysoptera
GCACCGGGAACCGGCCACGGGAATCGGGAACCGGGCACAAGAACCGGCCACCAGCCGCAGGAAACGGAACCGGGAGCTGGGCCCGCGAGCCGGCCCCTGGGAACTGGAACCGGGAACCGGGCAGTGGGAACCGGCCACGGGAATTGGCTATTGAGAACCGGGACCGGGCACAGGGTACCGGTAACTGGGCACAGGCACCGGGCACTGGGCTCCAGGTACCGGCACCAGAACCGGCCCTGGCACGGGCACCAGCGCTGGGCACTGGCAGTGGCACGGCTCCTGGCCACCGGGCACCGGGCACTGGCACCGAGCCGCACCGACAAAGAAATGAACACACCGGGCCAGGCACCGCCACGGGGCCCCCCGGGAGCCTCTGGGGACAGCCAGGCCACCGCAGCGTGGCTCAGACCGGGACAGGCACCGGACAGTGCCCGGGCACAGCCGGGTTTGTCCGGCCTGCACCCTGCCGGGACAGAGCCACCGGGACAGAGCCACCGGGACGGAGCCACCGGGACGGAGCCACCGTTCCCGCACGTCCCCCACCTCCCTTGTCACCGCCTGCCCCGTGTCACCGCCCCGATGTCGGTCACCGGTGCGTCCCGGCGGCACCGGGGTTTGCCCAGGGAACGGCAGCCACGGTGTACCGGGGGGTCACACCGTCACGGGCCGGCCACTCCGGGCGGACCCGGCAGCGGGGGTCGGCCGGGGGCACCGAGAGCCGGTGCGGGCGGCTCCGGGGAAGGAGTTAACGGCGGTGGCGGNAGAGCCCGGCACACGCGGGGCCCCGGGGACGGCGGGGCGGGTGACGCGGAGCCGGCCCTAATTGCGGCCAGATGCTGCCCGGCCCGCGCTAACGAGGGCGATAAATCAGCGGTGTCAGCGCCGGGGGGGCTCGGGGGGGCTCGGGGGACCCCAGTCCTCCCGCTGCGAGGGGCTCCTGCCCCGGCGCGTCCGCCCCGTCCGCTGCCCGCAGCCCGCGGGGACGGCGTGGCACCGCGAGGGGCACGGCCCGGGCCGTGGGGACACGGGTGACACCCGGGCCGGGGCTGGGGCAGGCCGTGCTGGCACTGGGGAAACTGAGGCACGAGGGAACGACCGGGATGTCCCCTCCCCCCACAGCTGCTGTTAATTAAACCCCAAATAAACGCCGTTCATTAAATCTCAGCTAAAGCAGAGTGGGCCCAGCCCTGCGTCCCCTGCTGTCCCCGCTGTCCCGGCCCAGGCGGTGCCAGCCCGGTGTCCCCGGGGCTCGGCCGGGGAGCAGCTCCCAGGTGAAGCCGCCGTCCCCGTTTCCGCTCCAAACCCGTCATTACGGGCGCGGCCGGACCGGCAGGTTCAGACTTTCCATCCCGACCAAACCCGGCGGACGAGGGACGGGGACCGGGGCGGGGGGTGAAAAGGGTCCCCTTCCCCCTGTGCCAACCCCGGGGACACACCTTGGGCACGGCCGCCGGGGTGCCCACGCGTGCTCCCCCACGGAAACCGGGGCGAGCGGAGCCAGCTTTGGCTTTCGGAGGTGCTTTCGGCGGTTCCAGGGAGGAACCAGCCGGCCCCGCGGCCTCCCGGGAAGAGCGGCTGGCCCGTGGCCGGGGACGGGAGCCACGGGCCGCACCCCGCGAGGGTCGCTGCGCCCCGGGCTCGTCCCGCAGTGTCCCGCAGTGTCCCCCCGCCTGCCGCCCCCGCTGCTCATCCCGCACGTCCCTTGTCCCCGAACCCAGAACCCACTGCCTGCAGCGAGCCAGCAGCTTCATTTTCTTAATGAGCGGTTAATGAGGGGCGTGAATCAGTGGCCCCTTCCGCCTCCCGTGGGGAGGTCCCCGTGCCGGGAGCTGGTGGCAGTGCCACCGTCCCCACGGACGGAGCTGTTCCCGGAGGCGTCGGAGCGGGCACCCAGAGTCACGGTGTCCTGCCACCTGCCAGCCGGGCCGTATTTACCCCGCAGCGAGCGGCCGGGTTTGGGATGAGCCCACGCCGCTGCCGGACCTCGGCGAGGCACGACGAGCCTCGAGCAAGGCCACGGCCACCAGAGCATCCTCAGGGCTGCTGTCCCCGCACCCCTGGCACCACCAGGATCGTTCCCTGTGTGCCACCAGCTCCGCGGCGCCTGATCCCGCTCCAGGGGCCGAGACAAAGCGCTGGGCACCGAGAACGCGGGCTGGACACAGAGGTGCCCATGAGCTACCAAGGCTGCACCCACGTGCCAAACTCCCTCTGGAAAAGGGAACAAGCAGGGTTTGCACCCCAGGATTTGCACGGCAGGCACCGGGCACGCAGGGGAAGCTGCCTCTTAGTCATTGCCACAGGCAGGGACAGAGGAACCGAGCCGGGAAAACAAGAAGTCACAGCTGCCACTGCCTGTCCCCAAACCTGCCCCTGTCCCCGAGGAACCCCCAGGGGCCTCCGATAATCAAAACCAAGAATTAAAAAAACCCAAAAAAAACCCCAAGAAAAAAAAAAAAAAAAAACCAGAAAGAAAGAGAGAAAGAAAACAGATTTAAAAAGGAAAAAGGAGGAGGAGGAGGGTTTGACGTGTATTTTTAGTTGCTTAGCACAGCCCTGAAATATTCTGGCAGCCACTCCCTCCGCGTCGCTGGTGTGTAACTATTCCTGTGCTGCCTCCTCGGCGAGGCTCAAGAAGTTCTGAGTCACCGTGGGGTGGCCAGAGAGACACAGCCCCGCGGCTGCCACCAGCTCAAGTGCCACCAAAATATCCCGGGAAGGCAGCGGGGAGGGTTTCCAGGGTGGCCTTTGCTGGGTCTTTCCGTGCGGGACGCGCCGGCCCTGCCAGGCTCTGCACCCACCCACGCCGGCAGCCAGGCTCAGACCTTTTTTCCTCCTCTCTGGTTGTTGCTTTTATCTCACTCCTCCCTGTTTTGTTTAATTTTTTTTTTCGTTTTTCAGCCTCCCTGCGCTGCTACGGGGCAGTGACAGCCCCAGACTCCCATTTTTGGGGCAGAAAAAACCCAAAATGACAGCTGAGCATCACATCGATGCCCTTCCACAGAGCCATCTGCCACCCAGCTGCCCTTTGGTGGGGAGGACAAAAATATTCCTGCAGAGGTGGAGAAAGGAAGGGGGGAAGCAGGCAGGGAATGCTGCTCAAGCCCGCGGTGTAATTAAACAAATGCAGAACTTAACGAGCTCCATCACCTGACCCCAGAGCTTGGCCGGGAGATAAGGAGCACTTGGAGGACTCTCCCCTGAGCTGCAGCCAAAGGTCCCATTGTTGCAGGGAGGATTTATCCTGCCAGAACAGTCCTTAAATCCCAGCAGTTTCCCTTTCCAGCAGGGAAGCCGCAGCACACGGAGCCTCTGCGGCCGCAGGGACCCGAAGGGAGGGAGCAGGTTGGGAAGGGAAAGTCTGACACAGCCTGGGCTTTGTTAAAATGCCACACGAGTTTTCCAGCTGGGAGGACACACCACCCCATTCCCTGGAATCGGCTCCCTGGGAGAAGCCTGGGATGAGCAGGGAGTGCTGGTTGTGGCCTCAGCAAGGAGAACTCGTGGCTGATGTTGGGAACTTGAGTGTTTAGGGGTTTATCCCCGATTCCAGGGCTCAGGGAAGGGTTCTGGGTTGGGCAGCATCACGGACACACGCAGGGAGGCGGCTGGAAGAGGCTGGAGATTTATTCCCACTCACCACTGCGCCCAGTTCTATAAACATTAAAAAAATAAGTCTATAAAAGCATGTTCTTCGCTCCTTTTCAGTACAGTGGCGACGGCAGAGGCTCCAATACGAGAACCACTTGTACAAACCCAAAACCTGTTCAAAACGAGTCACAACATCAGTTCTCCCCCCAAAACTCAGCTGTTTCCTCCAGCCAGGGGGGTTGAGGCACACCCAGAGCTGTTTCTTCCCCCCGTGCAGATGCTCAGTTTGGATCAGCCAGGATATTCTGAGGGTGTATTTTGCTCATGGGATGGAAGACTGGAGCAACCTGACCCGGGAATTCCCAGGAGTTTCCTGAACCTACAGGAGGGACACGTTCACACGCTGGCCTGTGTCCCCAAGGGAGGATAATTGGTGGCTGGGGAAGGAAGTGACAGGTACAGCCAGTGAGGTCAATCACCAGGTACTGGAAGAAATTAGGTTGAGAAATATTGTCAGAGTTCAGGACTTGGTGTCCCAGCAGAAGGGAGAGAGTTTTCAAAGCAGGGGGGGAAATAAATCCATGTAAATCAACTCAAGTTACTTTCCAAAAGAAATTTAAGAAACCCCCATGAGGAATAAGGGGCACACCAGCCTCATGCAAAAAAAAAAAAAAAGCAAACCCCCAGAAAAAAACCCTGTTCCTTTGAAGGAAACTTCTAATCTGAAGTCAAATTAGCAATGAACTAATTGGGAAACACTCATTTGTCACAAAGCTCTCTTGGAAACAAGCCTTGAAGGCCAATGTTCATCCCAAATTCTCCTTTAAGCCACTGGAGAAACAGAACTCACTGGCCAGGAGAAGCAAAGTAATAGCTTAAAAGTTTGTTGGTTTTAAAAAAAACCCCAAACCTTTAGGACTATTCACGTACAGGAACAACATCCTCAAGTTCAGTGATTTTAAACCAAAACACATCTGTTACAAACAAAACAAGTTTCCCGAGTTTCAAGTATAAAAAAAAAAACCATTCAACAATCCAGAAAGTGTTTGTTTGCCTTCGTTCTGGTACCTCTGAACAGGAAAATATTTTAAATTAAACCTGGTGAGCCTGAAAAGTTTGCTCTAAGGAGAAAGGCAGAACCTCGGTCCTTAACCGTGAACGAATTTTTAGAAAAACATTTCCAATGATTTACTGACTACAAGGAGCAAAAACCCCACCAGATTAAAGCGTGAGGGGCTTCCAAAGGAACATGATTTGGGCTCTGATTCTGATGGAAGAGTGGGAAAGGGAACGTTTTTGGACACGTGGCAACCCTGAGGTGACAAAACCCAAACTGTCCCCGGCCCGGCTGCAGACATCTCACTGCTTGGCTGATTGCCTGCCTGGCTTTTTCTCCTGCTGGCCTCTTCCACTGCCCGGAATTCCTCGGCCACGGCCACCAAACACACCTGTGGAGCAGAAGGGGAGAGGTAACAGCATCCCTGTGAGCCAGCAATGACTCAGAGCTTCAGTTATTCGTGTTTTACCCCAAAAACCTGCTTATTTTTCAGTCTTAGAAGCAGAAATGTGACTTTCTGATTTCTCCTTTTCCAACCCCAGATCTTTATTTCGGAGGCGTAAACTCATCAGCAACTTCAGCTTCAATATCTCCCCAGTGTGTAAATCTCATGTTTAATGGTAATCTCGTGGTAAATTGAAGTTTCTTCCCAAAAAAGTGGAACCAGGGAAGTGACAAATTTAAAATCCAGGTGCTAACGTGTCCCCTGAGAGCTGTGGGGACAACCCAAAAGCTGGCCAGAGCAATCCTTGGCTGTGGAGAGGGCACTGGGCACAGGACAGCCGGGATTTGGGAGGCTACGCTGAGCTGAGCATCCTCAGACCCAAAACCACAGGAGCTGCTGAGCCCACCCCTCAGACTTATCCCCAAAATTCCATCCTAGGGATACAGGGATGTGGATCCTGCCACACCAAAGGCAGAATCCAGAAGAGACCCAACCCAAGCACCAGGCACAAGAGCTTCTCCAGAGGAGGAGATGTGGCTGAACCAGAGGCAAAACATAAATTATTCCCAACCCTGCAGTGCTTGGGATGCTCCGGCTGCTCCTGGAGCAAAGGCTGGCGACTTCTGAGTTTGGCAAGCAAGAAGTCAAAGGAGGAGGATTACCAGTGTCAGAAACAATAATCCTTTCAACTGTGAGCACAATTACAGCTTCCCTCCTGCCTGTTGGCCTCCCAACAAAATTGTCCTGCCTTTATTTTTTTTTTTTCCTTTCCCTCCTCCCTTCATGTCTCAGTAATGAGAGCCAAACCTTTGAGCTAATTAGCAAATGCCGAAGCTTCCCTTGAAAATATTCCATCAGCAAATGGAGGCTGCACATGGAAACAGCAGGAGCTCCACCTCGGAGCTCAGCCCTGCTCCCCACAAGGTGGGCACGGCCACAGCAGGAAAAACAGCACAGCTCCAGTGTTTATCCACACAGCCCCAACAAAACTGCCGTGCCAAGGGCTCTGGGCACCGCGAAGGCGAGGAGGGGAAGAGAAATAAAGATTTGGAAAGGTCACTTCTGCGTGCTGGGAGCTCCCGGGGGCAGCAGGATTTGGGGAAAAGGAATGGGGATGGCAGGACGCCGCAGCCCGGTGGCCCCGGGGCCATCCCACCTGTCCTGCCAGGATTCCTGGCATAGCCAAAGCACAGGCAGCTCCTTAGGGAGCTCCAGAGAGGCTTCACACCTCCCTGTCCCTGTCCCCAGGGCTCCTTCTGAAATTTAACTCGGGATTTTTAAGCTCCGACTGCAGGCGAGGCCCGGGCTGAGAGCGGCCCCGGGGTTGTGGGGTGACCACAAATCCCAAAGACGTGGCATTAGGAGTGAGCAGGAGAGCAGAGGAGCAGCTCCCAGGCTTCCAGCAGGACAATCTGGGGAGAAAGGAGCAGCATATCCCCCGGCTGAAGTGCCCTGGGATCACCTCACCCCGTGAAATGGGAAGGGTTGTTTTGGTGACCTACTTCTTCTCCAGTGGCAACCTCCCCTTTTTATCAGAAACATGAATTATTCATGTTTCAGGAGGAACTCAAACCCTCAGATAGTTGTTCTTTTAAACATACAAATACATTAACAAATCAGGAAATCCAAAGCCCCATTTTAAGGGGGGAGAAGACGATTTTTTTTTCTCACTGCCATGGGCACAGCCTGCTGTGTTTGCACTATTTTCACCCAGAACAGCCGCTTATTTTCCCCAAAGACTTCCTAAGCTACAGTTCTGCAGGGCCACGCTCCCAAACGAGCCAGGAAGAGCTGAAACAGTCAAGTTGAGACTCTCTTAAGCTCCTGCCCAAGCCCAGAAACGAGGGAGGCCCATCCCTGGCACGAATCCTCCCTGTTCCTTGGCAGGGGCTGCCTTACGCACTCGCTCGACTGGATCCTGCACAGGAGCGGCCCCAGCTTCTCCCAGACACAGCCCTGGGTTTCAAACAGAGCAGCAGGAGCTGCTCCTTGCACAAGAGGGGAAATTTTAAAGGCAGGGATCCCCCTCCCCTCTGTCCAAGCTGGGAAAAAGCCAGGATTTTTACCTCGTCCAGCTCCTCCAACCCCACGGCCCTTCTGTTGCTTCTGCTGCTGCATCCCCCCGCGGCCCCTGCCCTTGGACACCACCTCCTCCTTCACCATGTCGATGATTTCGTCGGGGATCCGCAGGTATTTGATGGTGCTGCCGCGGATGTAGCACTCTGGCATCCTCCAGAACTTGTCCCCGTCCTGTTGGGGAGCAACACGTGAGGCCACGAGCAAAACCCGGTGCTTTTGGGTCACTTTTAAGGCATCTGAGTGTTTCTGGAGGGGGCGAGAGCTCCAGCAGTCTTTGCTGGGAGCATTATCTGTACCCAGCTGTGAAAAAGTGGGGGGTTTAACTCCCCAAAAACACAGAGCCCCACAGACAACCGTGGTTTCAATTTGTTCCACAGCTATTTCGAACACTGGCAGAAAATGTCAGAAGAAGAGGGTGAGGAAACAAGGCCCCTTCTTCGTACGAGAAGGGAATTGAAAGTGGGACAGGAGACACGAGTTTAAATGGTGGTGAACAACCAAATCTGGTAAGAAAAAGGCAGCTGTGGCCAGGATTCTTCTCCAGCTGGGAGTCACCCCACTCCTTCACTCCTCTGGGGTGTGGAGGGAGCAGCGAGGCAGCTCTGGAGCCAGCTGGCTGTGGGATGTGAGCCGCCAGAGCCGCTGAGGGAAATAAGGAGTTCACACATTATATATTTATTACAAAAAAAAAAAAAAATTAATTAATCTTCAGGTGCCCAGTTTCGGAGCAGCCACCTCCCTGCGTTGCTTTGAGGCAGTTTCAGGGTTTTCCTGGGATACCAGGGGCTTCCCTAGGACTCAGCCCAGCAGGGTTCCAGCGAGTGGCTGTGGGAACGAGAAGCCGGAGCTGAACAACAACTCTCTGGCCATGATGTAACTGGGAGGAGAAACTGGGACCCGCCTCATCCCGGCTCCAGCAGGGCCTGGCTGCAGCTGGGATGGCTCCAGCCCAGCCATCCTCATGTGGACGAGGCGCCTGCTGCGTCCCAGGAGAGGAGGTGAAACCAGCACGCCCCGTTCCTCCTCTGCCGGGACACCCCGCAGTTATTTGGGGCAGCTCTGCCTGCACGGGCAAGCCCGGGACGAGGCAGAGGAGCAACAATTCCCTTCCAACAGAGCAGCCGGCAAACCCCACCCTGCCTTGGATGTGCCTGGCTGCTCCTTGGCTCGGGATGCAGGAAGGGATGGAGCTCCAAACTCCGCCGCTTCCTCGTTCCGGCCTCCCCCGAGTAAACAAGCTCTGGGCTCGTTGTCCCGTGCCATCTAGTGGCCAGTGCCACCAGTGCCACCAGTCCAGCCCGGCAGACCCACCTTCACCCGGGATTTGGGGGAGTTGGAAGGCGGCTGAGGCCGCTCTCCTGTGTGCCAGGTCGTGGAACCGTGGAATCACGGAGCGGTTTGGGTTGGACGGGCCTAAAAGATGGCCCAGTTCCACCTTCCACTGTCCCAGGCTGCTCCGAGCCCTGTCCAGCCTGGCCTTGGAGATGTCCAGGGATGGGCCAGCCACAGCTTCTCTGGGAATTTCATGCCAAACCACCTTCACGGGGAGGAATTCCTTCCCAATATCCCATCCAAGCCTGCCCTCTCTGACAGTATGAAGCCATTCCCTGTGTCCTGTCCCTCCATCCCTTGTCCAGAGCCTCTCTCCGTGTTTCCTGTCACTGAGGTGACCCCAAAGCTTCTCCTCTCCAGGCTGAGCAATCCAAACTCTCCCACCTTTTCCCACAGGAGAGCTGCTCCATCCCTCTGATCATCTCGGACTCGCTCCAACAGCTCCACATCCTTTTGGGTGATCATTCCAGATCACCCAGAGGGAACAAAACTTCAGCTGCTGCTCTTACCAGGCAGAGCACAGAGCCTTTGGAAGCAAATTCCCAAGGAGAAGGCTTTGCTGCCACCTCCTGAGTCCCCCTCCTGCTAAATTCAGCAGCAGTTCCTTGTCCCACCATGACCCAAGATGCAGCCACAGATCCCAAACCCCCCTGTTCTGCCCCAAAATCCCCTCCCAGGCCTCACTCAGGGTGTCTCCTCTGTCACACTGATGTGCCTCAGCAACATCCCATCATGGAGACAACGGGAACTGGGGGTTTGCAGAGAGATTTTTGGAAGAACACAGATCCCTTTCCATCCGTCTGCGCTTCCCACAGGGACGAGACCATTTCTGATGGAGGTCAGAGCCCAAAACACAGATCCCAATCTCCTGGAGCAACTTTGGCCAAGGGCAAAAGTCCCAGACGGCCTCAGTGTGTGAACCTCAGCTGGGTGTGGAGAGGGCAGAGACAGGCAGGGAATAAAAGGGATTGTGGTGTTTGAGGCAGCCTGGGACAGGTAAAAGCTCTGGTTTTTGGGAAACCTGGATCAGCATCACAGCACGTGGCCCCCAGCCCCTCACGCAGGGGGATGAGGGACCCCAGCCCTGATCCTGTGCTGTGCAAAGTCACCTGCACACACACACGAGGCTGCTCCTTCATTAGGACATTATCAATAATTAGATTAAATTTGCATTTCAGGCAGAGGTCACGCTTCCATAGGAGCCACAGCAGAGCCAGCCTGGGAACCCTTGGGGACAACGCCTGGGGGGACAGTGGGTGACCCCTGTCTGGTCCTGGGTGCTCCCTGTGGACACAGTGGGTGGGTGCCCCCTGCCCGGTGCCCCCTGCCCGGTGCCGGTTGCTCCCCGTGGGCCCCGCCGTGGGTGGCCCCTGCCCGGTGCTCCGGCCTTACCCGCGACGTGCAGATGACCTCCCGCAGGTTGATGTTCATCCAGTTGTCGCAGCTCACCAGGTGCCCGTTGTACGTCTCCCCGTTCTTCAGCTCCACCAGCTGCGAGAGAACAGGAGTCACGGGCCGCCGGCCAGCGCCGCTACCGGGACGTGCCCGGTGTCACCCGCACGGCACCGGCGAGNGCGGGCCGGCGCGGCGGGGACTCACCATGGGGTGGTTCTGCGCCGTCTTCAGCAAGGACAGGGGCAGCTGCGGGGGGAAGAGAGGAGAGAGGCCTCAGGCACCGACCGACAACGGGACCGGCCGGCGCACCGACCCGCGCACCGAGCGGGCACCGGGCACGCCATCCCTGGCGGAGGGGAGGGCCGAGCCGGGCCCTCCCCACCGCCCCAGCCTCCTCCCGAGCCCGTTCCCGTTCCCGTTCCCAGTTCCCGTTCCCGCTCCCCGGTTCCCGGCCCGCTGCCGCCGCTCACCATCGTGCCGGAGCGCGGGGCCGCCGCCGCGCCGGGCGCTGCCGCTCAAACCGCC
>VZRO01005396.1:10984-37604 GCA_013397915.1 Daphoenositta chrysoptera
CTGACCTGAAGGGGTCGGGGGTGGGCGGAAGACCCCTCCCCGAGGTGATGGGGGGCTTGGAGGACGCAGGTGGGGGCCCCTTTCTCTGTGGTGAGGGATCTGGGGGAGAGGGGTAATTTTGGGGATCCCTTCCCCACAGGGCTTCGAGGAAGCAGTGGGGGACCCCTTCCCTGAGGTCGTGGGGGAATAAGCGGGGGACCCCTTCCCTGAGGTGAGGGGGGGTCTGCTGTCCCAGCAGCGCGGGGCTGAGGGAGCGGAGAGCGGGGACTGTCCCCTCGGAGGGCTGTCTGGGGGGCTGTCCCCTGTGTGGGGTGATAAATGGGGTGAAGGGCAGAGCCCGGGGGGCTTTGGGGCTGGGCTGCTGCGTGCCAGGGGTGCCAGGACCTGGCGGGGGGGGCACAGTCCTGAGGGGCTTCTCAGCAGCTTTCCAAACACTCACCCACCCAGCGGGCACTCAGACCCCCTTTTCCCATCGCTGACCCCATCCCAAAGCTCTGCTGGCCGCGGAGAGAAGGCAACCCAGCCTCCCGAAGGAGCAGGAAACCCAGTTTGGGGCGCGGGGAGGGGGAATTTGCCCTGAAATTGCCGCAGCCCGAGCCGCCAGGGTGTGGGAGCCGCTGCCCGCAGCACCCCCTCGGCGCCCCGGCCGAGAATGAGCGCAGGACCGGGAGGCCCCGGCGCTGTCAGGCTCTTCCCGGGGTACAAAGGCCGCTCGGGGTGATTTGTGGGTGAGGCCGCTCTGTGACAAATGGGGAACTCGCCGAAACTATTCAGGTCTCCCCCCGGCAGCTGAAGTTGAGGCCGTGTGAATGGCGGGGGCTCGGCGCGGGCGCCTTTTCCAGCGAGCGGTGCGGGGAGCCGAGGAGCAGGTGGCGAACCCTGCCTTTCCCAACCCCAAACCCGCCGCGCTCGGCGGTGACTAAACAGAAAACTTGCGTCAGGAAGCGTTCTGCTGCTTGCGAGGCTCCTCCACGCTCTTTTTTCCTTTTTTTTTTTTTTTTTTTTCAGGGAAGTCTTGTTGCAAAATGCAGTGGTTGCCTTGTCGGCTCTGCCCCTGTTTGATAATGCCATCGATGTCACGCTGAATTCCGTTTAAAAGCGGGGATGGTGTCGTGTTCCCCTTGGGTTCCCAGCCTGTGCCGGCCGAGGATAAGCGTTATTTGTGCACAATTTCTTTTTTAGAACTCGTTAAGGAGATAATCCCATCACAATCCCTGCAGCTGGTTTACTGCTAATGAGCCTTGGAGGGCCCCGTGGTGGATGTGCCGCGCTCCGTGGGGTCGGATGCTGCCCACAAAGTTCCTTATGTTCCCAGGAAGGGATAACACGAGGGATCCGGGCAGGAGATGAGTCAGAGCAGTGATAACCCCAGCTGTGTTTGTGCCAGCTTGCCTTGGCATTCGGAGCAAGGGAATGGTGCCCTGTGCCTGGGCACCTGTAGAATTCCAGCCTTTCCGTGGCCGAGTTGTTAAAAATGTGGATTTCGTTTCTTTTATAGGATTATCACGCTTTATTTAGGAACTCGGCTTAGCAGGTTTGCTTCCCGAGAGTCGTGTGGGACTTGCAGAAGCAGCTGGAAAGGCATTAATTTGCCTCGTTCCCCCTGTCATAGATTGTCTCACACCCCTGCAGTTCTGCTCGCAGGAAAACACCCCCAACATTTTTGGATTTTGTGGGAATATTTATTTTGGCGCGACGGCAGCGCTGGGTTGAGATCCACGGGCGTGGACGAGCCCACGCTTGGGAAATTCCTCCTGTGCAGCATCACCTCAGCCTGGCTGGGGAGGGCAAACACAACATTTCCATTAAGGTGTCATCTGATATTTGTGGTCCCTCTCGGATCCTTTCAGGGGCTGGGCAGAATTTATGGCTCCTAATTGCATGAGGCTCGGAGGGCAACGCTGACATTTTAAATTAAAGCATATCGACGTTACGCCCAGATAAATTGCCCAACCTTTGTGTGCTTGCTCAGGAAAAAGAGATGTTATGGATTACCAGTTAACTCCAAAGTTATTCATTAGGAATTTAGAGGTGCTGAAGGAAGTATTTTTGATAAAGCCTTGGTAGCCTTTGCCATGGTGTGGGTGGGTTGTCAACAGCTCTATTTGTTTCCTTGTGAGGTGTAATTAATGCTAACGAAGATCTTGGAGAAGACCCTGAGCGGAGAAGGAACATTTGAGGCAGGCTTGTGGAAGCATCTGCTGTGGGCTAAAGCAATCAGGAATAGAAAATCCAATCATGATTCTAATTCCATGACATCGGGCAAGTTAGCTGTTAATAACAAGTTTTTCTGACCTGGGCAGGAAGGAAAAAAATCTTCTCCCCAAGAAAAAACCACTTTTCTTTTCAAGCAAATTATTGTTCTCCTTCATTGTAGTTGAAATACTCCAGTGCAGGTGTCTTGTTTGATATTCGGCTGTAAAGAAATAAGGATTGAGTGGTAAAAGTGGGTTGGTTTTTTCAGGAGGACTAAACCAGGGAAGCCCAAACCTCTTTGCAACTTCAAGTTGAGTCAAATCTGTGAATTTTTCTTCTCTTGCAGGGTTTGGGCCGTTTGGAGAACACGCTGTGAACGCCAGCTGGATTGCAGTGCAGGTAACCCCTGAATTTTCCTCTTAGGAACTTAAAACAGAGCACAGACCCCTACAAATTTGGGGTTTCAACTCTTTTTTATCACTTCCAACTTCTTCCCAGTTTATTAACCGAGCTCACTGCAGATATCCAGATGGTCAGCTGGATAATGTTTGATTCCCTGCTCAGGAAACAATCCCTTAGCTGGTGGAGTTTAATGAGATTGAGTTAATGTAGCTGAGGCAAGCAAGGAATTCCTGGCTTTAGGATGGTTTTAAGTGGGGCAGGGAGCTTGGAATCTTCCTCTGCCCTGGAGAATTCAAAATAAACAAACCAACCGACCAACCCAGAGGAATTTGGATGTTTTTTCTCTCAGTCCTGACTTGAAGCTGGGCCAGTTGGTTCACCTTTAAACCGAGTCTCATCCCTGAGAGGAGACTTCCAGCTGGTGGTTTCCTGGAGTTGTCTGAGTGTCAGGAGTCTGATTCTGAGGCAGAGCTGCCTCTTTCCTCCCCCTGCATCGCCCCTCTCTGCTTGGCTGATGGGACAGGAGAGTTTCTGGGGAAATGCTTTTCCTGCAGGTCCTCCCTGCTCAAACCAACCCAGTTTATGCCACTTGTAGCTCTGTATCTGTTTCTAAAATCCTGGAAAATCTTAAGGGACCCACAGGGATCATCCAGGCCAACTCCTGGCCCTGCACAGGACACCCCAAAAACCCCACCCTGTGCCCAGGAGTTCATCTGTGTGAGGCTGATACCCCACAAATGAGGCAGGAAAAAGGAATTAAGCTCTTTCTGATGGAATTAAGGGTTTTTTTGCTGTAAAAACACTTTTTACAGGGATGGTGCTGCCACATTATCCCACTTCTTCCTTCTTCGTCGCTTCTGGATGGGGTTTGTGGCAAAGCCACTGGGAATTCCATGGTACCTTTTAGTACAGTTGCCCAGGGAATTAAATCTATTTTTCTCCCCAACACGTCTCTCTCCCCTTCAGAGCTCTGAGATTAATATCTTCTTTCGAATGCTTTTAAATTAAATCACAAACTCTAATCAATTACAGCCAACTAATGTCCAGCTGTCTAATGTGCTGGCTGGTAAGAGAAGACAAAACCTTTGCCTCCCAGAGCTTTTTGGGAATGAATATATTTAACTTTGGGTCAGTTTGGAGGAATACGCAGGTCGTGGATGGGGGCGGGAAAAAAAAATACAGGACATTCCTAAAAATCAGAAGTGAGGCTCCTGGATGTGGTTTGTTCTTGCTGGTGTAGTGTCAGCTGTTGTAAATAGCTGCTTTTATTTCAGAGGAGACGGACAAAAGGGTGTTTTTGGAGCAGGAGCAGTGGTGGGTGTTGTGGCGCTGCTTAAAATAAAAACAAACCCAAAGAGAAGCAGCTCCTTCAGCCCGGTGGCTGTGTGGCTGATGGGTGAAGTCACCACCTCCATTTCAAATCCGTTTTTAAGGGCTCGGGGGATGTTTTGAGTGGATAAAACTCAAGAGTTGGGGGTGTTTTGAGTCCAAAGCGGAGCCGCGCTGGAGGCTCCGGGCGCTGCTCCGTGGCTGGCGGATTATTGTGACTGAAAACATCAGCTCGGAGGCAGCGGGGAGGATTTGCCTTTCCTTCCCCTGTCTCAGCCCCCAGAGGCCCAGACAAAAAGGAACAGCATGTCTTTGAGCCCGGGCGAGGTGGGCATTGTGCAAGTTTCAGACGGGGACTTCATGGAGCGGAGTGGACACAAAGGCGTGTCTGAGTTCCCGAATCCCAGACGGTGTGATCTGCATTTTAATAGAAGAAAAATCAATTAAACAATCTTTGGAGATCCTTCCTAGCTCTAGGGCTAAGCTAGTTCTGGTTTATTACATCTTTTATTATGCTGCATCCCGAGGATAAAATTCGCTTCTTTTTTCTTTTTCTTTCTCCCTCGGTTTTATTTGGGTTCTCCCCCAGAACACGGACACGGTGTGAGTTTTCCCTGGAACGGCAGTGAATTTATGTCTGGTTTTGCAAGCTGACTGATTTTTACACTTGGGTACCTTAAATAGTGGCAGCAGCAATCTAATAATGCTGCTGAAATGAAACGTTTCAAAATTTCACCAAAAAAAACCCTCCTGATGAAATGTTTGGGTTTTTACTCACGGGGGAGAACTTTCCTATAAATTCAGCAGGAAGAATAACTCCCTTCTGCTTTATTTTAAGGCTCACAGCAAAAATACTCCGTGTTAATGTGTGTTTGCAGCTTTGTGTTCTCATCATTTTAGCGTTTCAGTTCAGGATTTTTTATTTTTACGGGTGCAATTTTTGCTGGGGAGGGACTGCCAAGAAGAAATGACTAAACCTGGCTTTTCTCAGCGTGTTTTCTGCCCTCCCTGCTGTGACTTAGGTGTGGGCACAGGTGTGACCTGTGGACTGTGAAGCTGCCGGGCTCCTTCATCCCCCCCAAAGCGCTTCTGGCCGAGGAGGAGGAGGAGGAGCGAGGTCAGAGTGCATTTTGACATTAGGAAGGACAATTGCTGTCAGGGTGTCTAGACAGACCTGATAAGGATATTAGAGGCTGACAAAGAGCAGCATTGTGGAGGGGTCAGGGAATCGGTCACACATGTTCAGTGTGCTGTGTTTGTCAGGTAGGCAGGGCCGGGGGGAGAAGTTGTGGGGCAGGAGGGGGTTACAAACATCTTCATTATGGAGCACCAGGCTTGGTTAAAAGAAAGTTGTGGCTTGGTAAAGTTAAGGTTTAAGTGGCTGGAGGAGGTGGTTGTCGCTGGGGAGGTTTCTCTGTTCATCCAGCAAAACTTCCCACCATCAAATCCATCTCTAGGAGCTGTTTCCCTCCTAATCCTTCATCTTCAGGAGCATCACTCCTCGTTAGAGAAGCCGTGATGAATTCCAGCCAATTAACACTCCTGAAGAGTGTTTGTTCCCTTCCTAAAGAGCCTGACTGCTGTCTGAATACTCTCATTTGTAAACTCCTCCACTTTATTAGGGCTCCACGTAAAGCAGGGGAGGGTTTGAAGGCGGGTTTGTGTAAAGGAGCTGTGATGAACCATCCCTTACATCCATCTCTGGTAATGAATGTCTGAGCGTGCCAGACACTAATCAATACAGCAAGGCTTTAATATCAGCCTTGCCCTGGGAGCCAGAGCCAGTGATTTATCATCGTTGCTCATATCTGCTGCTCTGTGAAAGTCTCACTTTGTGCCTTTTTGGGTGTTTTAGTTATTTTAAACCCCGTTACATGGCCGTGGTTGGGCCGTACAAGTGTAAAAGGTGTTTTTATCCTCAGTAGAAAACCACTCATGTTGATAAAAACACAGAAAAACGATAGCAAGACACTGCTCACGTTTATATGGGGGAGGCCTAAAACCTCAGCATGTCTTCTCCTTTCAAGTGTCTTTTAATTTTTAATTTTTAACTTGGGGGAATACAAGTTTTGAGAGTGAAAACCACTGATCTGCACTCCTTGGCCTGAAGCTTGCAAGGAGGAAAATAAAGCCTGAGAATTGCTTCAAAGTGCAGCTCTGATCACCAAATCCAAACCTGGGACAGAGATAACTTTGTCTTTCAGGCATATTTTGAAATATCCTATGATAGTTGGATGGCTTTTAGCTGTTCCTACCTTAGATGCTGCAGGAATTCCTTAAACATGATGGCCAAGGTCTCTTCTCCCACTGGAAAAATGCCTCCTGGCTCCAAAGTTTGGGCTCAGCTGATGGTTTTGTTTAAGAACCCTTTTTTTCCAGAGGCTTCAGACTATCCTTGAGTTCTGGGAAGTTTGGGGTTGATGGCTCTGAGAGGTTCCACTGCTGAAGTACCAAAGGAGCAAAGCCTTACTGGTGGGACTGGAGAGACCAAACCAGAACCAGGGAGAAGCATCCAGAACCATGGGCTGTGTGTAGGGGAAACTCCCAGTTTTGGGATCCAACGGTGCTTTCCAGTCAGGAATACGGGGGAGAAAAAAAACCCACGCTTTCCTCTGATTTTAAAGGTGTTTAACTGACACTTCGTGTTTGAAAAGGTTTGGAGGAAATTGGCTCAGTTTATTGCCAGGATATTTGGGATGTTTTCATGTTAGAGAGGGAGAAATAATTTACTGGCTTAGTTGAATCACCAGCCCTGAGAGCTCTTTATCTGGAAATAAATGTGAAATTACTCTCCAGGCCAGCAGTCCTGGGTGATGGATAAAATCTTTCCAGTTCCACCTTCTCCAGGCTGTCACTCCTTGAAAGAAGTAGGGATTGTGAGTCTCTCCCTCTATAAATAACAGAGCCACGATTTCCTCGGGAGTGTGGGTGTTGCTGATAACTATTGTCAGTTAAATGTTGATTTCTTTGTTACACACACATCAGAGCCAGACAAACGGCTCTGTGGGTGAAGCTCTGAACACAGGTGGAGAGATGCCTTTGTTGTTCCCATTATGGGTTTGTTTTTTTCACAGTGGTTGCTGTAAACTCACTCCAGGTGCTGTTTACAACCTGGTGTAAACTGGTATTAGTCCCTCAGGCTGCCACTAAACCTCCCAGGAGTAAATCCTCTGCTCACCTCGTGTCTGACCATCTTGGCTTTGCTTTGCTGGTGTTTTTAGGAGCTGGAGAAGCTGGGGCTGCGGGATGATGTGGATCTGCACGTCTACGAGGTCCCTGTCGAGTACCAGACCGTGCAGAGACTCATCCCTGCCTTGTGGAAGAAGCACAGTCCCCAAGTGAGTGAGTAAAGGGAGGAGAAAAAACCACCCAGCAAAGGGTTGGAATCTGCAGTGGGCACCGTGTGAAGTCTCCTTTTTAATGGTTCCTTCAGCCTGGTAGTCCCTGGCTGGATCTTTTCCTGTTTTGTGGTGAGAACATGTGAATTTGTAGGATTTTACAGCTCGGAGGGCTCCAGTTCACAGAGCAGTGGGTGTGAAGGGGCCACAGCACAGGGCTGTCTAGACAGCTCGTGGCTTGTCTGTGCCACCTGGGCTCCTCCAGCAGCTGTGAAGGTGCCAACGTTCCTTTTCACCCTGATTAAATCACGATTTAGGTCAGGAGGGGGGGAAGTGAGAAGAACTGTGCTGTGCAGAACCCAGGGTAAAAATGCCTCGTTCCTCTGCTACCCACGGGAGAACCCCTGTAACGCCCCTGTGGCTGGCTGGGAATGGAATCATGGAATCCCAGAGAGGTTTGGGGTGGAGAGGACCTTAAAATCATCTGACAGGATCACTTAGGCTGGAAAATGATCCCAGTTCATCGAGTCCAGCCTTTGACTGGTCACCACTGAGTGCCACGGCCAGTCCCTAAACCCACAGGACTCCGTGCACACGGTGACAGGGCGGTGCTAAGATGTCACCAGCCCTTCAGTCCTTAAAGGGAGCTGGATTGGGAGTTTGGACAAGGCAGTGGAGTGGCAGAGCAGGCACAGAATCAGAGCTAACACAGCCATCCCGAGCTCGAGGCTCCCACGAGGCCCAGGCTGCGGATTCCCCGCTCTAACCCATCCCTCCTCCCCGGCAGCTGGTGGTTCACGTGGGAGTGTCGGGCATGGCCACCACTGTCACCCTGGAGAAGTGTGGCCACAACGTGGGCTACAAGGGGCTGGACAACTGCCGCTTCTGCCCGGGCTCGCAGTGCTGCGTGGAGGGGGGCCCCGAGAGCATCGACTCCATCATCGACATGGACACCGTCTGCAGGAGGGTCTCGGCCCTGGGGCTGGATGTCACCGTCACCATCTCCAAGGACGCCGGCAGGTACGGGGAGATCCCGGGGCTGTGGGGTCAGGGAGTCCTGGGATGGCTCGGGTTGGGGTCTGGAATGGCTCAGGTTGGGGTCTGGGAGACCTGGAATGGCTCAGGTTGGGGTCTGGGAGTCCTGGAATGGCTTGGGTTGGGGTCAGGGAGTCCTGGCATGGCTCCGGGTGGGGNGGAGTCCTGGAATGGCTCGGGTTGGGGTCAGGGAGTCCTGGAATGGCTCGGGTTGGGGTCAGGGAGTCCTGGAATGGCTCGGGTTGGGGTCAGGGAGTCCTGGAATGGCTCGGGTTGGGGTCAGGGAGTCCTGGAATGGCTCGGGTTGGGGTCAGGGAGTCCTGGAATGGCTCGTGTTGGGAAGGTCCTTAAGGGTCTTCCCAGGGTGCTCCAAACCCCATCCAAGCTGGCCTTGGGCACTTCCAGGGATCCCGGGGCAGACACAGTGTGTTCCATGTCACACCATCTCACACCTGTTCCCTCCGTGCTTGGCCCTTGAGGCCTCTACAATCCATACACTTCCCACAGAATCATTAAAGTTGGAAAAGCCCTCTCAGATCGTCGGGTCCAGCCAAGGCCACCACATGTCCCCAAGTGCCACATCCACGTGGCCTTTGAAGCCACCCACACCTTTCACTTCTCAGGGCTGGCAGCACCACCTGGTTTTCAGTGGTCAGGGCAACAAAAAAACAGAAAGACATTGACATTTTTTGTCCTAAATTTAATTAGAACAACCCCAGCCTCACAATTCCTGCCTTGCATTCCACGTCGCTCCCCGAAATCCCAGGATGCCACCACGATGCTGAACGATGGGAACCTACAGCTCGTTTGATCCGTGTTTATCCCTTGTTTTTATGCTGAATGATCTCTGTTCTTGTGTTCCAGGTACCTCTGTGACTTCACCTACTACACCTCCTTGTACCAGAGCCGTGGCAGGTCGGCGTTTGTCCACGTGCCTCCGCTGGGAAAACCGTACTCTGCAGAACAGCTGGGCCGGGCCCTGCAGGCCATCATAGAGGAAATGCTGGATGTTTTGGAGCATTCCGAAGACAAAATCAACTGTCAGCATGAACACTGAGCCTGGCCAGGAGCTCTCCTAGTGTTGCACTTCCAAAATTTTCCCTGCTGCCGAAGTATTGGGGGGGAAAAAAAAACAAAAAACAAGACAAAAATGGTTCCGGACCCAGAATTGGAGACGTCAAGAAAAAAAAAAAATTCCACAAATTCCACTTCTAGAAATTAACATTTTTTCTGTCAAATCTGTGAGTTTCAGCCTGAGCAACAAAGGATTTAAAGTCTCTTCTCTAGAACACCTGCAGCTCCTCATTCCTGAAGGGGGTGTGCTGGGAGCTTCCAGGGAATGAATGGATCCTCACCTGCCGGATCCCATGGGAAGTTCCCCTCCTGGACTTGGCCTTCAGGTGCCGGGAATTGCTCACCCAGTCCTCTCATGACTAATTCTTGAGTTGAAAGGTTTGCTTTCAGTTGGTTTTGGGTTTGCTTTCCTCCTCTCTCGACCCAAATCCGAGGTGATCCTGTGGAAGGACAACGGGAAGGAGTTGGGATGGCGTGGGATTGTCTTGGAAAGCCGAGTTTGGTGGGGACGAGGAGCCCGAAATTGCTTTGCTGCGATGGAAAATGATTTTAGGCACTGATTCCTCACCCCAAATCCTCCAAACATCCGTAGGGTCGCTGTAGCTGCAGTAGAAGGGATGTGTTTGGGGCTCCTCTTGGAACCCAAATCCAGCTGGAATTTTTTTTTTTGGAGCCTGACTCCTAAATCTTTCCAAATGTCTTTCTCCTGCCTCTCCCAGCCTCAAGTCAACCATGTACCTCCTGCACCAAACACCTCGGTTCAAGTGTGTCTGAAACCAATCATTAGTGGGTAAAGAGCTTTGCTGGGGGCCACTTTCCCCACGGGAGATCTTTATCCAAGGCCCTTGGTGCTCGCTGTTGTTTTTAAGGGGAAGGCTGAGTAATTTATAACTTCCTTAGCTGCAAATTTCCCCTCTCGTTCCAGCTTAGGAGAGTAATGTTTAACTGAGATCCCAATTCCGCCTCGATTGAGTGGAGGCATAAAAATGCAGATGGAAAGACATCCTGCCAAATCAAATGTCAGACCTCCAGCCCAATCCCACCGCCTGGAAACCAGAGGCAATGGTTTGAAATCGAGGGATTTTGTTTAAAATGAGGATTCCGGGCTCTTTCTTGATGTCCCCCTCCCAATGGGAGGGTGCAGAAGTGGTGCTGCTCGTGGGAGCTTTCCCAGGAGTTATTTTGGGGAAGGGTTCCTGCAGGATCTCTGCAGGTGGGTGGTGCTGGTCGTGCGTGGAGATTTGCTGCCAAATTTTGAGATTCCGACAAAACCCAGCTGAAGCTGGAGCAGGAACAGACACGAAATTGGTGACTGAGGGTCTCGTGGAGAGGCCACTTGAAGGAAGAAGTCTGTGATTTGAATGGATGCTTTTACAAATATATAGGAATATATATAAAACCGACGTTCTGAAAGGTTTTAAAACCCCACAATTTGAATTTCTCTGGTGCTGACTGGCTCTGCTGTAAGTAACTCTCAGTGAGAGCTGCCCTGAGCTTGCCAGGAGAAGTCTGGTGACAAAGGACAAAACCACTCCTTGCAACCCTTGAGACAGGACAAAGACTTTGCAGCTGCAAGAACTCTGCTGAGGGCACCTGAGCAGGAAGATTTTTTGGATAGACCCAAGGAAATTCCTTCTCTGTTCACTATCCAGGCTTTCCTGCTCAGAGGAATTTGCCTTCGAGTCAAACTTTGTCATTCCCATCGAATCCGAGGTAGCACTTGTCAGATTTCCTGATTAGTAATTTATTCTATTTAATGTTTTGTTGAAATCTTCGTGCTTGGACACAGATTTGGGTTGGTTTTTTTGTTTTTTTCTGTGATTAGTTGAGCTCTTTATCCCATAGGATTATTCCTTTGTTGGTTGGAAGTTTTTTGTCCTGGGTGTTCCGTAGCTGCTAAACTTGGGGAGGAGGAATGTCCGCGTGTCCCGCAGGGTTTGGTGATGGAGCAGTTCCCAGGAAAGCTGATTAATTCACCTGTAATGTAGCTGTGGATGAAATGGAGGTGGGAATCCAACAGATTGGTGAGGCCACACCGAAATTCCCTGTGCGGAATCTCAGCAGGGACCCCGAGCGGGGTGGGAGCAGCGCCCCGGTGGGCTCCGTGAGGGATCCCCGTCTCCAGGTGAGATGTTCCCTGTCCATCCCTGTCCCTGCGTCCTCTGGAGCCTTGGAGATGCCCCTGGATGTGGCTGGGGACCCGTCAGCAGGCAGCACAGACAGCAGCAGTTCCGTGGGCAGAGCGTTTCCCACGCGGGCTTGTTCAGCCTGGGGAGTTATATCCTGTTCAGCACCTAAAAATATTCCCTGCCTGGGTGCTCTCTGCTGTTCCAGGGGAAAATCCGGAGCCAGCTTCCGTGCCTGCTGGAGTTTAAGGACTGCAGTGCTTGGCCTTGGGTGTGTCAGCGTGAAAAATCCCGTTTCTTGGGAATATTTTGAGCGTTGCTTCGAGCTGTGCTTTTCCTCCCAATCTGTTTTTGGGGAAGCTCCATATGATCAGTTCCTTAGAAAACGTAATTTATTTTATACTCTTTTTTTTGGGGGGGGGTTTTGGGGAATTAGTCCTGAGGCTGTGTTTATAAAAGGTGTCTTGGTGGTAGAGAAATTTCCTGTAGCCCAACTTGGGAAAAATGGCATTAAACTAATTTTATTTAATACGACCAAAATTAAATACTTTGGGGTTGGGTTTTTTCTTTTTTTTAAAGCTTTTTGTTCAATTCACAAAGCTTTTCCTACAGATCCCTATTTTCTTTGGGAATAGGACATCAAACTGATGCAGAGCTTCAAAAAGCTGATGTTTTGCTAAATCCTATTCGCTTTCCACATCATCAATTAATAGAATTTGCTAATTTGCACTGACTGGGAGACCTGTTGCCAACCCCAAAAACCTTGTGCTAGTGAGTAAAAAAGTGGGAAGTTCAGGTGGAGTGTTCATTCCCGTGCCTGTAACGTGGGAAAATGTAAAAAACTGGTGAAATTTTAGGATGCTGTGACTGCAAAATCGTCTCTGGGGATAAAGGTTTGGGGTGGAGCCGGGGCTGAGGATTTTTGGTGTGCAAGAGAGGATTAGGGAGGTTCTGCTGGATCGGGTCTGGTGTCATTTATCTGCCTGGAGCGGGGTCTGGCCCACGAGCTGGGGAGTGTTTGGGGTGACAGTTTAATTGTTCCAGTCCTGAACTGCTGCTGAGGGCTTTGAGGAGCTCCAGAGACTCGGAAATGTCTTGATTTGGTGTCGGGAGGTGAATCAGACTTGGGAATGTCCTTTATAACGCCAGGAAAAAGGAGCTGGGAGCTTGGAAGGCTCTTGACCTCAAGGATTCCTGTGGGATTTGATGATCCTTAGGGATCCCTGCCAACCCGAGGGATCCTCTGGTGTTCACCTGGCGCTGTTTGGGATTTTTGGGGGGAGAACATCAGAGTCTGGGAGCTCCTAGAGAGCAGCTCCCCTCGTCTGGAGCATTCCCCAACCTCCCAAAGCGTGGGAGAGGTGGGAAAGGATGGAAAGGTCAGGAAGAGGGTTCGAGGTGTGGAGTTTGGTTGTGACATGAGACTGCAGCCAAGAACTGCTGAGCCTCATCCCAGGAGGGGCCTGGCTGGGGCTGGCAGACTTGGAGACATCATCAACCCTAAAAGAGTCGGGATAAATTTGGGATCAGTGCTTCCCTGGAGCCGTGGGAATGGCGATAATGAGCTCGTTATCACCTCCATAGGATTTGTGCTGCGGAAAATCCCACAGGAAAAGGGGTTTTGTGTCTGAACTCACCTGGGGCTGGGTGTAGCTGTAGCCTCCAACCCCCCGTGTGTCCCAGGCAGGCAAAATTGAACCTTTCAGTGCCTCGGCAGCTGGCAAAGGGGCTTATTCCAGGAATTCCACTGGAATAAAACCCCAGGAGCTTCCCGGCCTGCTCGGGCAGCACAGGCTCCCGGTGTTGTTGGTTTTGGTAAGGAAAAAGTCTTTAAAAAGTTAAAAATCCACCGAAGTTTCTTCTGCTGCTCAAATAATCCTGAGTTGAGTTGGAACTGGGGGATCTTCAAGGTCCCTTCCAACCCCGACCATCCCGGGATTCTCTGACTCGTTGCCCTGGTGGGCGGATTTTTTTTAGGAATTTTTTAGGAATTGTGAGGAGGAGGAGGAGCTTCTTCAAACCAAAAATGGGAAAGCCCTGGAGAGGAGGGAATTTGGTGAATCCCCACTCCCACGGGCGCTGCAGCAGCGATGACGGTCTGGCCGTGGGGGTTTGTGGTTCAATTCCTTGTGACTCCTGGGTCTTTTTTAACTTCTCCTGGATTTCTCACTCCAGCCAAGGCTCAGACACGGAGCTGCTGCAGGAGGGAGTGGTGGTGGCTGAAATCTGACTGAAAATCAGGATCTTTAGGCATAAAAATTACTTTCTGTGGGGCTTCTTTTCATTCTGATTTCCAGATTTCACCCCACAGCACAGATGAAATTATCAGCAATGAATTTGTACAGATCCTTTCCCAAAGTAACTCCCTTCCTCTTACCTCCTTTAATACTTTACCCAATGATATTTTAATGACTTAATTTTATTTTAATGATAGAAATTTCAGAGTTGCAAAGGCTCTTTCTAACTTTATTGACTTGGAGAAACCCCCCCTTGTTGATACCATAAATACTCATCTTGGTGTAGATGGATTTGTTATTTTTGCACCAGAATCCCTAATTTTTTGCAGTATAAAGTGCACTTTTTCGTAAAAAAACCCTTGTATTCCTGTCTGATGAGTGTCTTACGTGCTGAAAGGGATATTCTGCCAAAGCTCCAGAGCTGAGGGCGTTGTTAATTCTTCGAGGTGTTCACTGAAACCTGGGACCTGCTCAGTCTATTTTAAGACAAAGCAGGGAAGGAAATGCCTCCCCGTGAGTAGGAGTTAAAGGTGGGAAATGAAACTTATCACTGCCCTTAAAGAAAACTCCGTGGTACTTCAAAACCCACCTTCAGGTTTTCTCTTGCACCAGCCTCTTAAATCACAAATGTTTACCTTGATGATCAGGGAGTGCCTTGTCCCGTGCTGGGCTCACGCTTGGGAAGCAGAACGGCGGGGATGGGGATGGGTTTGCCCCGTGTGTGGGTGGAAAAATCGGGCTGGAAACGCCTGAGTTGGCGAGAATCCCCATTTTTACCCGTGGATGCTCCTCAGAGACTGCACTGAGTTCCCCAGGTTTGCTCACACTCATACACACACGGACCTGCCAGAGGGAGCAAACACAATTTGCTGCTTCATCCCCGCTTCTGGCCGGGTTTGCCCAATTCCTGAGGGTTTTGCTGTCTCCCCTTGGAGCGAGGTGTTTGTCCAGACCCTTCCCCAGCGCCGCTCACCCTCGGGCCCTCCGTGTGTCCCCCGTGAAGCCACCAGTGTCCCTGTGGGCACCTCGGGCGTCTCTGCTCCTGTGCTTGTGGGGACTCTGGCAGCACCAACCCCAACCCCTGGGGGCTTCTGTTCTCCCCGCGTGTTCTTGCAGTGCCTTGTAAATCCCAAGGACCCCGAGTGTCCCGGGAGGGCTGCGGTGCCAGGGACCGGCGGCGCGCTCCCAGCTCCTGCTGCCAGGCTGGGCTTTGTACCTGAGGATTGAAACCCCTCTTTCGAAGGAAATAAAGAGTTTGACTCTGACTCTGTGTCCTGTCGCCCTTGCTGCTTTTAAAGGTGGTGCTTGGTGCAAACCCGTTCCCCCAGCGCTGCCCTGGCCACCCTCAGTCGTGTCCCCAAGTGCCACATCCACACCTTTACCCCCCTCCAGGGATGGAAACTCTGTGCTGGCGGCTTTAAGGCTTCTCTCTCCCTCCTCCTGCGGCCACTGGGCCTGACTGGGAGCAGACTGGGCTGGCTGGGAGGGCTGGTGCCACCAGATGGTGCTGCCATCCAGGCAGGCTGTGCTCGGTGTCACCCCGAGGTGCCACCCCCGCACAGCTCCAGCTGATCCGGGCAGCGGGGAGGGTGTGACCCCTGCCCAGATCCAGGGGGATCCGGGACAGCTCCAGCTCGATCCAGAACCCCTCCACAGCTCCAGCGTGGTCCTGGGGGCTTCTCCTGCTCCCCACTTCGCGGGTGTGACAGAGGTGGCAGGACAGGGAATGTCACCGGGGGAGGGACAGCAGCACAAGCCTGTGTCGGGTGTCGGTGTCACCCCCGGCAGCGGCTCCACCGGACCCAGGCGGAGCAGGATGGAGTTGGATTCATTACCCACGGTACGGCTTTGCTAAAACCGAGGTTAAAACCCAGACCAGACCTGGGGTACCTCGTGGGACGGGGCTCAGGGGGGCCACACGCGGTCCATGCCCCTGCTCCAGGTGCTTTGTGTCTGGAACAAGGATCAGAAGGGAAAACTCGCTGTTCCTCTGGAATCCCTGTTTTTCCTCTGCCTTTTTTATGCCCTAATTCTAAGATTTTTTATTTTTTTTCCCCTGAGCTGCCATGGTGATCCTGCTGAGCTCTCCAGCCTGTTTTTGGAGATGGAGCTTTTATTCCACCCACCAACACCCGGCACACGCCGGGCACCGGGAGGTTTGGGGTGTCCTTCACAGGTGAACCGGGATTTGAGCTCCTTGGAGCGGCCCCTGAGCCAACCCTGATGATTTCACTCCCCTTTTAATTCCCTTTATAAGGTGAGAAGCTTTTCCTGCGCGGTGTTCCCGGGGTGATGTCACGCCTCGGGTAAATCATGTGCTGATGAGGTCATTTTACAAACAGAACCCTCCGGAGGGACAGATCCAAGGTTTTGTCCATGAGAGGAGGCTCCTCATGGAGCATCCCGCTCGGATTCCTTGGTGGAGATGCAGGGATTCACGGAGAGGATCCCTTTGTGGACCGACTCCTCGTGGATTTTAATCCTTTCTTCTTCTCCACTCCCATTCCTTCCTCCTCCCCAGCCCCTTCCTAAACGAGGTGGGATTTTTGGGCAGCGTCCATCTGGCAGGCTGCTCCCTCTCCGTGTTTTCCCAGCTTGCAAATCCAAGCCGAGCTCCGGCAAAGGTGCTGCCAGAGGGCTCCCCGGAGCTCCCACCCGAACCTCGCAGCTGCGGGGCTGGGGCAGGGGAATGGCTGGAATTTCCTGCCCTGGCTGCCTTCGGCGGGGCGTGAGTGGACGTGTCCCACCCCAGGGCACATCCCAGGGCACGATCCGCTGCCTCTCCCCCCTGGGATGGGTGCCTGGGCACGGCCGCGCTCCCGGCACAGCGCAGAATTCCCTGGATGAGCTTCCCAGAGGTTCCAGGGATGATGCTCCGGCTGAGCATTCCCCATTCCCATTTCCTCGCCGAGCCTTTCCCGGCTGCCTGGCAGCGCCTGCCTCCAGGAGATGCAGATGGAGATTCTCCAACCACCTCTGCTGCGGGATGGGATTTTCTTGGCCGCTTCCCAGCCGGCACCACGGCTCCAGCCTGGGGGAAAGTCTCTCCGTGCTGCTGCTCTCCAGCTGCTTCCCGCTGCCCTGGATGCTCCGTGCGGGAGCGACGTGCCCTGTGTACACAGCCCTTTCCCGAGTCACGCTCCGGTGACTAATTCCCTCCTGACGGGCACGTGGGGCCTGATCCGTGGCCGGGTTCACAAATAAATACATTTATTTCTGCCGGAGGTCGGACTGACAGCGGCTTCCATCCTCGTTCCTCGTCCAAAATTGTGCCTTGTGCTTCAAAAACCATCCAGGTGCTTAAAATCCTACAGTTTTAAGGGGGGTTTTGGGGTTGTCCTTCTCTTGTAGCGTTTTCCTTGATTAAAGAGATGCTTGTTCTGGGATGTGCCTAGGTTGGATTTGGTTTCCTTCATCTGTTTTTCCCATCATTTAATGCATCCAGACTTAAAATCCTACAGTTTTAAGGAGCTTTCTGGGTTATCCTTCCCTTTTATCGTGTCCTAAGGATTTCCCTGGTAAGAGAGCTGCTGCTCTGGGATGTGCCCAGGTTGGACTTGGTTCCCTCCATCCGTTTTTTCCCCCTCCTCAGTGTTGGAAGGTTTTTTGGAGGAAGGAATTAGAGCTGATCTGGCTCCCTTGGAGCCCTGAGCTTCATTCCTGGGCTCAGCACCATCATCCCAAGGGATCACAGAGCTCCCAAAAGCCTCAGCCTGGGGTTTCCTCCTGGATCTACACCAAAAATGGAGGGAAACGGCTGTTTTGGCACAGGGGAGGGGTGAGATTGAAAAGGATGATGCTCCCACCATGGAAAAGCTGCTTTTTAACCATCACATCAATCCTGCCCAGGCTGAGCTTGTTCCAGGCTGATGATCCTGAATATCCTCATCCCAAATATCCTGAGCTGGAAGGGACCCACAAGGGTCAGGAAGTCCAACTCCATGATGCTCTCAATGGATCCTATTTAATATCTGCAAACTGAACATCATCCTCAGCCGAGCACAGACCCTCCCTGGAATTCCCTGTCCAGGGAGCCCATCCAGGAAAGATGCTCTCCTTGGGAAGCAGAGAACATCCTGGTGCCGAAATCATCTCCGAGAGGAAGGTGATTGTGGGGTGAGCGAGGACTTCCCAAGGCAGATTTCCATTTTTGGTGGTTGGATCAGAGGCATTTCCTGCACCTCCTGGGCTGAGGGGGCTGGGAATCCGAGTTAATCGTTGACCGTGCGTGCAGCCGAGGCAGGAATGTCTTTGTCCAAGTGGAGCAGAAGTCTCATTTTTGGGAGATGCCGTAAACTCGCAGCAAAGGGAGAAAAATGTGATTCCTGCTGTGACAGGGCAAAAGCTGCTTTTCGCTCGCCTGACCCGTCCTTGTTGTCTTTGATTTAGAAACATCCAAAGGTCACCGCGGCGTTGTCACGAATGGATTTTGATTAAAGTTCAGCTCCTGTCTTTGCCCAGGCCTATGGCAGCAGGCAGGAGGTGTATTGAAGTGACCAGCATCCCAAAAATCCACTCTATCCACAAGTTCTTTAAAAATAGCTGATTCAGTCTATTGTGAAATGAATTATTTATTAATAGACAGGAAAACTAACAGACAAGACTTAAAACAAATTATTACTACACAGGGATAAAACAAAAGAAATACTACTCATAGATTGACATACAGTGCACGATACTGGTACTTTTCATTTTTAGCTAGCAGAGAAATAGTATAAACCTAGGATTCAATGTATCTTACCATCCGAATGTTAGTGGCACACACACATCGAGATCCTTTCACTCAATCCCTGGGGAAGTAACCGCAAAGCTGCGTCCAAGCCTCGGGGAGAAGTCTCCGACATTTTCGGGATGTAAGAGGCTTCTGCCTCAGTGATAACTCGTGTATCTTTTATAGTTGTAAAACGGTGACTGAAGTCAGAAATATCTCTTATCTCTCCCCCATCGGCTCGCCAGACTAAGGTGTTAATTCTTAGCTAGGTGTGAATCACCCTTGGCACCAGAGATAACTGCTGATGGGCCTTTCCACCCCTGGTTATCTCTTTATGTATTTATGTTATATATATATTTATGTTATTGTGATACACAGAGCCGGGGGGCAGGGGGGTGTCCTGCCACAGGCTCCACTCTGCCGATGCATCACGACAGCGGCCAGCGCTGGGAAAACACGGGATGCAGCTTCCCAAACATCCCACGCTGGCAGCCCAGGGACAGCCCTGTCCCCCATCCCTCCGTGCCCCTTTCCAGACCTGAAATGGGATGGGATGGAGCAAACCCCACCTGGAGTTCTGCTTCACCGAGGGATTTCTCACCCCGAATTATTCCTGGTCCAACTTCCCTCGAGGCCGAGCCCTAAGGGCTGCTTGGAGCTTCAGCAGCCGGGCTGCTCTTCCCTTCTTTGGCTGAAAAAACACCATGGGAAAGCACGAATTGCCTTTTTTCCAGGGAATATCCTCCCTGCAGCATCCAACTTGCTCAGCCCGAGTGGTTTTGGGGAGCACTGGGGTTCTGTGGGATGAGGGAAGAACCTGATCCCGCTCTGTCGGTCCCAGGGTGATGACACCAGTTCCCAGGGGTCTCTGGGCACTTTTTTGGGATCCCTTGCTCAACAGCTGTGAGGAACTGATAGCCCTAAAATCTGGAAGGCAGCACTTCCCCTCCTGCCACTTGTGATAAGGAACCCTGCAAAAAACCCCGAAGTTTCTGCCGGCTCAGGCAGCTGCGGGGAATTTCCTGCTTTTTGGGGACTTGAAGCCCTCTGGAGCCCCCTGCTCTGTGTCTTCACCACGCTCCCCACCTACCACCAGCATCTGGAGAAGGGGAAAACATCATTTATTTGGAATCAGAGAATGGTTTTGTTGGAAAGGGACGTTGAAACCCTTCCTGCTCCACCCCCTGCCGTGGGCTGGGACACCTTCCACTGTCCCAGGTCACTCCAAACCCCAACCAGCCTGGCCTTGGACACTTCCACACCTTTCCAGGCTCAGCAGTGCACGATCTGAGCTTTCCCAGTGCTGGATCCTCCTCCCCCTCAGCCCCTCCCAGCTGCTCTGAGCTCCCTGGGAACAGCAATCCCCTGGGCATCCCTGCTCTAGGTCCGTGCCAGGAGAGCTGTGCCGAGGTGAGGGATCTACCGGGGATGTGTTAGAGAGAGGAACCTTCCTCCCGCTGGGAAGAGGCGCTGGATAAACCTGACCTTCCACTGGATGTGTCCAGGAAGAGCCGAGGGACGCGGGGGCTGCGCAATCCCCTCTTGCAGGCTGGTGAGGCCATGCTGGGACATTTCGTCATCGCTCGCTCAGGATTCAAACCACGGCTCCCAAAATCCCTCTTTTATGGCCCTTGCTGGACTGTAAATCTCCGGCTTCCAGGGCTGGCGCCTTTCGGGGGAAAACATCCGGCTCCAGCAAACTTTGATGCTCTCGGGATGCGTCACTCCTGGATGTGGGGCTCGCGCCCACGGGCAGAAAATCCATTGCAAAAGCAGAACTTCAGGATTTCGGGGTTTCTGCCGGGTCTTGCTCAATGTCAATGGAGAGGTCGGGGCCTCTTCCTGCACCCGGACACGCCGAGGGCTCCGCTCCGGCTCTGGATCAGCACATTTGGCACCGTGGGGATGGCGGAGGGGACTGGTGCCTGCAGTGGGCACGGAGATGTCTGGAGGGGAGGGAATGGCGCGGTGCTTCTGCCCTCGTGTCCTCCTGGGCTGATGATCCCTCTCCTTTCTTCCCTGCATTTGGGGGGCCGGAGGGCTGCAATCACCCCGGCTGATAAAATCCCTGGGGGAGGGATCACAGCGGGCTTGGGGCTCTGGGAATTCCCTGTGGGAAGGTGCTCCAGGAGGGGGGTTCATCCCTGCCCAGCTGCTGGAGGGATGGGTGATGTCCCACTCACGGTGCCCAGATCCACACGGGACCAAGCCCTGGAGATAAACCCGAGGTTTCCCCGCGAGCCACACATGGGATTTCCTTCCAAGCTGGATGCTCTGGGAATGCAAAAGCAGTGAAATGGGGAGGGGGTCTGGGTGGGCTCCTGCTCCTCCTCGCCCATCCCGCTGCAAGGACGGATCCGGAGCAGGGCAGCGGAGCCAGGGCCGGGGCAATCCCCTCCACACGGCCCTGCTCACCCTGACAGACTTCTCCTTTCCCGTGTTTTAGGGCGAAATTCCGTCTCGCCTTTGCCTCAGGCAACCCCTTGACAAACGGGGTGAGAGAAGCCGGAGCCGAGTCCCGCGGAGGGGCGGGGGATAAACAGCCGTAAATCACGGGATTACCGCTCCTTCATCCCTGGCGGGAGCACGGCCGAGCACCAGGCGCTGGGATCAACCTCAGGACATTTTGGGAACGGCCTCGCCTGCACCGGGAGGACCCGCCCGTTTCCTCATCCCACCGGGAGCTGCTCATTCCTCTGCTCACGATTTTTCGGTCCGAGCATCCCCGAGGAGGAGCTGGGAGAGGGGCGGTGCTGCGCTGGTCCCCGTGGCTCGTTCCCACTCCGGGTTTCCTCCTGCCCAGCCCGGCTCTGGCGCGGTGCTGCCGGGCACGCGTGGCCGCGCTGGGTCGGTGCCACCCGGCGTGCCCGGCTCCGTCCCGGCTGGCTCCGCCGGGGATGACGAAACCCCGGGCCGCGGTTGCTTCAGAAGGATCCAGGCTCGGTCCGAGCCCGTCCCCCGGCCGCACCTGCGCTCCGGTGGGACAAGGTCCGGTGCTGATCCCTGCCCTGCTCCGCTGGGATTTTGGGAAGGAGCGGATCAGCCCCAGCGGGATAACAGCGACCCCGACCCGCGAGGTGGATGAGGATGCCAGGATGAAATCCGCGCTTGGAATGCTGCCTGCAGCGCTCCTGCCTCGCGCATCATCCCCTCTCCATCAGCCCGGGTGCCGGAGGTCAGGGGGATTTCCCGAGCCGTGCGATCCGCAGGAAAAACGGGAGGTGGGAAGGGAAATGTTCGTGTCTGAGAAGGACCATTCCATAATTTTTTATCTCCGCAGCTGTAAATCACCCGGCTCCAGCAGCGGCGGAGCTCGTGTTGGAAATCCCAGGGGGAGAGCAGAGATTCCTGCTGGGAGTTCGCTCCGGCGTCACCCTCCGGGGAGGGGGGACGGAGGGCGGGCAAAGTTCGGCTCCTATAAAGTCAGGTCCGGACCTCTTCATTCATTCCCCTGGCAGCACCGCCGGCAGCAGCACGTCCAGCCTGTGCGCAGGAGTTGCGAATCAACCCTGCCGAAGCCGCCGGCTCTCCGCAGGATGCTGAGGAGAGCGGTGCCGAGGAGCGTCGGGGCCGCGCTCACCTGCCTGCAGCTCCTGCGGCTCCTCTCGGCCGTGGATTCCCGGCCCCACACGTGGGACCAGGACAGGTTCCAGCTGGAAGCCGTCAAAAAGGAGATCCTGGAGCGGCTGGGAATGCCGGCTCCCCCCGTCGCCCGGCGCCAGCTGGACCAGGAGAGCATCCTGAGAGCGCAGCGGCTCTACCGGCAGAAAGTGGCGGAGCTGGCGCGGAACCGGAGCCGGGAGGAGGAGGAGGAAGAGGAGGAAGCCGTGTCCAGGACCCGGCGGCTGCACCGCCTGACCCCCACCTGTAAGTGGCCGTGGCTCCGTGTCATCCCACGACCCTCATCCCCCGGGACACGCGTGCGTCCCGCTCTCGGGAATGTCATCCCGCCGCCTCGGGACATGACCGGGCATGCAGCACGGTGGCCGCGGTCATCCTTATCCCGCTGCTTCCCCCCGGGAGCGGGGAGGAGCCACCGCTGGAGCCGTTCTGCTTCAAAACACAAAAATCGGGGGATTTGGGATTAAAGCTTCGATCGGCGGCGGCTCGGGGGGCTCGGGGTGGCGCTCGAGGGGTTTGGGGGTGAGCGGAGGGGAGGAGGGGAGGTGCCATCCCTCGACCCCCAGCTTGAGCTCCAGTTTGGGGGTTTATCTGGATCTGGGGGGGTTCAGGGAAATATTCCCCTCCTGCTGCTTGGGCTGGGAGGGGACAGCCGGGGAGTGGGGTGGGGATGCTCCAAAGGGTCTGGGACACCTTCTCAGGCACCAGGAAAACTGAGACCCTCCAGCCCGGGGGTCCCTGGAGATGCTGGCTCCGAGGACGAGCACAGCGAAGGATCTCCAGCATCCTTCAGGATGGGGGTGATCCCTGGGAGCCATGGCTGGGCTGCCCGGCAGGAGCTGGTCCCAAGCCTGGGCTGCTGGGGAATTGCGGGCTCTTACATCAGCTGTCCCCTCTGTCCCCGCAGTGCTGCGCTGGCCGGACATCCCCGGGGGACACCGGGACTCCCAGGGACACCGGGAGCCCCGCGGTCCCTACCGCTACCACCTCCTGCTGTCCCGCACCGAGGATTTCCACCGGCGGCTCCGGGTGCTGCAGGCGGAGCTGAAACTCTTCAAGGAGCCGCCGTCCCCGCCCGGCGCCTCGCTGCCACCGCGGGTCACCGTCTGCACCCTGCGGGGGGCTGAAGGGACCCCCCAGCTCCTGCGCAGCCAAGAGCTGGACCCGGGTTCCCGGAGCCTGGACCTGACAGGAGCCGTCCAGCGCTGGGTGGCCGGGCCCGAGCCCGCGCTGCGCCTGCAGCTGGAATTCACCGCCGACGTCTCGGCCGCCCTGGCCGCCTCCGGGGGGGAAACGCTGGTGCTGGAGGTGGAAACCCAGGAGAACGCGGGTCGGGCGGCCAGGAGAGCCCGGGGGCTGGAGGAGGAGTGCGGGAAGAGCGATGGGAAGTGCTGCCTGAAGTCGCTGAAGGTCTCCTTCCAGGACATCGGCTGGTCCGACTGGGTCATCGCCCCCAACAGCTACTACATGCGGTTCTGCGAGGGCTCCTGTCCCCACAACTACAAACCGGCCAGCATGCACGCCCAGATCCAATCCCGAGTGCACTCCCTGTCCAAGGCAGCCCCCCCGCCCTGCTGCGTCCCCGCCGGGTACGACCCCATGGTGCTGATGCACTACAACAGCGAGGGCAGGCTGGTGTCCAGCCTCTTCGAGGACATGCTGGTCACCAGGTGCCACTGTGCCTGATGGCAGCGCTGGTGGCTGTGCCACCACCCGGGCGGGGCAGAGCCATCCCGGCTCCTGGCAGCTGCAGCGTCCCAAAATCCGGGTGCTGCGGCACCAAATGACTCCGTGCCCGCCCTGGATCCACCACTGAGCTCAGCCACGGGGTCTCCATCGTCGGCATCCCAAAATCCGGGTCCTGTGGCACCAAATGACTCCACGCCAGCCCTGGATCCACCACTGAGCTCAGCCACGGGGTCTCCATCATCGGCATCCCAAAATCCGGGTCCTGTGGCACCAAATGACTCCACGCCAGACCTGGCTCTGCTGTTGTGAACTCTCCAGTTGTGAACTCTCCCCCACAATACCTTATTCCCCCTTCTCTTCTCTTATTNCTCTGTTGTTGTGAACTCTCCAGTTGTGAACTCTCCCCCACAATACCTTATTCCCCCTTCTCTTCTCTTCTCTTATTTAAATCCGTATTTTATGGAGCAGGGGGATCCTTCCCACCCAAGAGACCCCAGATGGACCACGGAGGGTCCGTGCCCGGGTGTCCACGTCCCACTCCAAACCCTTTTCTCTGCTCAGAGACTTATTTATGCAGCCCAGTTATTTATTTCTAACTTATTGTATTTTATAGCAAAATATCTTTTTTGGGGGCAAAAAAAGGGAGGGGTTTTTGTGCATTTCTATTTTATATATTTCTATAAGACCAGGAAGATGTAATAATAATAAATAAAGTGATTGTAACGGGGATTCTGGCTGCTCCTCCTGCACACCTGGGGAGGGTCTCTGACCGGACCCCTGCCCCTCGGACCCTCATCTCCCCTGGGATCTGATTCCATACGGGTTTGCTGGTAAATCCTCACGGTGTTCCAGTGCCAATGTCTGAGTAACGCCTGGGCACTGCTCCCAGAGACCTTTGAGTTGTTTGTGTCCTTGGGAAGGGCGCTGGGCACAGCCCTGACCCCCGGGGGACACGTCCAGCCGGGATGTGGCCATTCCCCGCGTCCAGGTGCCTCCAGCCCTGGGACCCAAAGGGATGGGGACACCCCCCACGGAGGTTGGTGGCACCCACCGTGTCCCCAGGGGACTCCCCACGGCTCGATGGGGTGGCTCTGCTGGTCACAGCTCCTTTCTGTCCCCTCTCCCAGTGTGGTCTGGGGGTGTCCTGGGCCGCCCGGTCCCTCAGCAGCTCCTGGGCTCGGGGGATGTGGAATGTGGGATCTCTGCTCGGGGCTGGGGCTTTGGGGACCGGGGACTGAGGGCTGCAAGCTGTGGAGTGGCCTCTCTGGGGACAGGGACTTGAGGGACCTGGCTCTTGGTCCCTTGGGACCCCCACTTTGGGGACACAGGCTCTGGGGACCTGTCCCTGAGGGTCCTGGTCCCTTAGGACCCCCTGCTTCGGGAACCTGTCCTGGAAGGTGTTGGTCCCTTGGGACCCCTGCCCTGGGGACAAAGGCTTTGGGGACATGTCCTTGAGAGTCCTGGTCGCTTGGGACCCCTCGCTTTGGGGACACTGGGAGCTCCAGGGACTTTTCCCAGGGAAAACCCCGTGTCCTGCCCAGTGCTCCCCACAGACCACGAGCTATCCAGGTAATTAGAGATAATTAAACCATTTAATGGGGCACAGTGAAGCCTCCCAGGGGCTGGGGGGACACCCAGACAAGCCACGGCGTCCCCATGTCCCCGTGGTGCCCAGCAGCTCGGAGCCTCACCCGGAGGATTTTAAAAATGAGCTTTTTCTTTGTTCCCCGAAGCGGCAGATTCAGCAGGAAAAGAGGGCCCCGGGGACACCGGATGTCCCCAACCGCCGGCACGTCACCGGGCGCTCTCCATCGGCCCCAAAAGGGGAAGAGGAAGCCGAGGCCGTGGTCAGCCCCAGCCCCAGCTCCTCCGGCCGGCCCCGAGGGCCCCGCGCGGGTCCGGTCCCGGTCCCGGGTCCCGGTGCCGGCGGATGCGGCACGGGCGGCCCCGCGGTCGGTGGCCGCAGCCCCGGGAGGAAATGTCAGCTCAGCCCTCGCCCCAGGGTGAGAACTGGGCCGAAGGAGGGGACGGGGGCTGGGGGAGGGTGACAAAAATCCCCTGCAAAAGGCGCTCCCGCGGGATGTGCGTGCGGGAGCCACGCGTGTCCCCGGCCGGGGGTGCCCAGCCCTGTCCCCTCCGGGCTGGGGCACAGCGGGAAAAGGGCGTCAGCGGGGGACGGAGAGCGTCCCCCCGGGCCTCCCAGTGTCCCCCCGGCCCCTCAGTGGTCAGGAATGATGTAGATGTCCTCGGTGGGGCCCAGGGTGTTGGCATAGATGGGCTGGTCCCCGGGATCGGCCGCGCTCTCCAGGAAATAATTCTCATCCACCGGGAGCTGGGAGCTGGGGGCAGAGGGGGCTCCGTGAGGGGGGAATGTCGTGGATGGAGTGGGATGGGGTGGGATGGGATGGGACCGGAGCAGGGAGAGGGTCGGTAGCACGTCCCTCACCCCTGGCACGTCCCACCCCTCCATGGGTTCCCCGCTCCGTGGCCTCTCCCTTTCCCTCGGGATGGCGAAAGGGCGGCGTTAGGGGGGCCGGCGCCCCCCGTGCGACGCAGGGGACACAAGGAGAGCGAGCGAGTGTTGCTGCGGTTCGTGTTTGTCACGGGCGAGCGGTGCCAGCCCCGGCCCCGCTCCCCTACGGCTGCGGGTCCATCACGGGGATCACCATGTCCGAGTGGCGCACGCCGAACGTCTGTCCTTGTCGCTGGCCCTGCGGGGGGACAGAGGCCGTGTCAAGGCGGGGGGCTGTGTGTCCCTGTCCCCCGGCCGTGTCGCTGTCCCCCGGCCGTGTCGCTGTCGCTGTCGCCGTCCCCGCTCACCTGCTGCGGGGTGTAGTGGCCGGGGCCGGGGGTGACGGAGGC
>VZRO01005397.1:0-22630 GCA_013397915.1 Daphoenositta chrysoptera
GGGCTGCTGCGGGCCGGGCCGCGGCTGTCCCCGCCTGTCAGCCCCGGGGCTGGCGTTTAGCTGGGCAGTGGCATCGGGGGCTCGCTGCTCCTTCGCGGGAGCCCCTCCTGCGTCCCTCCTGCCAGCCCTCGGAGCTGCCGCGCGTTCCCCGGTGCAGCTGGCAGTGCTCTGCACGTCCTGGCCCACAGCTCTCGTTTTAAAGCTCGCTTTCACCAGGATGTCTAGACTCTTTTTGCCTTTTAAGGCATGGCATCTAAGGGGGCCTTCGGGTTACGGTCTTGGGAACGTTGGGATTGCAAGGACATATTGCACCATTTCCTTTAAACAAAAACAAACCCAAAAAACTTCAATGGATTCCGTAGGACTACTTTAAGTTCTTGACTGTTTTCTCGTTAAAATTCCTTTCTTGTTTTAGTATCTGTGGGATGTTTGATGTTTACTCGTAATTGGGATTAAATGGGATTTTAAAGGATACAGACTGATTCTGATAGTGATAAAATAGAACTTCTACTTTTTAAAATAGCCAAACAGGCTAGTTAAACTAGAGGCTGTCCAGAGCAAAGACTTGACAAATTATATTATTATACCTTTACTTCTTAAAGCTAATAACTAATTTATCTGTTTGTTACCAGATTTACAGTACTTTGTTTTAATATTGTTTTGACTAGCCAGGTTTCCAGCACAGGCTGGCCTGCAAGTATGAATAGGAGCATGAAGCCAATTCAGAAGTGTTGATTTTTCTCTTTTTTTAAAAGCTGAATGGAGAATTCTCATAAGTGAAGCAATAGCTTTTTTTTTTTTAACTGCATTTAAAAATCATGCAGATATGATCCCAGTAATGTGCTGTATTCCAGCAGACTGTGTGTATGTGCACCATACAGAATATGTGTGTGCAGCCCCAAGACAAAAACAGGGCAGTTATATCTCCCCATTTTGTTTAAATAGCAAAGATATGATAAGCTCTGCGTTCTTACAGCTTGGCTTAGTGGAAAATGCCAGGAAGCAGAATGGAGAGGACACTTCACCCTTGCTGGGAGGCTGGGGAGGAAAGGTGGATGCTGTACTGAGAGGCACCTCCTGAGCATCCCACACAGGTGTCACTAACAACTAATAAGTGCTGATGCAAAACTGCTGACTCTACTGACTTCAGTGACACTAACTATTAAATTAGTCTGTAAGACTGACAGGAACTGGCAGTGATTTTTAAGGAAGGTATTTATTTCCCTGCTTTGGTGCCTGAAGGTGAGGGTTGCTAACATTGAGGTTATTAAGTGAGGTTTGCTAACCGAGCAGTTAAGCTGGATTTATTCTCCATTTTGTTACCTGTAGCCAGTTTTTGCTTTGTGTTACTATTGTGGTAAAACCTGTGTGAGTAGCACTATAGCAGCAAATGGGACTAATGGGAAAGTATTTTATTCTCCCTTCTGCCCCACTACTTGCAGCTGGCAGTGGCTGAGGAAGATGCAGATGACTCAGTGCATACAAAATTACATTCAGTGTGGCACCAAAGAAATGCATGATGGTTTCTTTGACCTATTTTTGCCTGTCTATTGAAGAACATGATATGCAAATGCTGGTCGGATTGTGATAAAATTGGACTTGACGAAACCTAGTTGGGTAGTCCTGCTGTTTAAGAATTTCCACTCAGTGTTGTGTGAGTACATTAATTATGGTTTTTATCAGCACCCTGGAGCCCTGTTCTGAGGTCTGGCCGCACTGCAGTGGTTTGTGTGCAGAGTTCCCTGGGCTGGTGGCCTGTCCCTCTCCGCTCCTCTGGGGCAGGCAGGGGGACACTGAGGCTTCTTGAGAGAATTTTACTGTCTGACCTTGGTGAGCTGCAGCTGCCTGTGAGGAACCTGCCCTGTCTGGCACCAGGGAGCATCGTTAAACAGACCAGCTTGTGGTGCTTGGGAATCAGAGATGGCTGTAAAAAACTGCCTGCAGACACTGCCAGAATGAGCATGGGCCAATGAATGGGAAAATTAAGCCTCAAGCATCAGGATATGGTGAAAAAAGGGTGAAGAACCATCTCCCTCCCGTAGTCTTTCTGTTTGATGACACTCACTGTAGCCATTGGCACAATTCATGTACTGTAGATACAAAATAAACCTTTCCACTTACGAGTTGTTCACTGGGTTGTTCAGGAATGAAGTGCTTAATGCAGAATATGAATGGGCAAGTTAGAAATGTGAAACTCTGTTGGGATTTTGTTCATTATTGTCTTGAAGGACCTGTTGCTTAGGAAAATATTTTGATTTATGCTACACAAGAATCGTAGTTTCTGAGGACTGGAGGGACAGGTTCCTGTGGAGAGGAATTGGTGGGAGAAACCAGTTATGTTTTGCATGTTTTGTTTGCCCTTGTTTAAAACATAGCTCTCTGTATGGTCTTCAAATTAACCCTCCTGTAGGATGGGGTTGCTAAAAACTGTTGATAGGCTTTTGTTTATGGGACAGGTGGCACACTACATTAATTTTTGTCTAATCTGGAAGGTTTGTTTGAATCTCGTTCAGGTTTCAGTGAGGAAATGTCACGTGCCTAAAACAAATACCTCCTTGCGAAGTGATTTGGCTTCAGATTCTGCTCAGTGCTTCTTTCATTCATCTGCTTGTTGGATAAAACCTAAAATACAACTAAATCAGACTTTTTTGGGGGGGGCTTCATTGTTTTTGTTTTCTTAGGAAGAAATATGTTTGTTTTATCTGTCAAAACCTACTATGTGTTTAATGGGACTTGAACTTGAATTGGTTTTGCATTTATCTAGCAGATAAGAATGTTTGTTGTATAAGTGTGTCCAAGCAATAACAAAACTGTATTAATGCAGTTAGCAGGAAATAAGTCACCACATCATATCTGTAGATACTTTTGTTCTAGATTCTCTGATTAAGTTCACTTTTGAAATTGGTGCATTTCTGTTTTACACAGTTGAGAATCTCTTCTGTTCACTTAATTCAGTCCAGTTAACTATTTTTTTAGAATAAGCATTAGTTTTGATGGCATAAATGTTTCAAAACAGATATCATTCTGCTGTTAATTTTGAGTGTTGATTACCCTCACTCTTAAATATGACCCTTTCTCCTAATACACCATGAAAATGTTTCAGGCCTCAGCAATATGTTCTGTATTTAGAATTGGTCTTTTGCCTAAATTGAGAAAGGGAAGTCAGCAGTAGCTGAATCTTAGAATTACGGAAAACTGCTGGAGGTGGCAAAAGATCAGCTGATTTAGTAAAGATTCCATAATATTTAATGCATTGAAGTTTTGCCACTTTACAGCCAAAAGTGAACTAAGAAATAATGAAAACTTTGTGGCTCCATGTCAAACACCAGAGGTGCAATGATGATCTGAAACTCAAGTTTTCTGCTGTTACTTCTACCATCACCACCAAAACCAGATCAGAGGTGAATTGGGAAGCCTGGTTGAATTTCTCTGGGTTTGTTTGATTGTATTTGTGCCATTAGAGCACAATTTAGTTTATCCAGGGTGCTGAATCACCGGTGCTGCTTAAGCTTCCCTCTCTGGTAAGCATTGTTTCCCTAAACTTTCTATCTTGCAGGGAAAGTTTAATGCTCCTTCGTGATTTAAGGCCCCTTGCAGCCTCTTACCAGAGTTAATAACACTTTTCATGTAGTCTTGAGGATGCAGACCAGGAGCAGGCGGGAAATCAGTCATTTTTTGCTTAGGGTAAAAGATGGTTTCCTGCTGGAGGAGCAGGACTGTGTTTGAGCCATATGATCCCAAATATTCATATCTGTGCCAGCTGTTTTAGATGTGGGAAATGCATGTGCTTTGCAAGGAATGAGACCCACTTCATTTCATGCATAAAGTTGGGACTGCTGGGCCAAGTAAATGAGAACAATAAATCTAGATTTTAATTCAAGAAAGTTCAATGTCTTCAGATACTTTAAGTGGTATAAAAGCAATATATTTCTTCCCTATTTTGTGCATGTGTATTCTGCTCTACCATTAATTTAAACAGTCTGGATGTAAAAATGTCTTCCTAGTGTGACATTCTTACTAAAGTTCTGTGGGTATTTTTCAGGCAGAAAAAATGCTGACCATTTTGTGGTTTTTTGGAAATCATGCGTAATTATGTCATTTAACCACACAATAAGGCTTTCTGTGGTAATGTTTTAGATAAACAGGAAAACTCATTTTTTTACTTTGTTTTCATTGCAGAACTGTCTTTTTTTTTATTTTTAGTGCAATGTTCTTTGATTATTTTCTTCAAAAATATAACACAACATATTCTGACAGGAAAAATACACCATTAACAACCTCCTAAAAGTTCTTTTTCAGCGTTGGTGCCTGTCACAGCACATTTTCTCCATTTTGGGGAAATACAGTGTTTTATGTCTGATGTGCCTGTGTTGCCAAGAAAGTGATGTAAATATGAGGCATTTACATAGCCCCGAGGCAGATGATTTCTTCATTAAGGGCCCTTCTCCAGGGGAATTTGCAGGAAAGTTGAGATGAATACAATAATGGTAGGAGGCTGATGTGGCTGACTCCAAGGACATTGGATCCCAGAGCAGGGGCTCTCTTTGAGGAATTCCCTGGCCCTGAAAGGTGGTGGGTTCGTGGAGCTGCTCTGGGGGCTCCGTGCTGCTCAGTGCCCGGGTTACCCTGGCACTGCTGCACTCCCCAGCCTGCCAGCTAAGTCAGGGCTAAAGGCACGCAATGGCATCGCTGGGAATACGTCTCATCCTCAATCCTCTGCTTGGGGATCGTCCTCCTGCCTGTGGGGTGTGGTGGTGGGAGATGGGGGGTGCTCTGTCACAGCACGGGAGCTGCACTGCACGCTCTGGCAGAGCCGGACCTTTCCTCAGCTTACCCTGAGCTTACCTCGTTCTTCCTGAGCCTGCTTTGTCCACCAGATTCTTGCAAGGAAAAGGTGATATTGCAGGTAGCCTGGGATGCCTCTGCATGGAGCTGAGCGTCCAGAATTAGCAGATGTTTCCATCAGGACAAAGTTCCATTTTGATGCAATAGTCACTGTACTTACTTTGAGAAGAGTGGAAGTAGCAGAGAAACCAAAAGCAACTGTTAAAAATGAGAAAGTAAGTAATAAAAGAGGGCTGTACAAATTTTAGGGTGTAGGAGGAATTAGAGTGGAATAGAAAACTCTCCAAAGCACTTGGTGCAAAGAAAAACAGATGAAAAGGTTTGTTTTGTCCATCAGAGAAAACTTTCTCTCTTGCCTCGGTCTGAGAAAGCTGTAGCTGTGTTATTTGTGGGAGAGAGCAGTAATTCATGTAAGAGGAGATTTCCACCACATTCAACTTCTCATTTTTCCTTGGTAAACCAGCCTTGAAACTTCTGCTTGTGGAAAAACTTGTCAAATCTCATCACCCTGAACTATGAAAAGATGTGTGATTTGAAAGTGGGGGTTGCCTCCTGTGTTGGACAAATGTCAGGGTGTATTTTGTTGGCCAAGACCTGATACTGTTCCCCTCGATTTCTGGGGTTTTTTAGCTAGTCCTGGAACTGCAGTTGTGGGAGGCAGAAGCAGGATCCTGGTTTTTGAGTGTTACAAAGCAAGGACTGAGCTTTAGCAGCTGGGGAGTTGTGGTTTTTCTCTGTAGCTCTGTGTCTCAGTCACCTGGAGCAGTGCAAACCTGGATGGAGCATGGAGGCTTCCCAGGAGGGTCTCGATCCTCGTTTCCTTTTCCAGGAGAGCGTGTGGTCACCATGGAAGGGCAAGGCACCAGTTTGGCTGGGATGTGAGCTGTGGCAGGGGGAAGAGCTGGGGAAGCTCTGGAGAAGGGACTTTCCTGCAGTTTGCAGTGGGGCACTCGGGGGCACCTCTCTCTGCTTGTGGCCGTGCCAGTCAAGGCCAGTTCTGTGTTAATGCACTGCCTCAGTGATGCACGCTGTCTCATAAGCTATTTATTTCATAAATTTAAAAATGCAGGGAAAATGAATGTTAACACATGGCTGGGTTTTTTTAATGAACCCTATCACTGGATGAGCCGTGGCCTTTGAGAACCTGCTCTGGCTCATGTGGCAGCATTTGCACAACACTTTAAAGCTCTCTGAGTAAGTTGTGGGGTTGTGGAATCAACCCCGTGTATTTCACTTTCATTTCATGTGTTCTGAGTAGTTTGCTTTTTTATTGAAAACAAAGATTCCTCTCTGAGTGAACGGCCAGTGAAAGTGATACTAAGAATGTTTTTATAGAAGTTTCATGTAACTTGTACTTCATTGGATGGATGCTTCTGGCAAGTTCGTAAATGTGTAGGAGGACAAGATTATCCTGCTGTTTTAAAGAGAATATATTTAGTATTGAGGACTGAGATTTCCATTGTGATTAGAAAAAGGGAAGTTTCTGTAGGAGGTTAGCTTTTTTCTGATGTAGTGATTAATGTGGATTTCATTTTTTGTCATGGCTTTGCTGTGAGGCAGTCATGGCAGGCAGCAGAGGGGATTATCTGTAGCACTGGCAGGATGGGTAGTCTTTGAGAAGGGGGACGTATATTTTTATTGCAAGAAAAATAGTAACACATTTAGTTGGAATCTTATTTGAAGTATCAAAGACTTAGAAATAAATTGTGTGTATGGGAATGTTGTCCTTTTCCTGTCTCCCTCCATCAGACAGGGAAGCAATTGAGATTTTCTCCCAGCCTGTCTGATGAATTTATCAATAGACTTGGGTGCCACACCCCAGGCTGCTGCACGTGTCCTAAACTGATGGCACATCTTTAATTGCATTTGAGATAGTTTCGGTTAAGTCAGGTCTAAGTGTGCACAATTAACACTGTTTTTCTTACAAGAGTGTGTCACAGGTAAATGCATTTTCTAGTTTCTTAAGGGATAAAATGAAATCTAAATGTAGAGTTGCTCTGGAGTTTATTAATTCTGGGTTTGGGAATATGTAAATAATGCCGGATTATTCGAGTTCATTGCTCCAAGTGCCTCTTCAGTACATAATTAATTTCTAATGCTGTATGCAGGAAACTCTTTGGGCTCTTTTGAGCTTTGCCAGCCAGGATGGGTGTGTTAGCCTTGAAGAAGCAATGCTGCCTGGTGTGGAGAAGAGTCAATGCAAAAGTTTATCACCAAAACACCAGAGTTGTTGCCCAGGCAGCAACTGATGTGCCAGAGATTTTGGCTCCTTCAGCCAGATGTTGGTGGCACGACTCAAGAGTTTTTCATGTTTTGAGAAAATGAACCTAATATTTAGGGCTTATACTACAGTACTTCTAGAGAATACTGCAGAACCATTTATTTTAAAAGAAAAAAAATTACAAGTGTCATAATATATTAAAAATAGTGGCAAGAAAAATAGTGACTTTATTATATTGGAAAATCCAGAAGTAAAAATTTTGCTGGCTAACATTTAGCATTAATATGTGATGTTGATCCTTCTTGAAAGAGCAAAGATTGGTTTTTAAAGCTTTTTTTTTTTAAGTTGCGTTCAGCGTCATCTTCAGTTTTGAGGCTTGTGTTTACAGAGAAGATGAACTTCATTACATGCTCTGTACTTTAGAATGAGGCTGTGTGGACAGTCATGTTTTTTGATATGTGTGTCATTGCTGAAATTGTAGTTTGACTTTGATTCGGCTTTGATTCTGAATATTCCATTTCATGCATGGTCTTTCTTTCTGAAGCTATTCAATGTCAAAGATAAAATCTGAAGTGTTTAATCACTGGGTATCCATTGAGAATTTGTTTGATGTGAATTGGCCTGCTCTGTTAGCTGACGAAAATTACTGTGGCATGTGCTCTCTTTAATGAACATGTGCTAAGTGAACTGTGAGAGGCTTTCCAACCAAGTGTGAGGTTTTTTATTAAAGTAGTTTTGCTGAGTTTTAATCTGTTTTTAAACTTACATTTTCTACTGGATTCTGAAGTACCTGGCAAATGAACATGAGGGGTATTGTCCTTTTCTTAGAATTACTGCTCATGTTAGTGGCCAAAATGGTGACTTCTTTCAAAATCCTTTTTCTTCGTTTTGCAAGTTTTATTGTGGGAGGCAAAGACAAACCAATGGATGAAGCATAAAAAGTGCTTGAAGGAAGCCTATCTGCAAAACATTCAAATTGGCAAAGGACTTAGCAGAAATTGGTTTTTATTATGGCTCCTGTCAATCTTTTAAACTTATGTTTGTGCAAAACATTCAGATTGTTGAATATTTGGCTCTGAGGAAAGTATCTCCCTTTATTCCTCATGCTCAGATTGAAGTGCTTACTGCAGCCTTGTTAGAATTTGTGGCACAGTAAGAAGAAAATTCTTTCTAAAAAATGTCGGTGGGTGGATGGGGGTGGTTGTCCTGAAAACCAAAGCAAAACACTCTTCAGGCCTTTCTTGCTTGTCCTGGAAAATGCAAAAACCCCAGCAGAACAACAAAAAGCCCCAAACCATCCCTGCCACTGCTTCTCGCTGTCAGTTGTGTTCGAGGAGGAGCCGTCTCGCACTAGACTCGGTGTGAGAGCTGTGTGCCCGGGGTGTGCCCGGGGTGCCCCTGGGCTGGCAGCTGTCCCTGCTGGCTGACCCTGCCCTCTGGGCTCCAGACGTTCTAGTTTCGTCCACTGGGCAGATTTCCTTTTAAAGTACAGCGAGTGTCAGTGTTTTATCCTAAATGGTGAATTCAGCTCTTGCCAGAGCCCACACGTGTTAACTCCTCCAAGAGATCCTCTGAGTTTAGTGTGACCTGTCATTATCCCAGTTCCATGTTTGTGTTTGCAGCACCAGGAGATTTTCCTTCATCTCTCAGCTGCTTGTTTTATTGTCCTATAAGGGAATGATAAAATATGTATTCATATGAAATATAGTGTACTGATGATGATAAATGTGAAAAAGGCAGACATTTTTGGAGACTGGTAGAAATCCTGAATCTATTCTATTTTGAATTGATTTAGATCTCAATTGGTAGTGAATTTTAAGTAATAATCTTTATTGAATTGTCTTTCACAATCACAGAACATTAATACTGTGCAATTGTGCTTGAGGTTGGTCCAGCAGACAAATGCATTCCATCTTCTAGTTTTGGAACAGTGTATCATGAGTGGAAAATGAAATAAAATGTTTGAGGTGCTGTTTGCATGTTAAGCCAGTGGCCTGCAGGGGTTTCGTGCTTTTTGGGGTGTCTTGGTCATTTTGATGTTAGAGTCCTTGTAATTTTTCTAAAGTGTTCTTTGTTGAATGGGACAAATCCAGAAAATCTTACACTAATTTGCTTTTGTTTTTGCTCCTTAGACAGTGCCCTGTTGTAAACTAAAATCACACATTCCTGAGTGTAAACCGATCATGTTCCCAATGGAAATTTCAGGAATACTTGTGGCTACTTTCAAAATGTGGAAATGTATTTATTTTTTTTTCCACTTGTTTTTCTTCCCAGCTTTTGGCACTGACTGCGTTCATCTGCATCGAGACCATCATGCAGTGCTCCCCTTGCGAAGGCCTTTATTTCTTTGAGTTTGTGAGCTGCAGTGCACTGGTGGTTACTGGAGCTCTCCTGCTTTTGTTCAGTCTGAACCTTCACACAAGAATACCCCAGATCAACTGGAATCTTACTGTAAGTTCATGCAAATTCTCACTCTGTTAAAGATAGCTGCAAATCTGGTTTAAGTTTGGTCTTTGGACTTTGCTTTCTCCTGTTATTTAATATTGTGTACAGGTGTTCTTTATGCTGAGTAAAGTATACATTTTACTCATATTTATATTGAATGCTAACAGCAGAATAAAGCTGTGAAATGTAGCAAGATTAACCTGCATTAAATAGAAGCAAAATTGTGTTCTGGTAGATTGTCTTTGGGAGGACAAACTTCCTGCTAATGCCAGCAATTATGCTTTGTGGATGAAGTGGATAAAAATGCAGCCTGCAGTTATTTAACTTTGACAGATGCTGTATTTACAGTAGCCCATTGTTCTCTCTTAACCTGGGGGTTTTTATATTAGGACAAATTTGCTACATATATTTTCTTACACAAACTAACACAATCATTGGGCAGTAGTGTAGAAAATGAAGTGTTTTCTGTGAAAATCAGGTGTTTTGTGCTGCCTACACACATAACTATTAAACATTGACTGGGCAATGCTTAATGTGTTCTCAGATACGAGGAGGTTTAGGAAGAGAACTGCTGGCAGTGCACATTCCTTTTGTACAAGTCTCTATTTTCATGCTGTATTATGAGTTAAACTTTCAGATTGGGTTGCATAAACACAAGTCACAAAATCAACACGTTAAGTCACTCTAGCAAAAGATCTGTCAGCTTCAAGGACAATATTTATACCAACTTCTTTGGACAGTACAGATACAATTGTGCCAGTGATCTGTTTTATGTTATAACAGGAATTTTGCAAGTGCTCTTGGAGTCCCAGAGGTTTTAAGGCTTCTGTGTGATTTTTAAAAAAAATTGTTTAAAATGTAATTTATTAATGTTGAAGTTTGCTTAGTTTCTAAGCCTAAATGGCTTGTTTAAATTGAGACTGGAATGTGGAATTAGTTGATCCTGTCTGCCCTGGAGCTGCATAATCTATTGATGAACTCCTAAGAGTACTTGGTAGGTTAGGTGTTCTGTGAGCTGTGGCTGGTAAACTGTACAGGAATTATCCCTCTGAGGCAGCATCAATTGTCTCTGCATAGCACCTGAGAGGAGATCTTTTGGGTAAGGCGGGGTTAAAAATCCCATCAGTTGTGCTTTGGGGTTTTTTTGTTTTGTTTTATAAAGGTATTTTGGTTTTTGAGCAGTGGTCACGCTCTGAACCCCCTGCCTAAATAGCATTGGAGCAGCGTGAGCAGGTCAGAGATCAAAGCAAAGGGCACCTGGAATACACTGCAAATGCTTTGCTTTGGTTCATATTCCACATCAAGAGGGAGATGGAACTTGCCGTGATCTCCCAAGTCTCATTCTGTTAGTTGGGTGCTGAAGGTGAAATGCTTCTTCCATCCTTACTCCAGAGTTCTCCAGAAGTGAGAAGGGAACTGGCAGCTCGTGTCTTCCATGAACTGATGAGACCATCCTTCTTCCTGGTATTTCTTATAGATTTCAGCAATCTGATTATATTTGACTTTTATTGATGATTATTTGATTTTAGCAAACAGGTGGGACTATTCGTCTGACAGGAGTCAGGGAGTACCTTCATTATTCAGAGTGCTTGGGACCATTCTGTGATTCTACAGCTGTTCCTGCTCCTGCAAGTACAGAGTGTGAGACCAAAGGCTGCTGATGAAACACCTGTGGGACATTACTTCGGCCAAGTTTCTAGGATATTTAAGAATGTAGGGTTCTGGCTGATTTTTTTGTCTTTTGCTTATTTTGGCATTTTATTCTTTACAATTTAAATGTATGTTCATACATTATTTGCCTCTTTCAATATTTATTACTTCCCTGTGTTTTGATGGCTATTTTTATACTTTTGCAGCCTCTGTATATGACACAGTCACTACAGGAGTTGCTTTCTGAACAACAATCTTTCACATCCCTGAGTGCTTAGGAGGAAGTCACTCCTGCTTATATATAAATTCATCAAGATAGTGCTTTTAAAAATATATATGATGGTATAATTCATATTTCCCTTATGGAAAGTCTTAAATATTGCTTTTAGAAGCTGTGTGAGAAGAAGAGGCTGTTGCAGTGCTTGAAGGAATTTAATTGACTTAAATTTAGGAAGAAATCTTCCTTTAAAAAGAGCAGTTCTTCCTACGAACCATTGAAACCATTTGCTTTCAAATGATCCTGTGTATTAGAAAGTACCTGGCCATCAACTACTATTGTCCAACACAGGAGTATTTCCTTTAAAAGCTTATTAAAATCAGAATTCTTTCCAGTGTGTTGTGGATATTGGCAGATGTCCCCTGTCCCTGGCTGGAATGAAAATGTGGATCAGTATAGACTAGGATCTAACAGATATGCAAATTGCTAAATTAAAAAATATATATATTTTTAGCCATTTGGGGAAAAGAGATTTGGTTTTGATCCTAATTAGAGACTTGGCAGTCATTTTCATATTTTCCTGAGGTAAACATGCAAGAAACATGGAGCTGGTGAGGGCAGAGAAGAGCCTTGTCTGGGTGTGTTGGAGAGGCAGGTTTGTTCCAGCAGGATGAAAGAACAGTCACTTGTCTGTGTTGTGCAGCACTATCAATATTATGCAAAAATGCAAAAGCTGGGGAACCTGTCAGTGGAAATTTCCATGTCCTTTATGCCTCACAGCTCAAAGGGAGCCCGTTCTGCAGGGAGACAGGAGTGGCCCAGGGGAGTGGGGAGCACAGCAGGGAGCACACCGGGAGCTCAGACACATTTGCTTTCAGGGAGAACTAACGAATTTTGTTAAAGTTTTGTCTTTGCCTAAATTATCGTTTTGTCATTTTTTCAAAATTCATGATTTGGATCTCACGTGATGTGCCATAAGCTCATCTTCATCCATGAGTTACAACATCTCTGCCTTGTCCTTCTGAGTGGGACAGAGAGCAAATCCATGGCCTTGGATGCTCTCCTTTGGACTGACAGGACCACTGGGGACTGAACAGAATTACTTGCAAATAAACTAGCAAGTGACCAGAAGTAATTTTGGAAAGGAGAAAGGGGGCAGCAGCAGCCTGGAGTGGATTTTATTCAGCTCAAAGATCTGATTCTGTTATGGATGGCAGCTCTGTACAGTGTTTTATGGCACAGCATACTGTCTCATGAGGTTGCTGTAATTTCAGCAGAAATTCTTCTACCTCTGTGATGTGGTTTTACTTTGTCTATAAATATAATAGCAAGAACTTCAGCTCCATCATGGCCAGATTTGAAGCAGCTCATCTTTTTTCAATTAGTTTATTCTTCTTATTGTCACGATTATTCATTTTCTCTTACGTGGAAAAAACTTAGAGTATTTTAGGGAGTGTTCTCTACTTCTTGCTTTTATTTCTGCTCTGACTTTGCCCAAATCTCTTGGTTTTTTCTTACCTTTCTGCTCTAAGTAGCAGCTCACACATTTTAGATTAAAAACCTCCACTGCAATTTGCATCTGTGATGTTACCATTACATGTGTGTGTGACAGTGTCACTGCTGTCATTGCTCCTTAAGCTCCAAACAGTCTGCTCTGGGGGTATAAAAGATCTTTTTTCTTTTAGCTTTTTCAGAAACCAGCCTTATTGTATGAATGTAAAGCAATTGTTAATTGCCTTAGGAAGGTTTGACCTAAACAGGGAAAATGAAATTGCAGAGATGAATAAATGGGAGCCTCAAGATAGAATCAATTCTTCAGATTTAAATTGTTGAACTCTCTATAAGGAATTTGATACTCTTTGTAAAATGTAAACTAGAATAAAAAGCCCGTGATGATGACAAGTTTCTGATATATTTATATGAAAGTACACCAGGAAAGGCATCAGCAGTTTAATTTCAGCAGGATTTTATATTCTGCAGCATCTCAGACTTGAAAGAAGCCTTTAGGTCCATTTGTAGCGTGGAGCTGGGTGATAAATGTGTCATGTTGTGGGCAGGCCTGGTCATCTTGCTTACACTGTGCCCCTTTGGAAAGGGCCCTAAGGTGACAGATTCTAAAAGTCAGAGGGCAGCAGGATTAATTAATGAGCACATCTGAGCCCATAAATCATAGACCATCATGTGTCATCCACGTAGTCTTTAAGGATGGTACCAAGGAAGTACAAAATGAGTGTCTGAGAAAACATAACCTGGGTTATAAGAAGTGAAAAGGTAGAATATTAAATACATCTTCGGTTGCTTGTTCTGATGATTAGGTCTCCTACAATTAAAATTAGCTTCATTTTGAATATGACTTCTGCCTTAACTTTGCAGCTGTTGATTTTGTTTTGCTGTTAATTTTGTGGGCTTTCTGATGTTAAGCTTTTAAAGCAACCAATATTTTTGATTGTTTGAACACTGGAGTCTTCATGTACACAGCTCAATCTTTTTAATATTCAAAGCAGTTTAGGTTCTTTTGATTCATACTGTGAGAAATGTTCTTCTCCTTTCAATAACTTCTGTGGCCCTTCTCTGTACCCTGTCCAATTTTTCAACATTCTTTTAAAAATGTGGATACTGAACAGGACGCAGCATTTCAGTGTCCCTTGCAAAGGTAAGATTACCACCTGTGGTGTCCATATGTCCAAAGGAGTGCAAAAGTGATTTTTCTCCCTTTTTTTTGGTCTTGGCAGCACCTGTTGAGATGCTTGCCCACAGTAATTACTAAGTTCTTCTGGATTATTTCTTCTAGGATTTGTCTCTGTTCTGTAGGTCCTTCCTGTAGATGCCAGATGTACTCTGGCAGTAAAATAGACAACTTGACCTTGAGTTGAACTAATTTATTTTTTTTTAATTATCCAAGAGCTTAGCTGCCCTCTCCTCAATATTTAGTTTGCACATTCTTGGTGACACACATGTGTTTACATAGAGACTTGGTGGAAATGTTGAACACTGTTGAAGCTGGATCTGTTGCAGATATAGTGAGACTTCCCCTCTAGTGGGAAAAAGGTTTGTGCAGGTGAGAACCACAGCTCCTGTTGGCAACTACAGGAGCCCAGTTAGAGCTGTAAACCCAGAGCTGCAGAGGGGCATGCTTGGAGAAATTGTGAAATGCCATTTATTTTCTGATACCTCTATTTTAGATAAAGTTTAAACTTTATCTCTGCAAAGCAAAAGTTATATAATTAAAACTGCAGTAGCTAGTTAATAGGATTTGGATTTGTTTGATGTCCTAAGTACCAGGTAGCATTCATCTCAGTAAGCTTGAGCAGGGATAAAAAATATCTCTCTGTACATAGGCAGGTGAAAAATTGGTAGGAGTTTGTGAGACCCACAATTTGCTTTTGTTTCTGTACTCTTTGATAAGAGTTTGGGTCTTACTGAGCTCATGACATCTGGACATGAGAGTGGAAGTGGCAATGAGCCACGGAAGCCTCTCTGATGCCTTGGGAAAGTCCCTGTTGGAGATGAGGATCAGGCCACAGTGATGCCTCATGCAGTCTGTACACTCAGTTTTGATAACCAGCTGTTGCTGAGTCAGTACCCTCAAAATAGATCATTTTCTGTGAAGAACACAGTGCCAGAAACTTCCATTTTACAGTTACTTTCTAAAGCATTCTGTAATCATGGCTAAGAAAAGAGATGTTTTGGGGGTGGGTGGATGGCAGTGTTTGTTCCCTTCCAAGTCTTTGTGCTGTGTAACTGGAACATAGTTATGGGATTCATATCCACCAGAGTAAGTTTGGACTTATGTCTTAAGTTTTCTAAGCCTGACTTCTTACTGCACTTCACAAGAAGCACTTTGGGGAAAAATAAAATAATTTTTAAAAAATGGAAAAGTGAAGGAGCTGTAACAGGAAGTGAGCTTGCCTTGCATGTGGGAGAAGAGAGTCAAGTAGAACAAATTGTCCTTGAATTCTAATTATTGTGATTGTTTTTATATGGTGGGAGTCACTGTGTTCACTGTGGTTTTGTTTTTGTGGGTTTTTTTTGGGGTTTTTTTTCTCTGGGGGACACCTGTAAGTTGTACAGCAATCTTGTATGCAGGTTTTCTTTCCCTCCCTTCTGCCTATGGTAGTATTCACTTCTCACTGATTTCAGGTTCGTGCTGAATTGTCCTTTCTTGATGCCTCCACCCTGACCTCAGCTGTTCATTGATGGCTCATCCGTGGTTTGGGAATGGTGTTCCCCAGTTCAGTGGGAGCATGCAGGCAGTGCAGTGTCCATACCCATCAGATGTGAACGGTGTCCTGATGGCACACTGAACACCTTGTCCTGAATGAATCTAGACTTTGTTATTTACACCCTTGAATATTTTTTCTCTCGAGGCTGATCAGCTAGCCTTGTATTGATATAATTATTTTTGTGCAAATACCTGCCATTCTGAATTGTTCCTTTGGTTCCAGTGACATGTCAATGACCCTTTTTGAGGTGAGGCATGGCAGCAGCAGCATCTGAACACCAGTGACATGTGCAGCACATGAATTGTGTGTAGCAGGTTGTTTTTCTTTGCTTGGAGCAAAGCAGGAGTTTTCCCTGAGCGTGTTGGTGTGCTTGTGTTCTAAAATGTCTGCTTGAAACACCAGTTTGATGCAATAAATAGGTAAAAATCTCTGTGTTCTTACACTGCTGGCAGCTGTTACTCAGAGAAGTGGCACAGGATGTGCAGTTTTGGACAATGAAGGCCAAGGACTGGGTAGAAGAGCTCCTGCCTGTGTCTGGGCAGGGCAGGAGCACTGCTGGGATGTGGGGAACAGGAATTCCTGCAGTGCCCAGTCTGACAGCCAGGCTGGTTCAGCAGCAGCTGGGGCGAGCCCATCCCTGTGCTGCCAGCCCATCCTGGGGGACAGCCTCTGCCTTCTGGGGGACAGCCTCTGCCTTCTGGGGGACACCTGAGCCACGGCACGGGAACTGGCAAAGGATTGCTGCAGTTCTTGTTCCAACCTTCTCTGTCACCACTGCTGATAAAACAAGCTATCATCATTTAGTAATGCTACTGAATTTATTTTTTTAGGATCTGGTCAACACTGGACTCAGCACTTTCTTCTTTTTCATTGCCTCTGTAGTACTTGCTGCTTTAAACCATAAAACTGGAGCAGAAATTGCTGCTGTGGTAAGAATTTAAACTTGTTTATGTCTGACTCTTGTATAAAAACTTAAAATTAACTTTTACTCATTGATTGAATACGCCTGTTGCCTTTGCCATCACAATTTACTTCTAATTTTACAGTTTGATATAAGGTAGTTCTTATTTTAACATCCTTGGAGCTTTGTCTTAAGGCAAGAACAGCAGAAAAATGACTTGCAGAGAACACTTTGCAGTTGAACTTGCCTTTTTCCATGATCCTGCTCTATGTTGCACACCTATGGAAAAGATAGAGCCAAAAATTCAGAAGAAATTGAAACTGCTTACACATATTTTGCTGAGTTCTTGCTCGGTACAGATGATGTTTTGTTCTGTGGAGTGAGTGTAGCAGCACTTCAGGGTTTTAAATCTTCAACGGTCAGTTCAAGCAAATTAATTTTGTGCGTGAGTTGGCAACCTCTTTTTATTTTCTTTTTTATTTTCTTTTCAAACCTGATTTTTAAAATCACGTGAGTCCTGAAGAAGCGTAGAGGAAGAACTGCAAAGCAGCTGCTTCTCCAGGGTGATGCTCTGGACTTGTCACTTTTTGTGTGCACCCTGAGGAATGAGCTTTTGGATGAAAAGCTGGTTTCTTTACAAGACGGTCTTCCACTGGGCTGCACTGCAGGATTTAATTTTCATGCTGGCAGTCAGAGAACTTTGTTTTCTGGGATCATTGATCTTAGTCACTTTGGCAGATTGTCTAGTTTGTTGAAGAAGAAAAAGATAATTTCCCAGGCCATGATGATTTGTCAGTGCAAATAATGTAGGAAACCGAACTTCTGGGGACTTTGCTGTGAAACTGCTTTTCTTCTTGTTCTCAAAAATTGTCTTTGACAACTCTCCCTGCTTCTCGCAGGTGTTTGGTTTCCTGGCAATGGCAGTGTATGCTGTGAACACGTTTTTAGCCATCAAGAAGTGGCGAGTGAGCAGCAGGCAGCAGAGCAGCCGCCAGACCAGCGACTACATCCGCGCCCGGACGGAGTCCAGGGAGGTGGTGCACCGCCCCGAGATCCAGCGCCTGGAGGCGTGACGGCGACGGGCGGGACTGCAAGGGGAAGAAGCACTCGCCTCCCTCATGGCATAAGGGTTTTTGCTTTGTTTAAGGAGGAAGAGGCAGATCCGAGGGTGGCGAGGGATGCCCAGCCCTGCAGGTGTGCAGAGATGCACTGAGCCAGCAGCTGTTGTCATGGAGGCAGAAAACGTTGGTCATTCAAAAGGAAGGTCCCTTCGAGATCTCCACATATATATGTGCATATATTTTATAGCTCATGTAATATATAATATATGATATATATATGTGCAGAAGTACGTTACTGTTTCGGGTGACTGCACAGCAGTGTCCTTCCCCCTCTGAAGATGCACTGTTCCCTCATCTGCCCAAAGACAGAGCAGCACGGCCCTGGCGGGTGACGGAGGAGGGGAGCCCACGGGAGCAGGTGGAGCATCCAGCTGTGCCGAGGAGCCAGGGGCACACAGCAATAACTCCAGCCACGGCCCGTGCCAGCCTGCGGGGTCTGTCCATCCCAAACTGTGTCTGTCTGTCCTGCTCCCCTCTGCCCTGCAGCCCTGGCACCCTGCCTGGCTGCTGGAGAACCGTTCCACGTCTTCTCACGGATGCAGCGAGCTGGGAAGGGCCAGTGGCCAGCTCTGAACTGGGCTGAGGCTGGGGTGTCCCTGTGGCCACGGGGTGCACTGAGTGTGAGCAGGTGCTTGTCTGCTCGTGCTGGGACACGTTCCAGTGTTCAGTCCCAAGTGGGAAAATAAATATATTTAGGAGACAGGGTGGAGGAAAGGGGCTTGAGGGGCACAGTAGAGAGTGAAGGGGTTGTCATCCTATAGACTTACATTCCAGCCATGGCTTTCTTTTTCTTTTTTTTTTCCTTTTTTCTTTTTTTTTTTTCAAGGGTTCAACATTTCTAGAAGTTGTTGCTAGAACTTGCTTTCCCTCCAAGCCCAGGGTAAGCAAGAACTAGCAAAAATTGATGTGCTTTTAAAGTGTTCCTAAGGTTGCAATGTTGTGATTCATGTAAGGTAAATATTTCTTTTTGGAAGGTGGGTTGTTCTAAAATTAAACCCATTGGTAGTAGGTAAACCTAATTTTTATTTTAACTGGGTATTTCTGCAGATTTTTTTCCCCTAATGTTTCTTTGGAAAATGAATTTAGCTAATTGGAAATAACATGATTGTATTGATTTGTTTAGAAATAGTTTTCCTTAACTGAAGTTTTTTTAAAATTTTCCTTGTTCTTCCAGTGAATGAATTACATTTTCTTTACTCACTACTCAAATTCAGCAGTAATTGGCTAGACAATGTCAAAATATTATTAGGAAGATGTCTTTTGAGATTTTTCTGTTTCTTTGGTGTTTTTTATCTCTGTAGTGCAGTATTTGGCAATTGTGTGCCTGTGTGAAGTCAGTGTGTGTGGGAGGAGATCTCTGGAGCTGAACTCCTTTCTGGTGTGAGGAAAATGAACATCTGTGGAATCGGTGGAACCGTTTGCCATGTATGCCTGAGTTTCTGTGTCCTGATGGAGCTGCACTCCTCAGGGTGGGTGCAGTACCTGGAGCCTTAAGGACAACTGGCAGTGTGTTGTGGATAAGTTATTTTGACCATGAAATCCAGGTTACACCAAACAGGAGATCAGGAGAAGTGCCTGGGCTTTTATAGTACTGGAGGGAACTGGGATGGTGAAGGTGTGAACCTAATGCTGCAATACTCCAATCGAGCAGCAGAGAATTGTTTTGATGAGTGAAAAAAGGTGACAAAGATGATGCCTTTTCATTTTTCAATGTACTGACATCTACAGTGCATTTCACCTTAGTGGCTAAGATGGAGATTAAAATTCAGAGTTACTGATGAGGTTAAGGAAAATTTGCATTTTCTTAGTGAGTGATGGTTTAGCAGTTCCTACAGTAACATTTCATTGTGTTTTATTGGATGTAATGCCAAAGGGAACACCAGTTTAAAAGAAGATTGAACCAACTCTTGGTGTTGGATCAGAACAGAGACATTTCACAGAGGGTTGTCTCACCTGGGTGCATGCAGCACATGACAGTTCCATGGCCAGGGGTAAGAAATAACAATTTGTTATTGCCAGAACTGCTGTGACAGCCCTGCTGTTTGCCAGCACTGCCCAGGACTGGCAGAGTTTGCAATGTCAATCATTACAAGACTTTTTAAAAGTAGCACAAACATGCCCCGTCTGGAATTGCAAACTGCCATCAAAGCAGTTTGTATAAAGATTGTAAAAAACTCCAAGCAAACCCAAACCAAACAAAACCAAAAAAAAAAAAAAAAAACAAAAACAACGCAGCATCCCACGCCAAAACCAAAATCAAGCCAAACCCACCTACTGAAATACAAAATGCAGTTCTCCAGAAGATCCATGCTTTTGGAGTGGAGCTGCCCTCTGAAGTCAGGGGACAGGATGGTGTCCCAAGGGGATTTTGTCAGGAGCCTGTCCTGTCTCTGGCTGCTGGCCAGGGCTGAAGGAGCATTCCCAGATCCTCTCCTGTGCCCCCTGGGCTCCCTGTGGTTGGGGCAGAGCTCTGGGAGCTCTTGTGCCTCTCCAGGTTCATGAATTCGGTACCTTTCAAACCCCTGCACCTTTCCTTGCCTAGAAAAAGGGTAATTCTGGGGGTTTTCTCTGGAGTGAGGTCCCAGCTCCCTCTGAGCTGCAGTGACTGGAGCAGAGTGGGGCAGCCACACCTTCAGTGCAGGGCAGTCCCTGGCAGGGGTGCAGGAATGGCCTTGGGCTGCTGCTGCAGGTGGGATAAGCTTCCTTCAGCTGAGAATGCCAGGATTTATTACTCACATCATGCCCTGAGCTTAGCACAGCTCTCAGGGTAGAATCCAAAAGAGAACATTAATTTAAAATACGCTATCTGATTCACTTTGTACAAGAAAAGCAAATGTAAATTTGTAATTTCCTGATTTTTGGGACCAAAGATGATTTTAGTATTGTACAGTATATACTTTCTAAAAAATCTTAAGCACTTACTGCTCTGCAGAGACATTATTTACTGGCTGGATTATATGGTAGGGAAATAAAGTAGCTGTGAGAGACAACTAAATTTGAAATATTACGATCACTTGATGTATACATGGTTCATTCCCCCAAGTTAACTTTACACAGTGTATTTGAGAGGTACTATTTTAAGACTTATCTAAACTGCAGTCACACAAAAAACCCCTTAAGGAAGAAAACAGGGCAGAAAGTTTAAATTTTTTTTTAAACTTACTTAGAAAAGTGACATTAAATTGCTTCTCTCTTAGTCTTGCTTGTAATTGCTAGCACATAGAGATAATTTCTTTTAGTCCTTATGGGTTCTGTTTGGCTTCATAAAGGGACTCAAACCCCACTGTAGACAGAACTAAATTAAATCAAACACTTGCACTTGGTAGGAGTAGGATGCTTGAAACAGAAACGGTTTGGATGAGTCCCCTTTGGTCAAACAAAGCCCTTAGGCCTGGAATCTGTGTGTTTCTGTGTGTAGAAATGACTAAAGTCTGCAGCCTGTGCCCAGACACCAAAATATTAAACAGTAAGATGACTGGAGCAGCAGCTTGGCAGTTGTCACCCAGTGCTGGGAGAGTCTTTGCCTCACTGCTCAGGTGAGGTTTGTGCCACGTCCTTGTGCTCTGCAAACGGCCCCAGCAGGAGCTCCTGAAGCCACAGGGGAACTCACTCACTGAGTAAAGCCAATTCCTTCCTCCTCCCCACTTTTCCCTTCATTTGGAATATTGGTGCCTCATGGATCTAACGCTTTAATGTTTAATTCTTGCTAAGCCTTGTTTGTTGGTCTGTGTGGTGTCTGCTGCAGTGCCAGGAAGATCAGAACGTGTCCAACATCCCTTTATCTCAGCTCTGGTGCTCTTCCCTTCCCTGGTGGCTCGGGAGGCTTGGGCTGGGTGTTCTTTTTTGTTGGACCGTGGAAAGCTGGTGTTGGTGGGAGATTCCTGGTAGGAGCCACGTGTTTAGAGATTGGCAGGGGTAGAGATTGATCTCCTGTGCCTTCTGAGAGACAGGCACTGGCTCCAGAGATCGGGAATTTCAGTCTGTGCTGCTCACTGGGTTCAGGAGCACAGCATCAGCAAAGATCTGTGCCTTGCAGCAGCTCCTCATCTTTCTCCTGCAAGGTGTCTCTTACAGAGGGTGTCACTGAGGGAGCAGTGTGTGTCCCCTCTCTGCTGGCTTTGTCTCACACTCCGCGTCTCGCAGCACGGTCTGGAGCTGCTTCACCTCTCTGTTTCAGTGCTGCTTCTGGAAAGAGGAGGGGGGAGTTCCCACTCTGCCCTAAGGTAATCGTTTATTTTTTCCCCCTGTGAATTATTCTGTGCCAAGTGCTGCTTGCCCCCTCTGTCCAGAGCAGGATTGGTGGTTCATGAAACGCTTTGGACACAGCAGGAGAGGGGATCTGCTGCAGGCTGCACCGGGCTGCTCTGAGTCAGTTAACCACGAGCTTTTCGTGGGCTTTAAGGTCCCTAAATGAGTTTGGTATTTGTCACCTCTCTCCTATTTTGGGGATGTGCAGGCACAGCAGATGCTTACCTAATATGTGGCTTTATTAATGCAATCCTTTCTTCCTCCCTCTTCCTTAGGCCTCTTTTCTGTATCTGTCATTTTCTTGTCTCATGATAGCTTTGTAATAATTTCTACTGTTTTCTTTCATGAGGGGAAAAAAACTCACCAAAAATCTAAAATAACCAAGAATAATGTTTTTTAGGGCATAATTTAAAAAAAACCAAAAAACCCCAAACTTAATAGCAGTTCAGATAGAGTAGAAAATAATATCCTCTCTGCTGCTCAGCTGGGATACTGAACAGCTTTGTCCATGCAGGAGCATAAAGAACAGTTCCTGTTCTGAGAGCTCTGGAGCCAAAATCTTCAGCAGGTATTCAGGATAATAAAAAGGCACAGTCTGATAAGGAATTTGAGATGTGAGAGGGACGCTTGACAATCCAGTGCTTTCAACGGGAAACACGAACAGAAAGAGCCCCCAGAGGAGAGGCTGGGTGGCCGTGGTGGTCCCAGCAGCTCGGGGGGCTGAGAGAGGGCTGGGATTGTCCCGGCTCAGCCTCCAGC
>VZRO01005397.1:23005-40643 GCA_013397915.1 Daphoenositta chrysoptera
GTAAAGCCAACGTGAGGCACTTCTGAGAACCAGGCACTCGGCTCGTGTTGATGTAGCATGAAATAATGGATTGTTTATTGTCTGGAGGGCCAGCAGAGCTCAGGATTACTGTGCAGATAGAGGTGTCCTGTGCGTGGATTTTAATGGCAACAAAAGCATTCTAAAATGATCCTGAAATCAGTACAAAAATGCACGGAATGTTTGAAAATACTTTGTAGAAATTGTGCCGTGTCCCTCTCTTTATTTTGACAGAGGGAGTTGGTTAAAATGAATTTATACAAATACTCAGGAAATCTCTGAATGACATTTTAGAGGTTTTTCTGGTGTATTATTTTCTCTGTCATCCACTTGGCCACCTTGATAGATCTGCTTGACCAAGTCAGAGTGGTGCTGTCCAGCCTGAAACAGTTCCCTTGTTTTGGTCTTTTTTTTTTTGGTGTTGTATTTTTAAAATCTGTCTATAATTTAACCATTTGTATGCTAAAAATAATCTTTAAAAAATGTGCTTACACTGTGATTTCTGGTAGCCTTTAATTTAGAGTATACAACACAATCTAATTTTCTTTTGGGATATGCAGCTTTCAAAAGTGTTCTTATATATGCCCAGAAAGGAAAGTTGTCTATTTATCATAGGAATGTGATTAGATAAAGTTACCTATCCAGAATCCCAGTGCAACTCTTTCATATGTGCTGGATGGACGAGTTTGTGAAATTGCCTTTTAATCTTTATGGGTTAATAAATATTTTTTTATAACTAGCCACAGATATTCCTTTTTAAATTATACTTGGCAAACAGAAGATATTTAATTTTATATACAATATACATAGTTACCTTGATTGACATATTTATAACATAGAGCTTTGTGTTTACTATGAAGGTTTTATCTGTATCCCATGGACTTCATGGGTAAAACTTTGAAAAGCCAGTTAGCATTTATGGAAGGACATGGGAACTTTCTTCACGGCTTCAGAATGAGGACATAGGAGCATTTAAAAAGGCAGTAGCCAGATTGTTTTAACAGAGTATCTGAGGGGGTTCTTATTTTTTGATTGGGGCTGGTCCCTACAGCTATTTCAATAACATCTGGATGTGAGTAACAGAATGGAATATGAGCATCTGCCTCTTGTGACTGTCACAGGCTGTTGTCTAGAGCACAGGAAATTTCAGGGTATTGTATTGTTTTGCTTTGGACAAATAATAGACATATTTAATTAAAACCTTCATGTCTGAAAGAAAACATCCTCTCTTAACTAGGCTGATTTATCACTTTTGGTAACCTTTTAATCCCCAAAGTAGTGTTGTCTAAATATTTTTAGTGACGTAACAGCTATCCTGATGTCTGCAGGTTAAAGTGGTCCTGGCTAGCACCCTTTTATTACAACAATTGCTACCTTCATTTTTCTACTGTTTATACTTTAATCTTGAATGTTTACCAGTTTCTATTGTCGCATCTTGTGGAGGGAGAGTGTCTTAGCACTACAGCTCATCCAGCTTTAACTCATACACCACAGTCCTGGAGTAAGAAAATACTTTGATTTATATATTGTGGCCAATTTATTGCATTTTAAAATTATTTCTATACTCTAGACACAACATTTATGACATAATAGGACGAATGACTTAGCTAATCATTATATCTGTCTAGATTTACTCTCTTCTGTGTTAGTGTCATTTGAAACTATTTGTATATGTTGAAGTTTCCAAGGGTTCAGGAACCCACAATAAAATAGTAAAATATGTATTTATTTCTCATTATAATGCTCGGATTTGATTTGGAAGTTGACACTTTGTATGTCTTTTCACAGAATTGTAAACAAATACCGAAAAACTGCTTCACCTAGGGTGCCTTCCATGTGTGGTACAAACACTTGTCATTCACAGGACTAGAGATGTAAATTTATTAATCCAGTAAACACTATTTTTGTAATGTGAGTCACTAATGCAGCTCTGGCCTCGTTGTGCTTGTTCCCACCAACACCAGGTTTATGGCTGCTGTGGTCACTGCCTTCCCTCCCTGTGTGCACTAAATCTGAGCCCTGGGGAATCACAGATTGTGTCTCCTTTGCTCGGCCCTCGGCTGCCACCTGAGCCTGGAGATGAAGCACATTTCTGGTGCTCCAGATTTCCTTCCTTGAGCCTCGTGGAGGGATGCTCAGTGTGGGATGTCTGTGTCCTCGGGGCCGACTCTGGGTCCTCTAGACAGACTCTGCAGCCCAATCCAAATATTCCAATTCTAGCTCATAATTCATGATTTACAGCTTCTGAGGAGCGAGCATCCAGTCCTGACCAAAAGACTTTATCCCTCTGGGTTACAGGTGCTGTGTTGACAGGTTCGTAATTGCAAACAGCTCAGAGGTACTATGGAAATACCAGGTTAGAATTCCATTCAGGCTGAGCAAAGGGGATGCAATTCTCCTTTTATCACATGAGCACAAGTCTGCTGTGTAATGCCCTTGGTACTTTGCTTTTGAAGTAAAACCTGCAGTGTTCTGTCCCGGAGAATCCTGGGAGCATCCTCAGTGTGTGTGTGGGAGCAGCCCGGCTGTTGTCCCGCCCCGGGGGCTGCCGGCCGGGGCTCTGCTGGTCCCCAGCCCTGCTGCAGGGCGGGAGGGGTGTCAGCAGCCGGCACACCTTCACCCGGAGACAGCTCACAGCCCTGAGGGGTTTCCCGCTGTTCTGCCGAGTTCTGGAGGCCTCTGGAGCCCAGAGCCCGGCGCTGCAGCAGCTGTTCCAAGGTGGTGCCTCCGGCTGGGAGCGCCGTCCTGCCGTGCCCACGGCTGGAACTCTCCGCGGGCAGAGCAGCAGCTGCCAGCGCTGCCTGGGAAAGGTGTCCTGGAACGCCTGAGCAAGCTCAGAGGCAAGGTGCTCTACAAGAAAACACAACCTCCAGCTTGTTCCTGCACCAGTAAGCATCTTTCAGTTTGTTGTGTTCTTTCTGTTGGTGTCTGTGCTAATCAAAAAACACAAGCTGAGGAATTGTAGTCTTGCAATACACAAAGCAGTCTTGGTTTTAAAATCCATTTGTTGCAGCATAATTTAAATGGTGTATTTATCGGTTTTAAATGTCATTTTGCTTTTCCAGTCTTTTGTATATGGGCACAATACTTTTTGTAAATTTTTTTTTTAATTTAGTTGTCTTTCTGTCTTTTCATTCTGGTATTGGAAGATTTGAGCTCTCTGGGTTTTCATGGTACTCTTCTGATCATTCTTCATAGTGGTAAAAGTCTGTATTTTTGTATGTAGCAGAAATGGTAGTTTTCTAACACTTAGCCCAATCAATATAGTACAGAATCATTTGTGAAGGACTTCCTGTTTAATAAATGGACATATTAAAGTACTAGAACAGCATCTTCATGTGTAAGTGTGGCCTGGGCTGGGCTGGGTTGGGATGATTTTCTTCCCAATGGCTGGTGTGGAGCTGTTTTGACTGTGTGTGGATAACAGAGAGATGTTTTTGTTACTGCTGAGCTCACCCAGAGCCAAGGCCTTTCCTGCCCCTTGTGCTGCCCCGCTGGGGAGGGGCTGGGGGTGCCTGGGAGGGTGGGGGCCCATTCACGACTGGGAAGGGATTTTGGGGCTGAAATGCCCAGGGACTGGGGTAATACTCTGCTGCCTCATGGGCTGGGGGTTGCAAGTGATGCTGATGGGATTTTTGGTTTCCAGGTGCTTTAGGTACAAGGTGAAAGCACAGAATCCTTACAGGTGAGAACTGTGGGAAGGCACGGAGGGATGGCTGAGTTTGTGAAGAGATTTGGGAATGTGGATGCTGCACTCAGAACACTGGGGAGGGATCAGGGGCAAAGTGGGCACAGGTGGTGGCACGAGGGATGGGTTCCCTGGGGGAGCCATGTGCTCTTACAAGGGCCCAGTTCATTTTGCCTGTCTGGGGCTGTCAGCAGCACCGTGGCATTATCCAGGGTGTCATCTGTGGTGCTCCTGGGTCTGGAGCAGCTTCCTCAGCTGTCAAATTTCAAAAAATATTATTTTGTGTAACTTTCAGACATCTTCCTTCTGTCTCCTGGGAAGGCTGTAATTAATTTATTCATGGATCAGGCTAAGAAAATGTGATGGGCTGTGTCCAAAATACAGAAAAGAAAAGGACAAGTATTTCCTGGTGAAAATTAATGTTGGAATCGGTATTTTCCTCTTCACGGAAATAGGTTTAAAAATTGACTTATTAAAAAAAAACAAACAACCAAAACCAACGAACCAACAAAACTCCACAAAAGCAACAACAACCACCCCCACAAAAAAAAAAAAACAAAAACCAAAACCAAAAAAATTCAACCAACCAAAACCAAAACTCCCTAACAACCCCAAACCAAAAAACCCCCACCCAAACTCCTCCTCAAACAAAACCACAAACAAAGCCCCAAACAAAACCACACTTGAATTTCTGGGTAGCATTGTTTTACTTTCTAACCTGGAAGTTTTACAAAACACTGACTGCTGTGAATTCTTCCACTAAAGGAGGGATCTGTGTTGCAGTGTGGATTTTTGGACACGTTCCTATTTATTTATTCTTGTCTTTTTAAAGATCTTGACTTTTAAACCAATACTCCATGCAAAAAGACGTCTCAAGCATCTTGTAACAAGATTCACATTCTCAGTGCTTACCTAAGTTGCTTCTTCTTCCTTGGTATGTCCTCCTCAGGGGATTACAGGATGGCCACGTGGAGCTGCTGTGCACACGCTGACACATCTGGCATTTTCTCTTCCAAGGCAGTTGTGTTTGTCTCCTGAAACCTGAAAAGCAGAGCAACCAGCGCTCCCAGCACCCTTTTCATCTTGTCAGTTGAGGAAAAACAAGGAAGCAAACATAAAAAGCCAAAAAGCCAAGCTGACTTTTCCTCCACGTGCCCCAGACCCTGAACTCGGTGCAGTATTTGTGGCAGAAAATGGGTAGAAGTCTTGAGTCAGCCCCCTCCACCCCAATCAAAACTGGCTTTAAAGTAATTATTTTAAATCTTATTTTCTGAAATGATATTCATAAAATACAGAACTGTGTTTTATTTCAGTCATGGGAACAGATCTTTTTAAATAAAAGGCTGGGATCTCACAGAAATGCCTGACCCTGGGAGCAAACTGCTTCGAAATAAACGAAGTCATCAAGTACTTCAAAGCCAGTAAGGAAATTCTCTGGGCAGGCACCTCACTGCAAGCTGCTAAAGCAGTCCTGAAGGAACTGATGAACATTTTGTTTGCTGCCTCTGTTTACTTTAGTCCAGTGTGGAAAAGATGACCAGAAAACCTCCCTGTATTTTGGGTGTGTGAAGGGTGAACCCCAAGGGGACTTTGTTGTTTACAGGGTTACTGGTTGCCAAGAGAGAGCACTGAACCCCCAATGTCTACTCAATGTTTCAGAACTAGTTCTTGGTTAAATTCCTTCATCTCATGCTGTAAGGAAGAGGTTTGTCCTGTGGCTGGTCCCCAGGGCTTGCTCTGAGCTGCGCCCCCTTCCCCAGCACAGATTCAGGATTCCTTAAATCACTGTCCCTTGTGCTGGGCAGAGGCAAAGCAGCAAAATCAAGTCTCCAAATGAGTAAAGACACCCAACACTCCTATTAAAAGAGGTTTAATCCAGCATGGTTTCTAAATATTAACCATGTCTCCAGCTGTGACATGCAGTACATTTTTTACTTTAAAAAAAAAAAAAAAAAGAAATACAAACCGAGTATAAAAATGAGCCCAGGTCCCCTGAACATCACAGTCTGTGCCAGTAAAATATGACAAAAGAAGGGAAAGAAACACAGGATTTCATACAGGAAAAGGTCCAAGGAGATCTGTCTCATAAATCAAAGGTTCTTTGTCACATTTAGAAACAACCACTTGTTTTGCATTTATTCTTTTAGTGGTCAAGCAGCAGGAGATGTAAGAGCTGCCTGCTGGACAACCCTGAGCCCGACCATCACCTTCCCTGCTCCCTGCCAGGTCCCCTGTCCTGCTGTCAGCAGCCAGCTGCCCCAGGGAACTGGAACCCAGGTGCTAATTTTATTCCAAAGGAAATCTGCCTTTATTGTTTTATCCCTGTTTTTCACTTACTCTGTTAGTACCATCTGCTCTCATTTTAATTACACCTGTTCTGGTACTGTATTAATTTTTTTGAAAATCTATACAGGTTTCTTTGCCACAGACCTGTCTGATGCCATCTGTAAGGAGGATGCCATGCATTCCCAAGCATTCCCAAGTGTTTAAAAATGGACACAAATATTTTAAGGTAGGTTGTGCTACCTGTGAAAACAGATTGTAAATTCAGAAGGCTTTGCCCCTGGAATACAACACCACACGATAAATCACATCCTTCCAGGGGGGAAAAACCAACCCAGCCCCCACACACACACACTGAAAAAAGGGGCTGGGGAGATGAATTCATTGCAGACATTCTGTAGTTTGGGGTTGGTTTCTGGGCCCTTTCACAGCGGGGAGGAGGCCCTGCCCCCTGTGTGCCACACTGTGCCTTTCCAAAAGGGCAGGGAAGGGAAATGGTTTGTGACACACTGGCATCACTGGTGCCCCCGGGGCCCGGGCACGCTCAGAGTGGCAGCACAGTGCCAGAGGCACGGGCCCAGCGCTGGTGTCACGGCAGCACCGGCGGCCTCAGCCCGGAGCGGGACACCCGGCCGGGGTGCCTGGGACACGGATCCTTGCAGCTTCCACCAGGCAGTCCTGCTGGGAGCTGTTTGCCAAGCCTGCCCTCCCTGGCTGTGCAAACACTTCCAGGGGCTCCCCCAGAAACAGGACAGGGGCTGCCCAGAGCTGCCTCACCTGTTCCACCACAGCCTGTGGTGAAATTGCAGCAGATGGGGTGTGACTCCATCCAAGCAGCTTAAAAAATGAAAAATGTGAATGTTTGATGAGCCAGCTGCCCTGCAGCACCGTTGTACTTTGAGGTTTGCTCTTGCTGCAGATTTCCAGTTGTCACTTTTCCTTGTCACAGATAGGCAGGAGATAGAAAGATATTGAAACCAACGTGCTAACTGTAATCCAGGCCTTCAGTGCTTGGGAGCACTCAGACTTCAGATAAAGAAATACTGTTAATTAATCAAGAAAGATACAAATAGAGGCATCCAAACCTCTCTTCTTTGGCATGTCAAGGAGTATAAAAGCTCTAAGTGTTAAAGGTTTGGAATTACGAAAGCACATTAAAAGCTGTAAATGTTAAAAATGCTGTTCCCATTTACTCAGGACGTGGATGTGCTGAGTGGGGAGGGGCAACAGAGAACTGAGCTGTGTTTGGACAGGAACTACAGTAGGATCTGTAGTTGTGAAGGAGTGTTTAATGGCACTGAGAATAGTCTCCTCTTCCACATCACTGCCCTGTCTGTGCTCTGGTGATTCCATAAACAGCGAGGTGGAAAGAGGCTGGAATGAGGGGATATTTCAATTGGCAGTGCATTCAGCAAAGAGGAAAGTGCTTGATCATCTTCCCTTCACGCTTGGTTGGTGTTTGGTTCCTCAGTCTGAGTCAGAGTCGGAGTCCTCATCTGAGGGGTAAAACAAGGAACGGAAGTGAAAATGCAAACTGGAAATCCCCCCAGCTGTGGCTCTGGCTGAGAGACAGAGGCTGCTCTGGCAGGGTGTGCTTCAAAGGACACAGCAGGTTTGGGAAGGAACCCTTCTGTGAAATGAGTTCTGCTGAGGTGATGGGACCCGAAAGGGTGTTTGAAGGAGTTGGGAGATGCTGCTGAGAGGCCCCAGGAGCAGCACAGGAGCCCTGCTGGCATCCTTGCTGCTCTGGGCACTGCTGGGTGCTCTGCAGCTCAACACCTCCGAGAGCCAGAAGCTCCGAGATGCTGAGAAATCCCCGCAGGCCCACAAAGCTCCATCCTTCTGGGCCAGCACTCGAGAGCCCCCGTGTGAGCACAAGTCTGGGCTGCAGGGCTGAGCCCTCCTTGCATGGTCACAAACACCAACACCGTGCTCTGTGACTGCACTTCTGTGAGTTTATGAATTTGTGTCTCCATCTCCAGGGGAATTAGATCTAATCTGTATCCTAATTCTGTACCCTTGCCACCTGATCATCTTCTGAGGGCAGTTCAGTTTTTAGCTTTTACAGTCTGTTTCCCGTTCCTTTAATTCTTTTGTTCCTTTGTCTCTCTTTTCAGCCTAAAGCTTGTAAAACACTTAACAGTCTGCTAAAATCCCCAGAAGAGACTTTCAGTGCTGCTGTTCACCTCCTAGGATTCTATACACATCTTGGGTGTTTGGTTTTGAGGGGGTTTTAAATTGGGTGTTTTCTGGGGGTTTGGGATATTTTTGGTTTGTTTTTAAGTGTGGAGCAGTCTTTTTAATCCATGTGGGTGCAATAAGGAGTCACAGGGACATGATGCCTGATTTGGGCTCCTGGAAACTGCAAAACAGCTACCCCTGTCCTGACTTGAACTGGATTTGAACACCCAAAACCCTCTTTTTATCTTTGTCTAAGTGGATCTGTCTGATCTGAAGTAGACTGTAATAGAAAAAAAATGGGCAACAATCTTGTAATTTTATGTTTAACCCTTGGATTTCAAGGCCATTTGCCCACAGATGGTCAAAGCTGATCATAAGAGGCAATCATGATAAGGAAATGATAAAGAGAAAAGCACTATTTGGACATAAAAGACTGTGGATTAATGGATGTTAATTACAAGTTACCAAGAAATAAAAGGTACTTGTTTGCTTGTTTTTACAGTAAGACATTTTAGTGGGGAAAGAAAATCTGTGCTGCATGGTAATTTCTATAATTGGATTCGGGGCCTTTCAAAGTTAGATGTTGTGAAACTCTGAGAAACTTCACATTCCTGGCTTGCAGGTTATCTTTATAAATCACTGGAATTCCACTTGCAGCCTCCTAACTGAGCAGAGCTGTGGCACACAAACCCAAGGTAGCCAAGAACAGAAACTGCTCTTGAGCTCTTGCTCCCTGCAGAGGGTGAAATGGAGAGGGAAATCTCACACTGCAGCTCGTGTAACAAAGCAGGAATTTCACCCACCTTCTGTCTTGCGCCCCTCGGGGGAGTTGGAGCTACCTTGCTTCAGGAAAGTGACCAGGTCGTTGAAGGTTATGTAGAAATCAATGGCAAACACGATGGTGGCTACAAACCCAAGCACCTGAAAGGGCAAAATAATGCTCTTCTTAACAACAGCTCCTGTCTGTCAGGGACAAACCAAACTGAGCCAAAGCAAACCAAGAAAAACTCCGTGGTTTTTTCAGCCTGTGCCTTTCCAAAAGGGCAGGGAAGGGAAATGGTTTGTGACACACTGGCATCACTGAATTACAGCTGATTTGGGAACCTGAGAAATTACCAGGTGTGTCCTTATCCCTTCCCCAGGCTGCATCCCTCTTGTGGTCTGGGCAGGTTCTGGGCATCAGCACTGCTGGGAGCTACAGGAGAGCACCTCCGGCACCTCCACTGTCCCAGGGCACCTCTGCCACCAAGCAATCACCTCCATTTCTCTGGAAATAATTTTCCAGTTGTTTGCAAGGAGATGTGTCTATTGCTGAGTGAACTAGACTGAGATTAAAATGATTCTGGAGTTCCCAGAATTGTGCCAAGCACAGGCTGGGTGCTGGTCTGGGAGCCTGGGCTGAACACATGCCCTTGCTCCGTGTCTCACTGCAGGGACAAAGATTAAAACAAGGTTTGGGTTGGTATTCTGGCATGGTTTGGGAAGGGCTGCCGGCCATCACCACTGGGCATTGTTCTTCCCAAGCTTAAAATATTGTTATGCAAATTTTATTTGTGTTGCATACATTATTGATGCTTAGAGTCAAGTTGCAGATGCAGGGCCTGTATTGTATTTCTGACCACAAAATGCTGATGGTGAAGGCTCTCTCCTGGGCAGTCCTTGTACTGGAGGGTAAAATGACACTGCTCTTGTTTCCACTCATCCAAGTAAAACTGAGCGGGAGAGACAGGAGTTTGAAATTACATAATTTAGACTGGCCTTAGCAGTTACAGGTTTGGTTTCTTTTTTTATCATCATCATCATCATTATTATTATTATTATTACTACTACTACTACTATTCCCTGTGTGGAAGGACCTTGATACTCTTTGCAGGAACAGTTTAATCTTCCTTGTATAGCTGCTAAAATAAAAAAGCAGAATAGGTGCCTTCCCTAAGGGTACAGTTAACACTGAGCAGCACTGTTAGGGTGAAAAAACTACTCATTGGTTCAAAACATGTTTTTCTGAATAACTGGCCATTTCTTCTTTGCTTTAGGCAAATTAATTCTTGTTAATTGAAGAAGCTTCTGTTACTTGAAGTGGGGTCATATTTGAACTGTTTCTGAAGTACATGCATACACAGTTCACCACAACACTTAGGTGGAAAACTCATGCCTACTCACCCCTGCTGCTTTGGATGCTCCATCATTGTATTTTGAGACAGCAGCAATTGAAATGGCAAAGTAAATAATGGCAGTGGTGACACAGCGCAAGAAATCCTGTGAAAGAAGCAACGGAGCATTCTCAGATTGGTCAGGGATTTCCTCTAAAAACCATTTTGGAAACAAACACTCAACCCCTCTGTTGTTGCATCAGTGGCCTTGCTGGCGTGTGACCACAGCTTGGTCTGCTTTAGAGGAGGAATTGCTCATCTGGGAAATATTTCTAAGTAAGAGAAGACCTGAACCTTAGCATAAACTTCTGCTGTTGAAGATGCTGGGATAAATCCTGCTTCTACCCTGCCTGTGTCAGGCAGACTTTCCTTCAGCCTGGGAAGGGCTGTGCTGGGGCGTTTGCCTTGGAGCACGGCTCTAATGGAAAAATCGTTTGAAATGCCTTAAAAACCTCCTGTTTAAGCAGAACTCCTGTGGCACCAGAGGCTCAGGAGGTCCCAGCTCCCGTGGGAACGGGTGCCTGTCTCTCTGTGGACACAGGTCAGTGTGGTATCTCCAGGGAGACCTGTCTGTGGAACTCCTCGTTCAGGAACCAAACACCTGGTTTAGTGTTGGAACGATTTCTACTTCCTATGTCAACTGCCAGCTCCACCAGCCCACCCCAGGAGCCCGTGCCTGGTGTGATCCCTGGGACAGCCCTGCTGAGCTGAGCCCGGTGACACCAGCAGGGATGTCTCTGCAGTGAATTTTAAACACAGAGCTGTGGTAAGTGTGCAGATCATGGGGGCTGCAATAATGGTACCCTCAGCTCTGTTCACAATTAGCTCTTTTGCCTTTCCAGAACCGATGGAGGAGTAAGATCCTGTCTCAAAGCACAAATCCTGCAAGAAACTTGACTCCTCTGATGTCAGGACAAGGTCAGTTATCTACGTTCTGTGCCTGCAGTATGTTATGGTAATGGCCATAATAAACACACAAGTGCCTTTTTTGTCTTAGTTCTGGAACCAGATGCATGTAGAAAATGGGAAAATGATGGAACTGAGATTACCAGCTGAAAACTGTACACAGTTGTAGCCAAAGTCACTGATACTGTTTTATCCACCAGTGGCCTTGCTAAAGTTATTTTTATACACTGAGAGCTTTAATTCAAACCTCACTGCAATGAACTATTGATGGTACCAAAAGAGAATCCAGATTGATAAAATCAGCGGGGTTTTTTGAAGTATTTGTACTGCAAGGCAGCTGCTCCCTTTGCAGTGATATTTGAGGCTGCAGGGACATCCAGTGGCCAGGGCTCTCCTGCAGCCCCAGCACTGCCCCAGCAGCCACAGGGCTCCTGTGTGGACATGACCTGGCCAGAGCTGCCCCTTCCCAGAGCAGCTCAGTTTGTCTGTGGGTGTAACTCTACCTGAGAGTTTAATCACAGCCTAATAAAGTCTGTCCGTTATCAACAACCTCTTTCCCCCTTTGGAAGCGTGGCAATAAGGAGCCCCCAGCAGTCAGACTGACTTGTGCTGATGCCAGCCCTAAGCCATTTGCCTGGAATTGGGCATAAATTCAGTGGTTTGATAAAGCCACGCTTTGTGTCAGCACCCAAAAAGCTGCAGTCCAGAGCAGAGCATAGTTTAGAGTGCTCTGGGACCTTCTGAACGGGAGGCAGCACGGACAAGTTTCTAACAGGGCAGTAAAGTTGTTACAGTCACCCTGAACCCCTGCCCAGCCCCTTTCACTCCCCTCACACTGCACAATTAAACCTGAGGGTTTCTGTTGCACATCTCACTTACCGCCAAAGGCCAGTGGACTCCTTTAAACTTCTCATTAAGCTTGGAGGCGTAGGCAAAAAAAAGAAACAGTGCCAGCAGAAACTCTAGGAGTGGTGCCATCATGAAAGAAGCTGCTAGAGATGCAATATAGCAGATAAAGATGATAAATGACAGCACCTAAAGTAAAGGGAAAACTCGTAGTTATTCGCATGGAATAGCAGAGCCGCAGGCAGCTGAGCAGCTTTGAAGTGTTATTTACCCTGTGTATTTCTGTCAGTGCTGCTGCTGCTGGCATAGTTTGCTTCCTGCTTTTTTTTATTTTTCATTGGCCCAAATGATTTTTCTTGTTCAGCATGGAATAAATCTGAAGTAATGGTGTTTATTTCCATGTGTGTGAAATCGCTTTTCCGGAGCACTGCCTGGATTTGCACCTCTCAGAGTCAGTAATTTGCTCTGGATTGTAAACAGCTCTGACAACATCATTCTGAAAATAGAGTGGGGTGTTGCCAAGCAAGCAGAGCTCTCAGCTTTCAGCCGTGACAGCTCTCATTTGAAACACAAATCAGTGCTCAGACAGCCTGAAGTAACTCAGCATTTATAATCTTGGAGTTGAAAGAGTAAAGTCTGCTGATGATGGATAGGAAAGGGCCAAGAATTAATTGTTCTGTGATTTCTGGAAGTCTCTGGTTCCAGTTTTCCAGCGTGGCAGCTGTCTTAGAGAGTGACAGATAACTCCCATAGACTTGTTTTATCTCCATGATGTTTCCTAACTCTAGTAAAATAATAAAAATGCCATTTGTTTTCCCACTCAATTGAAATACCTTTAGAATATACCTTATGGCTCAAAATACAAAGTTTCACAATGGGAAAACAACTGAAGAAAATGCATTTTTAGATAAATCAGACAGTACTGTCTCACTGTCAGTACTCTCACTGAGTACTGACAGCACTGACAGAGTGCTGTCTCACACTCCTGGATTTTCAGCTGCTGTGTTTGTAAAAGTGGAAGGTGAGGGAAGCACAGAGAAGCTCAACAACACCATTTTCAATTGCTGTACTGGGGTTGGTCACCTCCACAAAGAGGCTCCAGTCCTGCTGTTCTACTGCCTTGCATGGGAACTGGTTGCTGTTTCAATTAAATTAGCTTGAAGTAGCAAAAGTTGCCAGGATGCTGAATTACACATTATTATGTGCCAGTTTACACCTGGGTTGCTCTGTCCAGCCTTTCCTCCTGGAGACAAATCTCTGCCTTCCCAAAGCTCAGGGATGCTTTTGACCAGCACAGCAGGGGAGACTGAGCATTAGATTACACGGATTTTTTCAACTTCTAATTGCAAATTGAGACACTGACATTCCTACTCACACAGCACTGAAAATAAATTATCCTGGCAAAAAAGCAGCCTGACTATTCACTGAGCACCTTTGATGCATTCCCATTCACACAAAAACCGTCTTTGGTATTGTGTTTCAGAAAGTAACTTTCCCCTTTAATTATTACTTAATATTGTGTTGCTGGGCTTCTTAAACTGGCCAGGCATTACAAAGTTGCAGTTTTATTGTTCAACCGGCTTGCAGTTCAAGGTCTAAAAGATAATCATGACAGTGGTTAGAGAGCACAGCGTCCCTGAAGGGAGGGAGGCATGAGCAGTGCTGAGGTCATGGCAGCTCCAGAGGCGTTTGTCTCCTCTGAGCAGGAGAACAGACCCACTGGAACCTGCTGGGAATATGAGGATGCTGGGAAACATCACTGCACCAGCTCCTCATCTCCTGCCCTCACCTCCCTCCACAGGAAAGAACAGGTCTGCCTAAGGTTTTACAAGTGAGTAGCAGTGGTATCTTCTGGACAAGAGTGCGTTTCAGTCTTGTATTCTTGTCAGACAGACAAAGTGCATCACTCAGGGGTCTCTGCTATTCAGTTACCAATTCTCTGTTGCACTTGTCGTGGAGGTGAAATTCCTGGTTCCTTCAGAACTGGCTGCAGGAAAGGTCTTCTGGCTACAGACCCTGAGAAAGGCACAGGGGGCTTCTTCAAACAAGACTTTATACCGAGCAGCTGAAGTTTCATTTATGAAGGTCAGTTCAGAGAAGACTGAAAAGACAGGAGAAAGACAGGAAAACAGGAGAGAAACAAGCACAATGATTTCTACATCCTTTTATGTCACCACAAAGGTAACACAACTTTACATACTCATACTGCATTTTTATAAAAAAGAAATAAAATGTAGTGCCACTGCATGCTGGCTTCAGGAGATTGAGGAGATGCCAATTAAAGCAGCCACAAAAGCTTGACTGGAACAGCTGGGTGAGCAGCAGAATCCACAACTGGGGATCCTGCCTGGACAAGCTCTGCTGGCAGTACGAGTGGCTGCCAAATGGTTCCAATACAGGACACAGGGAACTGGAAACTGCATCTCTTGAAGAGTGGAAAAGAGCATGAATGAGATGCTGGCCTTCAACGCAGCAACTGGAGTATTTAGGAAAAATTAGTATCTCAAGAAGAGTGTTAAACTATGTGGAAGAAATCATGGCATGGGGGGAGAATAGAAAGGAAAAAAGATCATGCTGTAAGATTAAAAATGGTGATTAGAAAATGGAGGTAGTAAGGCAGTGAGAATAAATAGGATGAGGAGAGACAGTGAAGCTTATAAATGTATTTGATGCTAGTGCTTCTTTCTGGCTCTACAGCTATCCCAGGTGGAATAAAAAATTAATACAGCAGGTTAGTGGGGGGGTGGACTGGATGTTCCCCAGAGGTCCCTTCCAACCCCAACTATTCTGTGATTCTGTGGAGATCAAAAGAAAAAGGAGCAGGGGATGGGGGGAGGTTAACTTCCTTATCTGAATAAAATTTGATATTATAATTAAGCCTCTAGCAGTAATCAGCTCCATCACCAGCCTGACTTGTTCTAGGGGAAGCACCAGGATGCCCAGTTTTCATGGGTGCTGCACCAGAGCAAATTACACCTGAACAAGCTAAAGATCCATCCTCCATGTGGAAATGTTATTTTCAAAAATGGCTCAAGAGCTGGAGAAATTAAGTACATTTCTGGGGAATTGCCAAGCTGCTGAATAATGTGACATTTGTAACAGTAATGAGGCCCCCACTTTGCTTCTGAACAAAAGGCACTGTTCAAAATGTGTATCCATGAATATTATTTACATATATTTATGCAGAACCCAACCCCACCCCACATTAGCACTGTGTCAGAGTAAAATTAAACAGTCAAGACAAGAAATACAAAGCTAAAGATGAAACACAGATTTAAACCGTGATAGATTTAACTTGGACTCATCTTCAATTATTTGGCACTGCATTTCTCTAATTGTATACAGGCTGCATTTACTCTGGGGCCTGTGCAGTCTTCAAGGGTTTCTTCTGGCAAAACTGAGACAACTGGAGAGGAACTACTGCTGCCTCTTGTCTGCCAGGAAACCACGTCCTGAGCACGTGGGCTTGGCCTGCAAGGAGCACAAGGAAAGCTCTCGGCAGATGGGATTTTAGAGCTGCTTGCAGCCAGCCAAGCCCTTGGGAAGCCCCGAGTGGCCTTACAAAGGATAAATCCCTGTTTTGTCAAGACAGAGCAGTTTTTATTACTCCAAGGAGGCATCATCAGCACTTCTCTATGACAACAAAAGGGTGAGTCTGATCCCATGACCAGAGCAGTATTCCTCCAATATGTCATCATTCTGGGATGTTAAAAAGCCAGGCTGTCTAAAAGCCATCATTTAGTGGCTGTAAGCTCGCAAAGGAAATTCCAGTGTGTGTTAGAGTATGTAACAAAAATATGTGCCAAAGGAGCCAGGTTAGCTGGGCTTGGATATTTTCTAAATGTGTGGTTTTGTAAACTAGAGATGCTGTGTGAGTGATGGGGGTACCTGGAGGAGGGATGGGGTAGCTGGCATTTTTTTGGTGGAGCTGATAACGCCCATGGCCTGCTGCTACCCAGCCTGAGGCTTTCCCCACCACAGAAATCACCCTGACCTCCTGAGTGAATGCTTTTCCTCTCAAAGGCAGCCTCACATCGGGCTGTTCCCTGTCTCTCTGCCACAGGGCAGTGTCCACAGCATGACAAACTCTCAGGGCTGGTCCCCACCAGCTGGCCACAGACAATTCTGCCTCCTTCTGCCTGTTCCTTACTTTTCTTTTGCTGGAACATCCTTGTTACCTTCCCTGAGCTAGCACAGTGGATAGCCAGAGAACACCTTGCACATCTGAACATTGCTCCATGGACTTGACTAGTAGTTTGGGATGTCCTGATATCTGACTATCTGCTGCCAAAACTCCAGCTAAAACTCCAGCAAATTTAGTGTTTGAATTTATCATTATTTCTAGCAAAAAATGATGTTGAATGTCTAATTTCAATCAATGAACTTCCTATTCAGAAGCTAAATTTTGGTGTGAAATACCCACTGCCCATGGAGTGAGTGATCTCCTTCTCTATAACGTGGGTACTGTTTCAGCTGTCAGGTTTTAATAAGATTCCAGAAACTCTCATACCACAGTGACTGTCCTGGTCCTGCTGCCACACTACTGCTGAGCCAGGCCAGGTGTCCGTGGCCTTGTGCCAGCCTGGGCTGGTGTCCAGCCGCTGTCACAGCAGCCCAGGGCCTTTCCCTTTGGGCAGCTCTCCAGCCCAAGGGCTCCACAGCAGCGAGCTAGCGCATCCCTCTGAGGGTCAGGGACAAACACCGCTTCGGAGGGCTCGGGACAGCAGCTGAGTGACCGTGATGCACAGCACGGCGCCACACATCATAAATTCACGAGTAAAGCCTTTCCTGACACACTCAGGACAGGCGGCCTCCTCAGCCGGCACCATGCGATAACGCAAACCGCAGCCGTAGCGGTCACTGGATTCACACTGCAGAGAGCTTAAAACGAAATCAAAGCGCCGTTTTACTGAGAAGGGTCCCCGACAGCGGAACACACTTAAGGCGCTGGAAGCCCAACGAGACAAGTTTTGGTTTCTAACGTGCTCTGCCTGAATTACGCTGAATCCATCACGCGCTCAGCCCTGCAGTTCCCCCACTCCAGTACGGTTGTTTCCCCATTTTCCCCTCGGTTGATGTCCCCGTCTCCCCTCGGCTGTTTTCCCCCAGTTTTCCCCTCAGTTGTTGTCTCCCGTCTCCTCTCGGTTGTTTTCTTCCCGTTTTCCCCTCGGTTGCCGTTCCCAAGTTTTCCCCTCTGTTGTCCCCTCTTTCCCGCCGGCTGATTTCCCCGTTTCCCCTCAGCTGTTGCTCCCCCTCTCCCCTCGGTTGCTTTCCCCCCGTTTCCCCTCAGCTGTTGCTCCCCCTCTCCCCTCGGTTGCTTTCCCCCCGTTTCCCCTCAGCTGTTGTTCCCCCTCTCCCCTCAGATTTTTTCCCCCAGTTTTCCCCTCGGCTCTTGTTCCCCCGTTTTCCCCTCAGTTGCCGTTCCCGTTTTCCCCTCAGCTGTCGTTTCCCCTCTCCCCTCGGTTGTTTTCCCCCAGTTTTCCCCGTTTCCCCTCAGCTGTTGCTCCCCCTCTCCCCTCGGTTGCTTTCCCCCCGTTTTCCCCGTTTCCCCTCAGCTGTTGTT
>VZRO01005397.1:47406-63996 GCA_013397915.1 Daphoenositta chrysoptera
TATCTCCAGGCTTATGAGGTAATCTAATCAGTGTTTAAAAATGCTAAGAAGGTGTTGTATATTGACATGTCTCTGTTTTTAGCAGTGTTCATTATTACCTTTTGTGTTACAGAATTCAGTGCTGTTTTTTTAAGAGTGATAAGCTTTCCAATACAAGTTCTGAATACTCTGATTTACTACACAAGAATTCCTTAAAAATAGTTGTAGACTTGTATGGTCACATTAAGTATTTTGAATCTAAGATGTGTTTAACATGGAGTAATTCTTTTTAACCAGGTTTTGAAGGAACCCTTGAACAAGTGGAGGAATGTTCGAGGTCATAATATCCTGGTAAGTGGCAGAAATTATTTCTGCAGTTACAATGACTGTTCTTTTAGTAAGACGTTTGATGGCTTTTTATCAGCCAGCAAAGCTGTTATGAAAGGTGTGATCCAAATCTCACACGGCAAAAATGAAAGCTCCATGAAGCAAAAGAGCTTCTAGTGTGATTAAGACATGCATGTAATAGAAACATTGCATATAAAATGTGTTTTTGGCAAGGACTGGGTCTCCAGTCGGGTGTGAGTTAAAGCAATTCCCAGGAAGGTAAGCCCTGAGTGTGGCAGTTGTTTCTAAATGTACTTGTGCTTGTTTCAAAAAAGGGAAGGATGTCACTCGAGGTGAGGGGTGGATCTGATCAATTAGTGTGGTTTGACTGGAGTTCTGTGAACAGCTCTGGTGCCCCAACCCAGGGAGGAGCTGGAGCTGTGGGAGCGAGTCCAGAGGAGGGCACGGAGGGGCTGAGGGGGCTGGAGCCCCTCCTGTGGAGCCGGGCTGGGAGAGCTGGGGCTGCTCAGCCTGGAGAGGAGAAGGGGCTGTGGAGAGCTCCCAGCTCCTGCCAGGGGCTGAGGGAACCCAGAGAGGGACAATTCCTCAGGGACCGGAGGGGCAGCACACAGGGAATGGCTCCCAGTGCCAGAGGGCAGGGCTGGGTGGGATTTTGGGCAGGAATTGTTCCCTGGGAGGGTGGGCAGGCCCTGGCACAGGGTGCCCAGAGCAGCTGTGGCTGCCCCTGGATCCCTGGCAGTGCCCAAGGCCAGGCTGGACATTGGGGCTGGAGCAGCCTGGGACAGTGGGAGGTGTCCCTGCCATGGCAGGGGTGGCACTGGGTGATCTTTAAGGTCCATTCCAGCCCCTTAACACTGTGTGATTCTGTGATCCTGTGGCTGCTGCAGATGAGGAAAATTCAGCCCAGTGAGGTGTTGGGGGCTTCTGTTGATTCTACATTTTCATGGGTAGAAACTAACTGTTTTTCTTCTCACGGGCTTTTCTCATGAATAGAAGGTAGCCATATTCAAATTAAGATCTGTGAAGCCTTCAGACTAGCTGTTGGCCACTTGTTGCACGACACCACAGCGGCCTTGGAGCACTGGGAAAGTCTGATCTGGGGCAGGGAGAAAAGAAGGTCAGAGCTGTGGGCTGAAGCTGAGCTGCTGGTTTAAAACTTGTCACGTCAGTCAGCAGAGACTGAATGATGTTTTATTTGGGGTGAGCTCCTTTCTCTGCTTTGCAGGATAGATTGTTGCTTTTAAGTTATGTGTGTGTGGAATTGCAGCAATCAGAAAGTGGAAGAGCTACCTGGGAGCTGCTGTGAGGATCCTTTGGGAAGAACAGCTCCCTTTGTCAAAGGACAGCTTTTCTGAGGCCCAGACCATACCTAGAACCATATATGATTTCTGGAGGGACTGGGTGTGCTGGGAGTCTGTCAGTGCACAACAATAGAGTAGTAGGTAGGTTTTTTTAATTACTTGGTTCTGACTGTTCCATGTTGTGAAAAATGAAGTTCTTCTCTCCTGTTAGAATTTAAAAAGTTCAATAAAGAACAAGAGGGGACAAAGATAATAAAGCAAAAGATACAGCGCTGGGTGCTTGGCCCTCAGCCAAAAGCACACGGGATTACAGGGTCCAAGCTTTACAGTTTCATTAGTACAGCATCTAAATGCATATTGATATACAGTTATGCATATTCACACACTTCTTCAAACTAGTTTGCATGTTCCAGGAGCGTTTTTGCGTGGTCCCTCCTCTGATTTGCCTTTTTAGAGCAAAGGCAGTCCTTTTGGAGAGGCGTGTCTCCCCTCCGTTGTGTGGTTCCAGCAGGTGGCTGTTGCTGATAGGAATGTCTGTGGCACGGTGTCTTGTCACACCCGCCCTTCGGGTGTTACCCAACTAGGCAGGCGGTTTCATTAGTGTAAGTTAGTTACACTCTAAAGCAGCTACGTTAGCTATTTCACTACTATATCTAAGTTAGTTGCAAAGAAAAATAAAGGCATTTAGTTATAATTATATTTTTATAACAAAAGCTACTTCTATAAGAATTAATATTATACACATAGCATCCATTTTGATAATTGCGAAAAGCCAATGCTATAATTTGTATTTATCACAATGTGCAGAATAACTAATTCCTGCTGACATCAGTCAGCCTCCCACTCAGTGTCTGTAGGGACAGGGCCATAATTCTACATCTCCATTGTGGAGAGCAAATGAGCACTTAATTCTTGTCACACCTGGTCTCAGCTGTTTTAGTGCACTTCTTTTAGCAATGCTGTTGCACTGCAAAAGCTTCCTAAATACCCAACTTCCTGTTGTGCTGTTTGTCCTAACAAATGTCCATCTGTCTTGCTTCCATCTCTGACCCCAGGGCTTAATGTACCAGGATGCATCCAGGTGGGGGATAACTCTGCAGACCTACGTCCAGCTGACCATGCTGGAGCAGCACACCACGCCCATGGTAAGGAAACTTTTGGTTTTAGTTTTAAAAGTAATTAGATGTGGTTATGAGTGCTAAATCCTTTTAAACCTTTATTCAAAAGTCAAGCTGCTGTGTGTGTTCCTTCTTTGTTCCTGCAGTGAGTAGGAATTTCTGTGTTGCAGACATTGATCTGCTTCGTGTGTGCTCTGGGGGTAAAACCTCTGCCTCCTGCCTGCTCACAACTTCCCCACACTGATCCTGCTGTTGGGGCACACCCTCAGGAGCTGTGCTTGCACAAATCTCTTCATTTCATGTCAGTAGCTTGTCTGTAATTTCATTGTTTCAAATCTTTGGCAAACACTAAGGAATCTCGTGTTAGAATTCATAGTACTGCTTCATGCTGTCTAGTACAAATTTAGCCATTGCTTCTTCTGTTTATGCAAAATACTTCCACTACCATTCTCTATTGCTTTTTTTAGATGGTTTACGTCTTTTTTTTTGTTGTAATTTTTTCTTTTTTTACGTTAATTTTCACATTCTACCTTTTTATCAAGATTTGTTTGTTCTTTTTCCTTCAAACATCTTTTGTTGCATTCTGTGCTGTCTTCCATCCCCTGATTACAAGACCTGGTCTTTGATGCCTTACTTATATCTTTCTGATGTTCTTATGTTCTATTTTCTGAGTTTGTGTCAGGGCAAACTTCCAGCAGTGCCACATAGGAGAGTGGTACTGCACATATAATGGTTAGATTTTTGGAAGAGGTGTTTTTCCAAGTCAATAGAAATCCTCTTCTGTTGGAGAAGAAGTTTCAAGATTTCAAGACTGGTTTCAAGTTTCAAGAATTTAAGATTTCCTGAGGATTTCCTTGCAGTTCAATCTGAGCTTTTTGTCATTTAAGCCTTGGAGCCATTTTTGCTTTGTTAATGTGCAGAAACCTGGGTTAGAAGTTGGTCTGCCAGTCTGCTTTGCTCTGCCAGGCCCAAGAGTGTCAGAGGATCTCCCTGCTCCCACATGAAGCTCTGGTGGAACAGGCAGGGCTGGCTAAGGCCAGGGCTCTGGCAGATGCAGTTACTTATTTTAAAAGTCCTGTTTCCTTGTTTGAGTGTGTCTGATGCCAGCCCTGTGCAGTGACTCAGCAACACACGGGGTGGGGCAGCAGTTTCGGGAGCAATAGTTCCCATTGTCCTGCAGACCCCAAGTGGATTGCTGCTTTTTCTACCCTGAGTTACCTTCCACTTACCTTTGAACTGGTGTATGAATAACAAATTGGAGTAAGATCAGGAGTCCTTCTTTGTTTTGAGGTTCCCACCCTCCCAGTAAGTTTATCACAAGATCTTAAAATTGTGTTTCATATGATGTGCCATGAGTGTGAAAAGAAACGAGCATGAAAATGTACAGTCAAGTTTTATGCTGCAGATTTCCCCCATAAGGATGATGGAGCGGTCGATTCACAGTGCAAAACACGTTTTTGTGGAAAATCTGTATCGAAGGTATGGGATGTGGTTTTCTACTTTACTTTCGTGGATTAATTATCTTAAATAAATACACATTCAACTGATAATTTCTTTGGTAATGAGCATTTAAGTGGCCTGTGAAATCTGCCAGTTCTGTGTTGGAGTGGCAGCGTGTTTGGTATGGGATGTGCTGCCCACTTCCTGTAGGATTCTGGAAAACCTTTTTCAGCAGTGCTCCTGAATATTTAGAGATCAGTATTATTTAGACTCCATCTATTAAAGTTATCTGCTTTCCAGCTGAATACCCAAATCTTGCTCGGATCAAAAGAAACACATGCTGGACATGTGAAAAACCATGGGGGTATAAGGAATAACTCTGTAGGAGGGAGAGACCTGGGCAGTGTTACCCAGCCTGGCATCCAGGGTTGGCATTTCTTGCAAGCAGGGACTCGGTCCTGTGCTCTTGCTCAGAATCAGGATTGGCAGGATCCAAACAGACTGCAAGCCTTGGTAGGCTGTGAGGAAAGAAAGAGCAGTCACCTATTACCTGCCCCAGGTGTAACTCACCCATCCCAAACTAACTGAAACAGTGCAGGAATCAGGTTTTATTCGGTTGGTTTGTTTGGAGTGCTGGCCTTCTGTTGAGGAGTGTATGCAACAGATGGGTTTTAGTGGGTTTTTCGGTGGCCTTGAGGGACAAACCCAGTTTGTTGCCACAAGGTGTCATCCATGCTGCACAAGCACCTGTCTGCCACGGGAATGGCTTTGGAAGTGGGGAGAGACACATTATTTATCCCAGTCCACACACAGTGGAAGTAGCCTGGGATATCCTCATTTTTAATTATTGACTTCTTTTTTCATTGTAGACAAAGTGCTTTCTTCCCAAAGATGTAGTTGCTATGAGGCTAAATCTGCTTGTGTCAACTCTTTGAATTAATTTAATAGTAACAATTTTAAGGGCCTTTAAGATGTTTTATGGCTTCAGCACTTTTTACATGTTGGACAAAAGGCATTTGCTTTGTTTTGTTACAGCAAGCTAGAAGACAGCTGATAGTACCAACAGCAAGCCAAAAGAGGATTTGTAAAAGTATTATAAATACAATAAGGAATTATTGAGGAATGTATGAAAGTAGCTATTTTGTGACACATTAAAAATGAGTAAATCTGGCTGTGTTAGGTGAATTTTAAATGTGTGCACATGAGTGTGCAAGGGGTGCTGTAGGTGAGCACTGCAGTTCACTGTCCCTCTGAATGCATCATTAGTTATGATAGAAAACTTGCTCTGTTCATGTTGAACTTAGGCAGTAAAAACTTTACTTGGTAGGAGTCAAATGTCAGCAAACTCAGGAAATGAAAAAACCGTTTTGTGCCTTTTATATTCCCTGTATCTTTATGGATCTCGAGCCAGAGTCCTCACAGGATTCCCCAGGGAAAGCAAAGGCATGTTGTCTGCAGGGCAGGTCGATGCAGAATTGACTTGGATGTCTCTGTCTTTTAGGGTAAGAGCAGTGGAGCTTTTTCTTATTTCCAATTCCTTGTAACCTTCCTGTTTCCCCCATCTATCCTGGAGAAAAGAAGCAGAATCCGTGTTTGGCTGCTGTGGATCCCTGCTACCCAGAATTGATGGATTACAAGAGTAGCAGTGACCAGTGTTAGCCCATTTCTGGCTGGCAGATCAAGAGGGGAGCTGGCACAGATAGGGATTTTGTATTTTTCCATACTTAGGGAAATATCTTTATTACTTTTGCCAGTGATCAAAGCAAGTTGCCAGAGGAATGGTTTAGAAATCTGTGGAATATTTTTCTTCAGTCCTATTTAAAAGGGCTCAACTGATCTTAATCATTCAGCTGGAGAGCACAGGAGCCTCCCAACTCTGTCTTCTAAAAATTTTTTCTATTGCAGAAGCATTTAGGAAAGAGTGTGGAGTGTGTGTTACTGTCACCAGTTTTGAAGACACAATACTGTAAAACTAGCAATATTTGACAATCAGGACTATGGTAATAGTTGAAAATTCATATACTAATAAATACATAGTATGTGAGTCTTAACATGTCCTCAGTAACTCCCTTTTACTTGAGTTGTCTGATGTTTTATTTTTGTTGCTGAGATAACTTTGGGACATTTGTCTCCAACAGTCTGTGCTCTCCAGGTTCAGAGCTCCAGTTAAGCATATTGAATAATTCACTGCTCTTTCCACAAATATTTCTTACAGTGGGAGTAAATTTATTGACACATTGACATTATATTATTGGTGCCTTTTACTGTGGCTCCTGTAAGAAATTGTTGGTGCTGCTGGGTAAATCCAGCCCTTCTGGTGCTATGCCCTGGGACAGAATTGAACTGATCCTGATACAAAGAACCTGAGCAATAAATACCATTGACACTAATTTATTGTTGTTGTGGGAATGTCACTGGGGTAATGCTTTTCTTCCTGGTCATTAAATAATTATTCCTTAACTGTAGCGGAAAAAAATAATGTTTGTAACTGCTAATAATATAAATTTCACGTTAATAAGTACTTTTTTTTAAAAAAAAGAAAAAGATTTGATCTATTTTATAAATAACACTTTATGTGGCCTTTAATTTGGGTGGGCGTTACGTTGGAGTAAATGGGGAGTGATTCTGGTCAGGTGAGCAAAATGAGAGTTTGGAATTGATCTCTGCATGCTGCTCAGTGAGTGATGCCTCTTGTGTCTGTTCAGTGGAAAAATGCCAGAGGTGGATTATGCTGTCCTAAGTGAATGGTTTGACTGGATCCAGAACAACATTGATGTTTCAGTTGACTTGATAGGTAACATTTTGATGGGTCTGGAGGGGTGTGTTTGTGGGTGGGTTTCCTTTCTGGGAGAAAAAAGAATTCTTGTTTCTTGGCTCATAAATAATCACGTTATTCAATATAAAAGTGAACACCATCAGACAGCTTGGGTTTGTGGGTGGTTCATGGATTGATTCATGGTAGTGCCAAAGGGGAGCTCCCATGGTGGTACCCAAGTCAGGATTCTTCCCTGCTGTAGATTGTGAAGTGAGTTTCTTCTTTGCTTTTAAAGCTGATCCTTGAACATAACTATTACAATTTCTGTTCCTGCAGTTTATTTGCAGACATCTCCTGAAGTTTGTTATGAGAGGCTAAAGACACGATGCAGGGAAGAGGAAAAAGTCATTCCTCTGGTAAGGAGTCCCTCTGATATATGTGGTTACAAGGAGCTTTGAAAACATAATGATTCCAATTTAAATACTAAAATTGCATCCTGAGTGTGTTGCCAAAATGTGGTGCAGCTGTTTCCACTGCACACATAAACCCTGAGTATTTAATTTTGATTTATTTTTAAAAAATGGTCTGTCATGCACACTGACTCTCCCAAGTGTTCTGTTCTAGTAATCAGTGCACCATAGCTGACTTTAGGTGCAGTATTAATCAACTGGTAATCTTCTCTAAGATGGAAAAGTCAATTGCTTTTGTACCATTAAATGGCATAAAGGCACCCAGGTGAAGCACAGATACCTGGGCTTGCAGGTGCCAGGATTTCTGTGGGCACTTTGTTGTCTGCTATCACCAGGACGTTTGTGCATGAAGTGTCTCTGCCGTGGCTGACAAGAAGCAACTCCTAGAAAATTGTGAGCTTGGGAATCTGCTTTAAAACAAACTGTGGTAATGGAACAGTGACTTTGTGTGCCAGTGCACAGAAGGGCCCCTCATGCCACAAGGCTTCTGAAGAAGCCTGACCAGACATAACTGCAGTTCCCTCTGCACATCCTCTGCAGCTCTGGTGGTGGGTGGCTCAGGAGAAGCAATTGTCAGTTGAAGATCTGTGCAAAGAGCTAAATTTTGGGCCATGTGAAATTTTGCCTAGAGAATAAATCCTCCTTTAATGGATTTGAAGAGCCCTTGTGTTATTTTGCAGCTCTGCTGAAGAGGAGGGGAGCAGTTATGAATGAACAATGTGAAGTGGTCTCCATGAAGAAAAAAACGAATTGATGACAGGCAGAAGAGCTTTTAGAGGAAATTGAGTTACAAGAAAGTGAACTGGGAATTTTAGGGAAATGTATTGACACAGAAAGTGCCTCCCATACATATTCTTTGCAGCCTTGCCCTTTTTGTCCTTACTTTGTTGTATTTTTCTCTGTAAGATCTTGAACCACATTTTACCTGTGGGAGAGAATCATGGTTGCTTGATCTTAAAAGGAGCTGAGAGCCCTGTGCTCCTGTAAGCTGTGTCTTTGAGGTCTTCGTGGAGTTAAACTTTGTACTGGGAATTAATTTTTCTCAAAAACCTTCTGATGCCTTTTATTTTTTGTTAGTGGAAGATATGTGTTGCAGGCTTTTATATGTGTCTTAAGTACTTCCCAAAAGGATAAAGATTGCAATGTGTGGGTCATCCCTGGGCATATGTGTTATTTCAGTGCCTCTTTTCTAGGAATATTTAGAAGCTATTCACAAACTCTATGAAGAGTGGCTCATTAAACGTGCACTGTTTGAAATTTCCTGCCCAGTACTTGTGAGTATTATTTTAATTATAACCAGTTAGGCATGTGGGGGATCGTGCCTTCCAAATAATAAGAGCATTGTTTAGTGGCAAAAGTAAATAAATCTGCTTTTCTGATAACCTTTGGAGAAGGACAACCTCAGAAAAATGTGATAGCTGTTGGTGTATAACATAAAAGCGGGGTCTGCCATCTCTCCAGTGGAATTTGAGGGGCTGATCACTGGGACTGCTTGCAGGATCAGCTGTGTAGCTTTTCAGGGAAGGCCAAATTCCCAACAGAACGCAGCTTGGACAGATCTTTAGGAGTATCCCAGTATGGCTGTCCTGTTCTGTTTTGCTCAAAAGAAACCAAGTTTTATGGTGTCAGTTATTTCCAGTGTTCATCTTCTTCTTCCCAAGGTTATTGGAGCTGACCATGACATGCAGAAGATGATAGAGAAGTATGAAGAAAACCGGGACCAAATATTGAACCCACCTAACAGGCAACACCATTTATAGAAGTCTGTGATTGTTGTATCAAAAATCACCTATGAAGTCTGATTTGGTATTTTTAATATTTAAATATAATGGGTATTGTTTTTGCACTAGAGTTGTTTTTTTGTAGAATGTTGTGGACGTAATGCTCTGGAATGATCAGGTACCAATCAGGAACAGAATATGAGCCAATTCCCTTTGTGTTCTTAGGTTCTCCATCAGCTTTATTGTATCAGTTCTCTTCAGCTAAAATGTGGCCGTTTCTCTCATTTCCCACTTCACTGCTGCTTCCTAGAAATAACTTGAGTTTCTTCTTTTTTTTTTTTCCCCAAAGACAACCCTGTTTTTGTAATTTGAAATAAACAGTTTGTTACAATGCCCCTCTGAGGGAGGGTAACTGAGGTTCCTCTTCATAACCCCCTTGGGGTGAATGGGGGTGAGACAACAGCAAAGGACCAATGTGTGTATGAGGAGGTTTATTTAGTGCAGCAGAAAGGAGGGGTGCAGCTCTTTGGGTTCTCTTCTGTACAAGCACAGAAACACCACAAGGTACAGGAGGCAAGGGAAAGAGCAGGTAGTGGAAAGATCTCAGCCTGTGGATCCGGTGATGAGGCTTGATTGTTGTAATGTCAATATGGTCGGAGAAATGTTCACTCTTGGTCCCTTGGGGGTGGGGTCCACAAAACAAAAGGTTCAGAGGGTTACAGACATTCCAGTGGGCATGGGAATGCCCGGATCCCTCCCCAGGGAGGGGATTCCTTGTGTCTTGATGTGTTTGTGAGATCCCAGCTCTGCTGTGGCTGAGCTGAGCAACAGTGAAACTACAGGGTACATTTGTTGCACATTTGTTGCAATACAGGTGTATTTGTTTTTCCTTTCAAATAGTTATAAAAAATTTTTCTAGAATTAACTGATTTTTACACTGTTTTGCATTCTTTGATTTCACTTCTTTTTATAAAGAAAAACACAGATGGTTCTTTGGGTTTATATCATGATCAGTTTATTATGACCTGCAAGTACTTGAAGAGTGGAGAAAACCAGTGGGGGTTTCATTCTTGGACTCGTTAAATGAAGTGCTGCCTTCTCCTTCATTGTGCGTTACCCTCTGGATGTTTTCTTCAAGGGAATCCTTTCAGTGCAGCCCTTGGACTGTTCTCACATTACTTTTCCTGGGTAATTTTGGGGGAATGATCCCTGAAGTACAGAGTATATTATTTCCCCTACTGGTTTTGGTTGGTTTAGCTGGAGCAAGCAAGGCTTCATTAGCACTTTGATCACTTTTTACAGACATTTGTCTGGCACTTATTGAGGATAGAAACATTCAGTTACGTGGCTTTTTAACAATACCTGATGGTGCTGCTTTTGGAGATCACTGCTTTTGTAGGGTTGTGGTTTGCCTAAAAACCACTGCACTGAAAGAACCACACCAAGTCAGGAATTGTGGCTCCTGTCCTGTTATTCCCATCTGATGAGCTGGTTTTTTTTCTAAATCACTGCAACTTAATAATGATGAATGCCCTGAGAGGGCATTTCCTAGTGAAGTACTGAGTTAGTACTAAAGCTTGTGATCCCAGGAATGCTATCCTATTGCTCTATTGTAAATCTTTAGAATTCTAGCTTAAAAGTAAGCTTTTATGTGCTAAGTAATTATCTTACTTATTGCAGCTTCTTTGTAGGGGGATAGTAGATATTCTTTGTAGGGGGATAGTAGATATTCTTGATACCTTCTGTTAAACTTTAAAAACCTTTCTTCTCTAAGTATCCAAAAAAACAATTTCTGTGGAAATGGTTCTATACATTTGAAGCTCAGTTGTCTGCAGTTTGTTCTTAATTCTAATTTCACTATGGATATACATTTTGCACAGTACAGAAAATGTCACTTAATGGTTTAGTAGAGAGAATCTTACAGCCCAAAGGATGCCACTGTTATTTGTCAGGACACAGGCCTGTGAACACTTTTTGTTCCTAACACCCATTTCTCACAACCCAGAGCTGAAGGCAGTCCTGTCACCTGGTGTTACCTTGGGCAAAGTTCTATTTCTTCTACACTACTGGAATCAGGGGATGACAGAATTTCAACCATTAGTTGTTCAGAAAACCAAATCTTTATATTTTAATTCCTGAGGTTTTTCTAGTCTAATCCATGTGTGCTCCTCTGAAATTTTTCAGGGATGAAAATCAGTTATAAATAACTCATACTAAATTAATTTTCAGCTGTTTTAACTATACATGAAAGGCATTTTTTAGCATTCAAAATTGAGCTCCATATTTGCCACAGTGAAGAAAATTAACTCTACCCCAGCCCAAACCAGCACACATTCCAGTGCTACTAGAAAAGCTACTTGTAGCAGCACTAAAGTGTCTTTCTAGGTAACAAGTGTATCACAGAATCCCAGAATTTTTAGGGTTGGAAGGGGCCTCTGGAGGTCACCCAGTCCAAGCCCTGCCCAGGCAGGGTCACCTGGAGCAGGTGACACAGGAGCCTGTCCAGGTCGGTTTGGAATGTCCCAGAGAGGGAGACTCCACGCCCTCCCTGGGCAGCTATTCCAGGGCTCTGCTCCCTCCAGGGAAAGTCTTCCTCATGTTGAGGTGAAACTTCCTGTGTTTTAGTTTATGGCCATTGCTCCTGTCCTGCTGCTGGCACCACCCTAAAGAGTCTGGCACCATCCTCTGACATGCCTTGGAGATATTTGTAAGCAGAAGCACTGGAGACTGTGCTGAAGTACAGCAGCAGTGTGCTTTCCTAAATGAATTCAGTGTTGTGTGTGACACAGGCTCTCAGTGCTGGGACCCCAGCTTCCAGCTGATCCAACACTCCTGAGCTTTTCACACAGCACTCCCACCTGCAGGATATCTCTGATCCTGCCTCTGCTGCTCACTGGGATCCTTCTCTCAGCAGATTTTTTTCCTGCCACTAAAATGGCAAAGAAAGATTTTTTCCTGTCATTTTAGTGAGATGAACTAGCTTGCAGAAGAATCCTGTGAACTCCTGGTGCAGAACTAAGTGTCAGGAGCAGGGGTAAGGGAAATGGCAGCAGTAGCTGGACCCCTCTCTCCTGGTTGCAGTGAACAGTTAAAATGCTTAAGGCTTCTCTGGAAAATTGTGGTGGTGGCCACAAAATACTTTGGTAACAAATGGAGGCAAATATAAAACCTGTAACACAGGTTAATGCCTCTACAAAACCAAGTGTTCACAGGGCTTTTTCCCTCTTTAAAGCTAAAGGAATGTTATGAAACTTTCTAAACCTGTTTTCGAAGTCAGGAGGAAAATTAGCTCAGACACAGCTACAAAGGAATGCAGAGAGTTAACAGGAGTACACTCCAGTATGGCAATTGTAAAGCTGGGTCTTCCAGTTTAGAAGAATTTACCTTGTACTGGAAGAGTATTTCAGGATTAGGTCTGTGAAGGGAAGAAAGAAAAGCAGGATGCCCAGCTGAAGAAACCTGTCTGGCATTAAGAACAGCCAGGAGGAATCTGACTGATAAATTAAATGGATTTAGATTTATGGAAGTTGCCTACCCTTTACAAAGGTGACCATTCAGGTTTCCTTGCCAAAGGGACCATTAAGAATTTGTGTAACTCCTGGTTTTCACTGTCCCAAAGCAGTCACGTGGTTGTGGGTTTTTTGAAAACTGTTTTGACAAAGCTAATCACCTCCTTGGAAACAGGATCAAGGCCACAGGTGAGGGGACACCTCCCCCAGGCAGATTACAAATAAAGCACTGCAGACTCAAGTGTGGTGGCACAGCATTGCTGGGTCGGTTGTGTCGATGATGACATAAGGCTCCTGGGTGTCAGTCACTGGTGAGTTACAGTCCTCCCCCTTCCCTTCCCTGCCTCCAGCAGAGTCACGCCCCGGCTGCACCAGGCTCCTCCTGCCCTGCGCGTTGTTCCTGCCCCCGTGCGAGGGCCGCACATCAATGCTTTGGGGGGGGATGTAGGTGAGGTTGGGGGGCTCTCTAACGTGCCTGAAGCACTCGGAAGCTGGGTGTGCCTTAGCAGGATCCATGAACGGTCTCCTGCTGTCAGAACCAGGGGTGGAATCCTCCGTGTGCCCAGCAGTACAGCAGAGACCTGGAGATGGCTCAGTGTGTGAAGCTGCTCTCTTGTGCAGCTCAGCATCCGTCAGGTATGTACGTGTTACTTGGGAGTGATTCAATTCTCTAACGTGCCTGTCACTTGTTCCTGCATATGCCACTGCCTCAGGCTGGCCAGTTTCCTCTACTGGGTACATAAGTTCTTCCTGAGCATCCTTGATTTGTAGTTTTGTGAAGGTTAAAGACAGATCACAAACGTCCTCTTCCCTGGGGACGCTGCAGTTTTGGGCAGAGGCAAAGTCCTTGTAGGGCAGAGACTTCAGCTCAGTGGGTTCATCACAAGGGGCTGGGTCTATGCAATTTATGGCATCATTAATTTCTGCTTCAATTGATTCTTCTGGGACTTCTGGAGCTTTGAACTCCAAGGTGGCTTTGCTGTCACAGGAGCTGTCAGCAAACATGGCAAAGGCTGGGGGGCCGCTGGCTCCCGGGGACAGAGGCGCAGGCCCCAGAGCTCGTGCAGCCGACTCTGCAGCCACTGCCAAGGCACACTCCTCCCTCAGACTGGCTCTTGGCTCCTTTTCCAAAGCCTTTGGAGAGAGATTCTCACTGAAAATCGGTGTTTGTCCTATGGTAATGTCACTGTATTGGGTCAGGAAGTCCTCGCTGTCGCAGCACTTGCCCGGGAGGTGCGCGGTGCTGACGCCTTGCCTTTGGTGCTCCTGGAGGCTGGCGGGGGACACAGCAGCTGCTGCTGCCTGAGCCACGTCCCCTCTGATCCTCGGACTCCCAGCAGCTTCAAAGGATACAGCACGGGTAACTGAACACTTCTGCTGGGGAGCGAGGCACAGAGGTGTCTCACTGTTCCCTTCGTTTTCCAGACTTTCAGCATCTCCTCTCTGGCTCCTCTGATCATCCTTGTCCTCCCCTCCTTGATGCTGATGTGTTTGTGTTCCCTGCTGCAAGCTCTTCTCCAAATTGCCATGTTTTTCTTCATTTGTCATTTCGAGGATGGCTTCACACTCGATTCTTGCCAGGAATATTTCAAATGCAGTCTGCTTCGTTTCCTCATTGTTTCTCTTTTCGACAAGTGAAAACTCTGTTGCCGTAGTTGCAACATAACCTATTTTCTCCAGGACTGCTTTCACAATGTCCTCTGGGAGCACTGGCTGGATGTAGTAGACAAAATTCCCGGTGAAGGTCTGGAACAGAATGCAACACGGAAAAGCTGGTGAACATTGGGGGAGTGGGGTGCAGGGAAACCTGAAAGAGTTGATTTCCTAAAGATCAAAAATACTTCAAAACTTGCTTACTGCTTTCAAAAAACTGTCTTCCTAGAAGTCTGAATTTTGAACTGCAGTGAGTGAGGCTTTTCTAACAGCACTATTTTGGCAGCCTCTCAAGCATTGTAGCTTTGCTGCAGCCCATCAGTTTCAGTGAACTTATGCCAGTTTAAACCTGCTGGGGTCTTGGCTAAGAGAACCAGTATTCAAAAAGGAAGAGAGTAAGGCAGTTGTTTTAGTCAAACCAGAGAAACTCAGAAGTAAACCTTACACGTTCTACTGAACCCAAGCTTTTTAAACAAGCAGAGGTTCATAGAATGAATCACGGAGGTCTTTTCCTAAAGAAACAGACATGATGCACTCACTGTTAATCACATTCCTGAACTGCTGACAAGTATGTAACATTTGTTTTTTCCATGGTTCAGACTCCTGCTGTGAACTTTACTACCCTTGAATTAAACTGACATTTTTTGAAAGCACCTTTCTGAAGAGAGACTATTCTAACAGAAATATTACCCAAACATCTCTCTTTGCACAAGCTGTCTGCAGAAGACCAGTAAAATACTGCTGCCGTGCAACAATTTAAAATATTGTTGAACGTGTGCTTGATTTTAGAGCTACTCCAGGCACGAGGCCTAATTTGCAAACTGGAAGTGGTTTTTGGTGTTGTCTGAAACCCTGAGACAGGAGACATTATTCTGAGCTAGGCATGACCAACTCCTGGCAAGTCAGAACAGAACACAGGTGGGAATGCAAAGCCACGATTTCTAGGAGTGGGGTACCTTGTTGTCAGGCTGCCCAGCTTGGGACAGATCAAGGCTGACCCCTGAGCATTCGTGTCACAAGCAGGAGGTTCAGGAGAATAAAACTGACCTCCAAAAAGGCCACAGTAAAATTCTCACATAATTTTGTCAGGAGTGCTCTGCACTCCCCACCTTCTGTTCCTTCTGGAGGGGGGGCAGCTGCAGGCACTGCAGGGACATCAGAGCAGGTGAGAGGCAGGACACGGGAAATACTATTCCACGTATAGCAATCAAATCTGTACGTACACAACGTACTGGTTGTTCTCCAACTTGTGCCTTGCAGTAGAATTATTTCAGGCCTGCAGCAGGCTGTCTTGCATTTTGGGTTACCCACAGTGCAGCCTACGATTCTCATGTTAGGAAAAGCTGAACCCACTAAGTGTAGGCCTGACTATCTTATGCTTTGCCCTGTTTTAGGGAGATGAATGACATCTACAGGTGATTGAGAATCCACAGGTGAGACCCAAGTGCAGCGTGAAGCAAAGAAATGGCTTTTCCTCACCAGCACCTGTTGCCAAAGCAAGGGAAGTGAGTTTGCATTTGGGTGTTTGGGGATTCTGTTTAAATTTGGGATGTGTGAAGATGGCTGTGTCTTCTGGGCAATGAGACGTGTTCAGTGTGCTGGGGAAGTGGGGTAACCGTGACCACCCTGATGCAAAAAGCAACAGCATTTGCTCTTTCCAAGGGGCATTTCCTGCCTTCTCCAGCAGCTGCAGGCTCTGAGCCGGGATGAGGGACCAGAGAGGCACTGGCTCACCTGGCCTTTGGCACCAAGCCACTGGAGATGGCCACTGCTAAAAACATCCCTGCTCATAGGCAGATTTTGGTTAAAGCTTAGTATGATGACAGGCAGAGCCGTTCAGAGTAGCTTTTACCTTCTCTGCTGTCTCACCACAACCGAGAGGCTCCGCTCCCAACCCCGGAGCTGTTCAGCACTCCCGGCCTCAGCGAGGAGGCCTGTGAAGGTCAGTGAACACCTCTGAGTAGCCCTGCACTGTGCTGGGCACCCTGTCCCGATCGGGATGTGCCCCTGTCCCCGCTCCCTGTCCCGATCAGGATGTGCCCCCGCTCCCAGCTCCCCGTCCCGATCAGGACGTGCCCCTGACCCCGCTCCACCTCCCGCAGCCGCTGCCGAGCCCCGGCCCGGGGAGCGGCCTGGCAGCCCCGGGGCGGGCGGCAGCGCCGTACCTTCAGGGAGCGGATCTCCCGGCGCCAGGGGCACAGCAGGAGGTTGACGCAGAGCAGCTCCAGCAGCTCCAGCGCCTTGAGCAGGTCGCGCAGGGCGCGGCCGCCCCGCGCCCGCCGGCAGCGCTCGGCCG
>VZRO01005397.1:64008-105708 GCA_013397915.1 Daphoenositta chrysoptera
GGCGCCGCCCGCGAGCCGGGCGGCCATTGGTGATCGCGCCTGTCAGTCAGGGCGGGGGCGGGGCCCCGCGAACAGAAAGCGAAAGGCGCGAGGGCTGTGAGGGCTCGGGCGGCGCGCGGGGCGGAGCGGAGCGGCTGAGGGGAGACCGCGTCCGGGCGCGTCACGTCACAGCAGTTGCGCTTCGGTTCGGTCCCGTCACGTCAGTGTCAGTTCGGTTCGGTCCGGTTATGTCATGTCAGGTCAGTTTCGGTCAGGTCCGGTCCGGCCAGGTCCGGTCCGGTCAGGTCAGGTCGTGTCTGGGGATCTCCCCGTGGCGCGGCGCCAACTCTCACAGCGCAGGGAGGTGTTTCTGTATTTTAACCTGGTTTGCGCAAAACAGGGAGCTAATGGTAACCCAACAAAGACTCACTGATTATCAAAACTTCACACTGTGTGCATTTTAACAGAGGCATCAGCATTCATTGGTCCCAAACTGTATAACTTTTGTGCTGATCGGCACTCAGACCCCTCTTTGCTGGGTCTGTCTCTCTCATGCTGATGGGCCCTCAGGGGGGATTTTCCCTGCCTTGGGCTCTGAGTCCATTAATTTTCAGTACATAATCACTGAGTTGGTCATGATCTCCCACGGCTGGAATTGTCATTGCCCAGGTACTGCTCAGTCCTGCTGACACCACTCCTGGTGGCTCTTGGCCAAACAGCCCGTTCCCCTTGGAAGTGTCTTCCCTTTTCTTATAAAAGATCAGCCAAGCATGCAGAGTTTAAAGCACAATTGCTGCCTGCCCTTCTGGAGACCACCTGAGACAGGGTGGGATCCCGGGGCCTGTTCTGTTCCTTCTGCTGGAAGCTGCCCCTGGATCCCTGGACTAGGTCTGGGTAACGGCTGAAAGAGTTTGTGTCTGCTGTGGGGGCTGACAAGGGTCCTGGAATGGGTTAAATGGGATCTGTGTCTGCTGTGGGGGCTGACAAGGGTCCTGGAATGGGTTAAATGGGATCTGTGTCTGCTGTGGGGTCTGATAAGGGTCCTGCTGTGAGGTTAAATGGAGGCTGGATCCAGCATTTGGAAAACACACCTGTGATTCAGGTGCTTTTCTAATCTTGATTTTTGTAATCTGAATTTTTGAGTCACCACCTGTGGCCACCATGATGTTGTGCACCTGTGGGACTTCACAAATTGCTAAATACCCTCTCATATGATGATTATTATTTTAATTCACCGAAGTCTATGGTTATAATTTTATGCAGAAATTATTTCAGTAGTTGAAGGAGAGGAATCATTTGTCAGACTGTACCAAGACTACTTATACCAGTTTGATGTCGTTTCCCTTCAGGAAATATATCTTTACTAAACTTGCTGTGCTAAAAAATGATCTGTTTGAGTATTTCTGGGATGATTGGCCTGTTATTTCCTGGCTTTTCATCTTTTCTCTTGGTGATACGTTGCCATTTTCAGTGTCCTGACTTCAGTAATTTGACTCTGCCCTTCTTGAGCTTGGACACTGACTTGTTCCCCAGAGCAGGAGGGACCTGACTGCTCCAGGGCTTGTTCCTGTGATCTCTGACAAAAGTAAAATCCACATGTAAGCAACTGAAACACGGTGTTGCTTCCTCAGCAGTTGCTCCGTCGTGGGTGGTCCCGGAGTGTAAAATAAAAAGCACAGAAGCAAACCCAAATACATGTATGTTCTTTACTAAAAGTTCTGTATAAGATCAGTATACTAAAAATTGAAGCAGAAGAGATGACTACAGAAATACAGGGTTGTTATCATGTAGCAAGAAACAGCATGTCCAGTTTTCTTTCTGATGTTACTCACGTAATAAAGGAAAGGCCTGTGGTAAGTTGGGGTTTTAGCACTCGTATTAGAATGACGCAAGGGTTTTGGATAATATCTGATAGCAGGATATGAATTTCTCAAGAGCAACATCACTCTGCCAACTTTGCTGAGATTTATCCAAGATCTGCAATATGTTCGAGAAATGAAAGCATGTTCTTATTGCATCGTTTGCAAGAAATTTCAACACTTGCAGTAGTAGGAAGCTGTTGGAGCAGCTTCAGAGCTGCAACTTCTCTCTGTAGCATTTTACAGCTAAATTTTCTCTTTCTAGTGCTGTCTGTCTGGTTTGGATTTATAAGCTTTTTTGCCCCCATCTTTGTTGGGTATCACTCAGTTTAAAAGATTAACAAGAGTAGAAAATGCTAAATCACTCCTGCAAGTGATCTTGGTAAGGTATTACAGAAGGCAGCACACTCTGCCTTTAATTCACAGTTCGTTTTTTAATTATGTATGTTTGTAATGGATGACATAACCCAGGTATTCAGTGGTAACTTAGAAAAATGCTACAGTGTGGACGTGTATGTTTTGGTTGGCTCCCACATTCGTGTGACAGAGCAGCTGGGATCATTTGGATTGTTCTGTGCTAACAGGATGACAGGATTTTATGGAGTGGTCCATGCCACAAGAGGGAGCAGACAGATGTGTGTACGAAATGCTGCCAAACCCAGAGCACAGTGCAGGGACACCTAACTGATACAGAAGGAAGAAAGAAATACTTAGATTAGGTTTCTATAATCTTACCAATGCATTGCTAACATGAGGTAAAATGCAAATCTCCCATTTTCATCAGAAGTCTACCTAAAGTCAGCTTGTTTTGTAAACCGCAGATACAGAGTTGGTGAAACAGGAAATCCCTGTTAAAAAGGTTAAAAGGCAAACAGGTTGAAAGGGTTTCCCACTGATGCACAGAAACTGAGCATCAGTAATGGAGTAGGGACTTGTCAGCCACGTGTGAAAAGCCCTCTGTGCCTGTCTTCAGAGGAGCCTTCAGCTTGGTCATGTTACTTGGAAGTGCCTCACTTTCAGGGAAAAAAAAATCACATTTCCCTTCTAATTTGGGTTCATCAGATTTCCCTGCAGCTCCCCCTTCAGCAGCAGCCTGAAGGAAGCAGGTCCTGGTGCCTTTCCCTGCTCTAGGCGGGTCTGCAGGAGCTGCAGGCAGGCACAGCCATGGAAGCAAATCCTGTTCTGCACCAACCACCCCTGTGCTTCCCCCTCTACTGATTCTCCTGCCAATAAATCTGTCTGGGGCATTTCTGTGCTGCTTTGCATCTCTGGCCCCTCACAGGTGGTGTAGAATCTTGTTGCTCTTATTGCAGGGTACTTTGCATACACAAAACTGTTTAAACCAATACTTTATGGAGAGGAGCAGTTCTCTTTGTTAAAAACACAAATGTGAAATAGAGCCGACCTTCCAGCAATGCCTGCCAGCAGTTTGCAATGTAAAATGGGGGATTTTAGTTCTGGGTATAGTATACTGAGAATATTGAAAATCTTGCTGAACTGCAAAAGAATTCTGTCATTTTACCAAAATACATATTTACTGTCATCTACTTAGCAAAAAATGCATGCTTACCTTATATCTCATCATGTGCATATGACTCAGTAATGGTATAATTTATATAGCAGTAAGAACCATATAATTACATCTAAGTATTAATTATAATTGTGTCAATCTTTGGAGCATTGAATGATGATTACAGTTGAAAATTATTCAGTATTTACAGAAAATCCAAGTGCAATTTTAATAATTTGGATGATGCTTCCTTTTAAACGCCATTATATATTTACTGTTCTCAGCTTTACATATCCTTTAGTGGGGATAGAAAATGAAGTCCATTTTCTCAGTGTAAAAAACTTTTTTTTTGGTATTTTAGTGAAAATGCCTCTAAGAGATTTCCTGGAGATGAGTCTGTGATAACTCTGCTGCTCTGACAGAGCTCCTTGGCTCCTGTCCCTGGTGCCAGAGGGAGCCCAGGCTTTGTGAATGCCCCAAGGGCTGGCTGGAGCTCCATCCCTGCCTGTCGATGTGCTGACAGTCAGTTCTGCTTCCTGCTAGCACCCAGACTTACCCGGGGCTTTTCCATTAGACACAAAACTTAAAAATGACTTAAAAATGTAGAGTACAAACTAAGAGCTCGTCTTGCAGCAACACATTTCAAAACAACACAGCAAGGAAGTTTTCCAAGGGTACTGCCCAAAGAAAGCTCAGGTCCTTGCTCTCCTTTGGGTTGTGTGTCCTCAGCCAGACACACAGAAGCTTTCAGATGAGGAGTGGGACTATTTCAGATGAAGAATGGGGCTTTCAGAAGTGAAGAATAGGACCCAAACTTTGTTTTATTCAAGGCAATAGATGGAAACCTCCGTCACTCTGTACTGTTGGATTTCAGGGCTGGCCTCTAGTCTGAATCTTGCAACCTTTTGTTTTTGGGCCATGAAAAGGAAGTGGGGGAAGCAGATCTTCCTATGCCACACATGGATCTTGCCCAGCTCAGGGTGAACAGACGGAACCTCGGGGGATGTGCTGTCTTTTACACGTGTATCCAGCCCTGGGAGCTGTGCCCAGCAGGGGCCTGGCGCTCGGCCAGCGGCTCCCGGAGGGGAAAAGGAGCAAGGGGTGCCCAAGTGTGCCTGGGTCCCTGCTGCCCTGCCCGCCCCAGGGCCAGTGCCCGTTCTGGGAGCCCCTCTGTGCCACACTCGGTGCCTCTGGCCGGGCTGGGCTGCTGCGGGGGAGGCTCTGTGGGAGCAGCGAGTGCAGCCCCGGCCGTCCCTGGGGACAAGGTGCTGCAGTGCCCTGACCCTGCTGTGCCTGGGCTGAACTCCCAGCCCCTGCACCCACTGCCCTGGCACACGGCTGGCAACCCACGGACTCCCATCAGAGCGTCCTGGGCTCACTCGTTGGGTTCCTTTTCCTGGTTCCTTCTCTCAAAGCTGGCAGCGCTCCGAGGTTCCGGAGGTTCAGAACTGAGGTTCTGTTACTGTGCCTAGCCCAGGGTCTCGTTTGCTTCACACTCACGCAGTTCTGGAAGTCACTGCGGTCACACTGTAACGCACAGGCTCCTTATGGAAAGAGAGACTGGGTTGTGCCTGGAAATGCAGCCGTGTGTGGGAACTGGCCTGAAGCATCCTCTGGGATTCCTGTGCCCTTGGCTACAGCAAGGCCCATGAAGGACAGGCAGCTCCATCCTGCACAGCTGTGCTGCAGCTTCTGCAGGTAAAGCCAGCTGGAATTTGGGGACCCACTTCCACCTCTCCACCGCTCGTGGATGGTTTCTTTGGAGGAAGACTTGCAGCTGGCTTTGCAATGGCCTGGAAAGCCTGGTACCAAAGGAATAATGTGAATATTAATTTTTTTTTTCTTCTACATGGTACTGATAATCTTTTTTTAGGCAGTGCTTTGCCTACTGAAACACACAGTTAGACAAAGATTATTTAAAAATGCATTGTTGTCAATGCACTGAATGGGATGTACTAGTGACACCTACAATGACAACAAAATGCTCTTCTTTTTCCTTCTGCTCTAAAACATGCAAAGTATCATGAAATCAACAAGTAGGCTTGACTGGATAACATTTATCTTCATTATGAGTGGCTGATTTCAATGGGTTTTGCAATGCTTCAAAAAGGTCAGATGCACTGCGTGTCTCTGCTGCTCTTTTATGCTGTGATGCCATGGAACACCTTGAAGCACAAACAGGGAAGTTTAGGTAAACTTGCAAAATTCACTGTAAAAAAATCCCATTGTATCCCTGTTTACAGATATAAAATTGGTAAAACTTCCAGAGGTTTTATTCTTCCATTGATCTGAATGCTTCAGAAGAAGTGAAGGAAAGAGCCACTTTCACTCCCATGATTTGGGGTCAGATGGCCAGTGGGAGAATGTCCCACCTTTCTGTTGGAGCGGGCGTGCCGGGGCTGCCGCGCTCACACGCCGCTGTCCCGAACGGGGGAGCAGCCTCCGCACTGGGACATGACCGAGATGGCTGGGCTGGGCTGCTGCAAGTCCTGCAGCCTCACTGCAGAATTTGCAGCCCATCCTGTAGTCCCAGATGCTGCTTCCTCTTCCTGGCTGATATAGATATTTATAGATATTTCATTTCTTTGGCAAGGGTCCGTAAGGGAATATGGGGGGGGATCATCTGTGGGAATATATATTTGTGTTGCTCCTGGCCCCACGCATTCGTCATAGCTGAAAGAAAAAAAGAAATATTCATTAGATTTCTGGGAAAAATGCCCCAGTACATTATTTCAGCAGGTAAAGTGAGAAGAAAAGGAGTGTCTGGTGTTTTGTTCCTCAGCTCACATCCTTGCTGACCCTGTCATGTGAGACACTCAAGAATATAACACTTAGAACCAGCCAGAGATAATCCCAGAGGGGCACAGTAATAAGTGCAGTGCAGCCAAGGCTCATTCCTGCTCTCAGCTGCCTGTAAGAGCCAGGCTAGAAAAATCTGCGGGAGAAGGAAGTGGTGGTGCTGTTTCAGTTGGGAAATGAGGTACGGTGAGCTCTTGGTGGAGTCTCTAGCAGGTGTCACTCTGCTGTCCTAGCTCCAGGTCTCTGGAGCTCAGCCAGCACCGCCTGGGTGGGCTGCCTGGCTGGAAGGCTTGTGCTGCCAGGGGCAGCAGGATTCCTTGCTGAGCTGCAGAGTTGTGCAGGATAATCTGGACAGACCCGTGCTGGTCGCTCTGGGACTGGGCACAGTGCCCATCACGCTCCTCCCAAGGAGCAGGAATGCAAGGCAGGTGGATTGGAGGGGTTTCCATGAGGAGGCAGCTCGGGTGAAGCCAGGTTTTGTGGTTCTGTGTGTGCCCCCAGGCCGGTACCAGGGAGACTGTTCCCTCCTTGCTCTGCCCTGCGCTCTGAGCTCCCTGTCCCGCTGGAATGCACACAGGCGCCTTAGGTGGGAGTCTGGGCTGCACAGCCCAGGGAGGGCACCGAGGGGCACCTGAGGAGCCTGGGCAGACGCGTGGGGCTGTGCTGGGCTGCTCGGGGTGTGTGTTGCAGGAAGGGGATGGAACAGAGGGAGTGGACATGAGCAGGCTCCAGGCTTGGTACTGCCCAGTCCCGGAGCCCGAGGCTCTGCAGGGAGAGCACTGCGGCCCCGAGGGCTGGGCACAGCTGGTGACCCTGCCCTGCTCCCGGGGTGCTCCCCCAGCTCTCCTGGCAGCACCTGTTTGCCCACACACTGAGCCTGGCCCGCTTTTGCTTCCAAACCAGCCCAGCTCCAGGGGACCAAAGGAAAGCCCTGCTTTCCTGGCTCCCTGGCTACAGGCAAGAGTGATAAAGAGTCACAACATCATGATCTTAAATGTTAGACCTGCTTTGTGCCTGCTGTTTAACCATTCCAGGGTCATTTTAAATCCAGTCCTGAGGAAGGGAATGTTTCCTGTTTAAAAAACCCCTTTCCTTACTGAGTTAAGCTGAAAAACATTTCTGCTGGAGCCAGACAAATTAAGAACCTATTTCCTCAGCCACACTAACTGAGCAATTGAGATCTGGGATATTTCCTGAAACTGGGGATATTTAGCTGTGTCTTCTCAGCAGACTGCAGGCACACACTCTGCCCCTGTACCTGTGTTACTGCCAGGCTAAACCACGCTCCCAAACCTCAGGCTGGGTGACAGAAATGCTTCTTGGGGAAGGGAGAGTTAAGAAAATGAAATCATAGTGCTACATAACTAAAATCAAATATCCATGGGTGTTTTTATTTTTACCTCCATTTCATCTCACTTTGATATTCATCAGGACAATGGCTTTAAATTCAGACTAGAAAATTTTGTTTTCCCCATCAGAAAATAATATTTAAGAAGCTGTCTGTTCTGAAAACTCTGACTAGGGCTGCTAGATACTTCAGAAAAGTCCCAGCACCTAGGAAATATAATTGATTTTTTTTACAGCATGTGGAAAAGATTTCCCTCCAGCCTCCACTGAACACACTGAAGCTTTCAAACATACCTGGTAGTCTTTTAAAAGTTCTTAGACCTCAGTCAGAGATTGAGGACCTGATGTCCTCAACTCTCCTTGAGCTCAGTGAGGGTAAAGGAGCAGCCTTTCTTTGCAGGATTCCTATGAGCTGCATCTTTACTTAATTTACATTTTGCTGACCCAAAGCCCAATGAATTAATTTAAAATCTCTCCACAGGTTTTGACTGACTTAATCAGGCTAACAGAGAGCACTTACTGGGTCTGTTAGCACAGGGAGAAAGTTTCAGTTCAGAAAAGCCCATGGTAATGTTTCAAGGTGGAAAATTTGGAATCCTTTTGCCAAGACAAGAAAGGGAAGAAGCTTCTCTGTCTCCTGATTCTGGGAAATCTGCCACTGACCTAAAGGCGAAATGGGCACAGTGTGAAATGTTTCTTGCTGCTGTTACCTGATCATCTGCATTCCTCTGCCTTGGATTTAATTTAATGTCTTTCCTGGACCACAGCTCAGCTTTGTAGAACTGAACTGCAGGCTGGAATAAACAGGGAAATGATCTCTTGAGAAGGAGACTTTTAAGGGTCAAGTCAAATGGGTGTGAGTAATGATAGTGAAGAGTTTGCATTTTAGTGTTTAGTTCCAAATATCAATATATTTGTGTTAGGGCATTTTTTTCCTTCATACATATGACAGATAAAAATAATTATCTCTTTTTCTCCAAAAGCAAGTAATGTTCCTCCCCCTCATTTTTGACAATTAAGATCACATTTTAAAAATTGAATAAGGTAGTAAAAAAAACATGCTAGACTTTCAATTAAACAGTTTTTTGGCAGCTTCACAGCTGTACCTATAGATTGTCGTGGCCATGGAGAGAATTACAAATAATTCAAATAGTTGTGGGGGTTTTTTTTAGTAACTGTCTGTATTTCATTATCAGTTTATGATCTTGATGTTCATTTCCTGTGTTCTTTTCCATGCATGGGATCTTTGCTTGTAGAGCTGACATTGCAAGCAGCTCCTGCTCTGTTTCTGCAGATAAGGTTCCCAGCACTCTGGTGAGGTTAAAATGGAGATGAATTAAGGTTATGAAAGAGTTGTCAACTTTGAATTTATTCCTTAGTTTCCAAGCATTTTGTGGGTTTTTTAATGTATTACTGGGTTTGTTTGTTTGTTTGGGGGTTTTGGTTTTCTTTGTTTGTTTGTTTTGTGGTGTGGTTTTTTCCCCTCTGTTTAGCAGCTTTAGTACTTTGGTTGTGTTTTCAGACTGCTGTTACAGAGGTATTCCTGTAGGATAAATAATGTATTATCAACTCTACAAGCATGAATTTTATTTTGCAGTCCCTCCTTCAAGGAGACTGAGATTCATTAAAAAGCTGTTAACTGTCCCAAAGGGATGTTTATGGATAGCAGCACTGTATATTTTGGGCTGTCAAAACAAATTGACCAAATGCCTTCTCTGTAACCACCCTGCAACTATGGCAGGCTAATGACAAAATTCCATGCATGACATCCCTCTAAATCTAACCTAAAATCTAATGCAAGGAAGTGGTTAGTGGAAGTGTCTGGGGTGATAATCAGATTGAGTCTCAAATGAAACTTGTGATTTGGAGATCAGAGCAAGTATTAATATCCCAAGGCATTTGTCATAGAATTATTTACCAATAGCATTTTTTCTATAAATAGTGTTTTATATAAATAGTGTTACTGGACTTCCAGCTGGAGAGGTGGGAGTGGGCAGGCCTGAACGGGGAGCTCTCCCTCAGCCACAGGCACGGGGACTCTGTTTCATCAGCGTTCCCCTTAAATCCCTTTCCCACTCATTTTGTGGTTTAAAGCTCAGCTCTAAGCTCTAACTAAAACACTCTTGCCTAACCACTCCTTGGCCAAATAAAGGTGTTGTTCTTTCCACTGAAAGCACTTGTGGAAGTGTGGTTTGGCAGGAATGGTGTGTGAAGAGCCCTGGGCTGCACCCTCCTGCTCTGGATGCTGGAATGCTGGTGGCCCCTGCAGGCTCTCCCAGCACCAGGTGGATAAAGGAAGTTATCCTGGCAGCAGCCACTGCTTTTCACTCACTGAATGCTCTCACTTCAAAGCTTTTTCAGAGTTATTTGCAGTTGCTTTCCTTGCTGCTCTTCATTTCTGTTCTGCTGATGCCACAGCTGCATTATTAGCTTTTGGCCATGCTATTTGAGCTTTAAATTACATCTTGCCCTCCAGGAATTAGGAGGAGGAATTACATTCATTTAGGCAGTGCTATGTTTCAGTAAATCTACTCTTCAAAATATTACCATATACAATGAGATTGATCCCTGGGAGTTAATATTTTAAATGCACAAAGTCAAGCATGTCTTGTTTCTGCTTCCAGGCCATGTCTGACACTCAGCTATCCTGCTGTTAGCCCCCATCACTCCAAATAATCTCCATGCTCTACTAATTGAAAATAGACACTGCAGTGTTGTGCCATGCAGGAGAGTATAAAGGGAGATATACAGGAATTTTTCAGGCTTTACATAATGCAGTAATTCCGAGCGTGCCTCTCACCCAGTGCCTCTCACTGGTTTTGTGTTATGGTCTGTAGAATGCATTAACAGTAAGTTTAAAAGTCTCCATGTAGCTTTGCTTTCAGCCATCTGCTTTACCTGAAGTTCCCCAAGTTGTGTTGCTAAGATATAAAATTTACTAAGATTTTGATGATTTGCCAAAGCTACTTTTTCTAAAATATTTAACTGCAGTAGGAGTGAGAAAACAGCCAAACCATTAACAACAATCTTTACTTTGGACCTGTGACACAGGGCTGTAATTGACAGAATGAGCAGTGTTTTCCAGTGGGTGCAGAGTGGATCCTGGGCCCTCAGGGACACAGTCCACTCAGCCTAGCAGGGAATCTGGAATTCTGCTTGTTGCAGAATTTACTGGAAAACATGGCTAACCTCTGCTGTCCTGTATTACTTGTATCTCCTTCAAACAGAGCTCCATAGAGATGGAAAAATCTTCTTGGTGCCTGTTTTAAACTGGAAATGGAAGCAACCTTGGGTATAATCTTTGATGATCTGTCTGCTAAAGAAATGTGTTGTCAGAGTTTGTTCACAGGAGTGAATTTGTTCTGAGGATTCTGGACAGCTGCCCACTCAGAGTCTTGCTTGGGTCTCAGCTGGCTGCCTTTTATTAGTGAAGACTCGTGCGTGTGGGCCCAAACTCCAGTCTAAATTCTTAAGTGGGTTTATATGAAGTTCTATACATTTAGATGCCAGGCTCAGAATATTTTTCACATGTGAACTTTCTGCTAAGATATTTACACAATCTCTCAAAGCCCATTTGTTACATGGTATGAGTTGGTAATATATAATGGGCTGCTTGCAGAACATGTATAGAATTAACAAAGCAAAGATCCATATCTTGTGTGCTCCTAGTGCTGAGTAGCTCTATATCTCAGTCAGGAAAGGGATGATCTTACAGTGGTTTAACTCAAAACAGAGTCTGCTTAAAAGGAAGAAAAAAAAAGAAAAGTAAAGGGGGGCATGGCTGTTCATTATTTGCTGTTTGGAAGACACAGCACTACAGAAAGCTTGAAGTGATGTTCTGCTTAAAATGATTCCTGTTGGTTCATTGGAGGGACTAACAGAATTCCTTCCCTTCTGGACCTCAAGGTGCCTTGGGCACATGGAGGAGATGCCCAGAGCCCAAAGTGCAGCTCCTGTGGCTCACGAGGCTGTTCCTGTACCCTCTGAATGTGGGCACACAAATTTAGAAGGAGCTGCTGTACAGTTTCTGGAACTTATCTTTTCTGTTTCCTCTGATCTGAGCACTCTCAAGGTCAGTAATAAATGTACCTTGGAAGTTCTTGGAAAAAGTATTTATTTTGGACTTTGAAACTTTGACTTGTAAATGCATTTCTTTCAAAGAAAGATGGTTGTAAGTAATTCTACTTGTGTGTTTCATTAGTATGTCATCACTATGATACATTTTAATGTGAATATCACTGAATGAGGACTGCCTGTCCACATCTTTATTTAGTAAATATACATTCTGCTAAGGCAAACTTGAACTTACACTCAAGCTAAACAAGGTCGGTCTGTCTGTATTCAGAGTTTGTGTGAACTGAATTTTTGTAGTGGGCTTTGTAACCCTGAAACCCTGAGGATCTCAGGAAAATGCTTACCGTGGAGGTGGATCAGGATACATGATGTTCACCTGAGAAAGTATATCCAGATAGGAACCAAAGTCACAGGCTGGGGGAAACTCCTCGGGGCAGGTGGATCTCAGCTCTGCAGAGGAGCCGCCGTGAGAGAAACCATCCGGGGCTGCAAAACGAGAATTAACATTGGCTGTGCTTCCCCTCCATGGTGGATTCTCTGCCACTCTTTGTGACACTGCCATAGATCAGAAAACAAACCCTTTCAGAGGCAGAGGAATTGCAGATACGTTGGAACAATCAGGTTTCACTGGGTATTTTAATTTCTTTAAGAGTAAATGAACACCGTCTGTAGATGAACTGTGGTGTTTCAGGCTGTGGTGCAGGGACTGTACCTTTAGTGCTGCCCTACAAGGGAGATGGAAGTTCCAAAGCTTTTCTTGTGCCTCGAAGGCTGAAAAGGAGTGTGGGTTCTGCCATGTGCAGCTTCAGATGTTTGTGGGATTACTGAAATTCCCAGGAGTTGCATCCATGGAAAGCTTGTCCATTCTGGGAGGGGTTTAAAAGGAGGGGCAGGTGTTTGATTGCTGAGCAAATGTTGTTCTCAGTAAACACTGACAAAAATGGGAAAAGCTGGAAAATAGCAAAGAAAAGTCATCCTGCTGCCAGCTCCAGGGATTTCTTCATGCTTCCATGCAAGAGCTTCCCAGCTCCACAAATATTAAGAGTTTAGTGCTATTTTCTGTGTCAGAGGATAATTAGTGCGTGTGTGTCCATGTAATGTTTTCACTTAGCTAGTGTGGCAAAATTTAGTTCAGGATTATTCTTTTGAATATCTTCCAAAATATGCTTTTCTTTTTCCATTTCTCTGGCATTGTTATTTCTAACAAGCAGTTTGAAAATTGTCTTTTCTGGTTTTGCCTGGCTTCAGGCTTTTTCAAGGAGATGAAATTACCAGAGTAGTAGATTTAAATACAGTGATTAAAGCTTAATGGTCAGTGTTTTATCATACCAAAATATTGCTGTTCATGGGTCAAACAGTAACTCCTGTTTGGGTTTAACTATTTAATCCTCAATTTAGCTGCTGAAAATTAGGAAAATTGATGTTACTGTAATAGTAGACATTAGTTTACTGGGTTTTGTTTTTATTTTCCCTCTGTATGTTGCCGCTGAAGTTTGCATTTAAATTCTTTTGGACTCTAAATTTTATTCCTAAAATATAGATGTTATTCACTTATCTGGATAAATATTTCTGGAAAAGCCAAAAAAATTATTCTTCTCTCCAAGGGGACAAACTGATCCTAGGAAATGTGTTTAGTTTAGACAGAAAAATTCCTGGTCCAAATAACTAAATGAAGTTCAATTGATTTCAATGGATACTTAATTCACCTTAGTGAAAACAAGATTTAAGCCAATGCGTTTTTATGTGGCTCACTATTCTTTTCTATATAAAGAAAGAACCCCCAACAATGTGCCCAGAACAGCACTCATAACAAACTGCAGGCAGAGGAGCCTGCTCACAGAGGACGTGGTTGTTGATGCGCCACCATTTATAACTTGAATCTTTACTGTCTGAAGATTCACACAGTAACTTTTTGTAAATGTTTTTTTCCTTAAATAGAAATAATCTTCTGTCATTTCCTTGACAAAGTGGCTTCTTGTCAGCAAAGCCCAAAAGGGCCAAAAACATTACTCTAAAATTAACTCCTTGATATTCCCAAATTCTCTTGAAGGTTTTTTTGTTTTGTGTTGTTTTTGGTTTTTGGGGTTTTTTTTGAGTAGGGGGTAAGAATTGTCACCTTTTTGACTCTCTAACAGTGATGACCGTTGTCATGATACTGATGTAATCAATGCCATCAGTAATGATGGTGACAGTTTAATGATGCGTGGGTGCCCTGTTGTTCTGTTCCTAGGCCAATATTCACTTTTGCACTCAGACAAACAGCATTTGCCCAGTGATTGTTGTAGACTGGTGCACTCTGCTGAGGTGAGAACAGCTCTGCCTTTCCAACAAACAGAAATTACAGCAAATGCTGCACCAAGGCTACAGGGGGATGTGAAAATGCAACCGAGAATGAATCTTATCCCGTACCAAGGGGAAGAGGCTGTTCAGGAAGTGCTGTCAGCAGCGGCTGGGTTATGGTACCCGTGATCTGTGGGCTGTGCCGTGGGAGCTCAGCCCCAGCAGAGAGACGCCTCGCACTGCCAAGCTGGCTGTGACTTCCTCATCCCATGACCGAATTTCATTTCTCCAGGCCCTGCGCGTGGCCAGGTGATTTTGGTGCCCTTGGCGCAGCCTGTTCCCCGGGCAGGCGTTCCCCGCTCCCTTACCATCCGCAGCCTCCCTGCCGACGCGCGGCTGCCCGAGCCTCCCGTCCTTGCGCAGGCTGCCCACCACGATGGTGGCACAGGACAGGAACAGCACCAGCCCGATGACCACCCCTGCCACCAGCAGGGGGGACACCAGCAGGTTGGTGTCACTGCCGTGCTCTCCGGGGCTGGGGAAGGCGCTGGAGCCGCTGCTCTGGTTCGAGGCAGCTGCTGGGCAGAGACAGAGAGAGAGAGGTGTCACTTGTCACAGGGGGTCACACAGAGCCTCGACACAGCCACTGCACCAATCCCTGCCCGTGTGGAAAACACATTTATTGCACCGATTCCTGGGGCTGTCAGGAGCTGACTCCAGGGGCAGCACCGGCAATCGCTTCCCTGTTATTGGAATACCCTGCTGGAGCCAGTGGTGTATGATCCATGATTTTGATGGCTTCTTCCTGCCAAGATTCTTTGTACCGTGAACTGACTGATGCCGAAAAACTGAAGTGCACAAGGAGGAAAAGTGGAAATTCAAAAAGGCGAGCTCCAAGAGGAAGAGAGGAGTTGCCTGTTGTTAGGGGTGTAAGAAGGCTCCAAGGTTTGCAGAGAAGGTTTTGGGCAAGAGTGAGCCTGCTTTTGTGGCACAGGGCTTGCTTTGGTTTGTGCAGAGAGTCAGCATCCCAAGAAACTGATTTGTAGTGTGGGAAGCGACTCATCCAGAGTGGCATTGTTTGGTTGCAACTGCTTTACCCTGGTTAAAAAAAAAAAAAAAAAAAAATCTATAAATGCATTATTTGAGTTCAATAATAAATCTGCTTAAAGGAGAATAACTCCAGTAATCTATGGTCAAGTCACACATCCTTTTGAGACAAGCTGCAGAAAGAGTATCAAAAGTTAAACAATAGTTTTCCCTTTGAGAATCAACTGATGGCAAATGAAAATACACGGGAATTAATTGCCCAGAGACGTATTTATGGGGGAATGCACTCCTAATGGAGGGGAGGTAAATGGCAGAAATAATAGGAAAAAGGATTCATGATTTTAGCAGGTGGAATCCCTCTCTCACCCCAAATTAAAACAAAATCTCCCATTAGCTGCTCAGGATAAGTGAGCCAAAATTTTATTGATGCAAAAAAATTGCTGGAGATGCCATATATCAAGCCTGGCTGTCAAATCTGGCCTGAATATATTTTTATATCTGGCTATATGCCAGTTGAACAAATACAGAATTTATTTCCTGCTGAAATCAAGGCTAACAAAATCTTCTGAGTATTCTGTGAAGTGAGTATGTGTTTTAGGAAGTGCAATGCTATTTACAAGGATAGATGTTATCAGAGAGTTCTCAGCAATGTTGTCTCTGCTCTTTTCCTTTGGGAGACACCGCTTGGTGTTTTGCAGTCACAAGTTTAAAAAGAAGACAATGGCTTCAAGCCAGTGTATGTTATCATTGGCTGATGCTTGAGATTGAGACAAGCAACTAGAACCATATACATAAAACCAGGGGAATTAGCAAGTAGTGGCATTTTGTTATTTTTCTGGAAGTGCTTGACTGTTGGCTGAGGATCTTTAGCAGCCTTTAAGACAGACGGCCAAGAAATGTGCTGAGCTTTAACCAAGTGTCTCGTGCCAAAAAAGAAGGCTGGATTTTCTGAGAATTAACCTGATGCTGTAGCATTAAATCAAGAGGTTATGGACAAGTGTCATACTCAATACTCAGTGCAAAGAAGTTTTGGGTATGGGATGTTTGGGGGTAAGGCTCTTGTGCTAGAACTCAGCTTCCTGAAACTTTACAAAATTTTAATCATGTTTCTCATTTGTACGTTTTTGTAGCTGTCTCTGTTGGTAATGTGTCCAACACACCCTCACTGGCTTTCCAAAGCCTTGTTTTGTCAGATTTTTGCAAATTCTGCCTTTGAGAGATGCAAATATCACAGCAGTGGCAGTTTAAATCCTGGCTGCAAGGAATTGACACTTGAACTGGAAGCAGCCACAGGTAATGTGTTGGTAGTTTTGGCTGACTTGCGAGGTCAAAGGTAAAAGACAAATCAACTTTGTTGTCAGCACGATGAGAACGTGAGCCTGGGGTGTGAGGTTGCCCCATGCACTGGCAGGCTTGTGGTCATCAATTTAAAGTCAAATACTACTGAAATGGAGTTGGTGATAAACTGCTGTCAAGTGGGGGGGAAGGAGGCTGCAGTGAGTGCTTTCAGATCTTTTAAAACTTGGGACAAATTTGGAATGATCCTCTAAACAGGAAGGGCCTGTCTAAGGATATTTATCTTACATATTTTGTCCAGCTGTGTGTGGAAGCCAGCTGGAGTATCCACACTCTGACTATTTGGGAGATCCTTGTGGTGCCACCCAGTGTGAGCACTGATATTGGGACCTATTTGGCTTTATAGAAGTTTATCAGCTTCAAGGGACTTCATACAGAAAATACTCTCCTGCACTGGTATTGAGGTGGTATGGTTTAGTTCAAGACATCCCATTTATCTACCACATTCTCAGGGCTTCCTTGGCTGTCCCAAATCTTGTCTGTTTTATCTATTGTTCCTCACCAGCGTGAATCTTTCTGGGTTTTTTATGCTTTTAATCTAATTGAACCCAGTCCCTCATAAAGACAAGTTATAGTGCAATATTGCTTTTATAAGAAGGAATGAATGAGTCCCCTTAGCCCAGCTCCTAACACAAAATGTACTTGATAAACTTCTCCTGTGGCACTATTTTCAGTTTGACACCATGAGTCTGATCCTCCAGACTTCACTCCTGACTTACTACTGTGACAAACAACAGCAGAACGAGATGCAGAGTTGAGATAAATTTTTTTGGGGTTGAATTTTGTGGGGGGAAAAAAGAGATATTTATATTACTTTTGGCACAAAAACACATTATAAATTTTCTCCTCCTATCCAAAACCATCTTCTTTTGATAAACTGTGCATTTCTCTATATAAAAATGTTATGGTTTTTCCTTCAGAATAGAAGTATCTGGAAATGTATGTGAAGCCAATAAATATAACACCACTAACAGAGTGCTAACATTTTTGTTTTGAGGTAAATTGTATCCTTTCCCATGAAACTGCAAATTATAAACAATACACACATAAATATGAATATTTTATATCTAATCCTCTAAATATGAATTATGTTGGATGTGCAAACCATGGCTTTTATCCGTGATGGGAGCTGTGTAAGTAACAAGAAGCAGCACAAATGGCATAGGGCTGACAGAGCACTGACTTTAGAGTAAGGACCAGTGGCAAATTGCCTGGACTGTCCATTCAGTGTCAGACAATAAATTAGCATTTTGAAAAATGCCTTAAATATCACATTATATTATTTTACTCAGTGCTCCTGCATCTCAGCAAACCAGTTGGGAAGTAACTGAGGGAGGTATAGAATGGCCTGACTTGACTTTTTGGGTGCATACTGTTCTTTCTCACTCTTGTTTACCTGTCTTTGAAGGGACACTTATCCCTTTCTAACTTGGCCAGAAGTAATGTGGAGGTTTCAGCTGGGTCAGGTCCTGGCAGGGTGAAGTGTCCTGGTGAGCAGACACATCCCAGGAGCTTGGTTCACCCAGCATTCAGCCCTTTGTTAGGAGTGGCTGCTCTGTTCCTCAGCGCCTTTCACCTGCCTGTACCTCAGAGGAGAGAGTAGGGAAGCACCTACACATAAATGAAAGTCTCTTCTCTCCATACTCAGTTGAGCTTGGTGGTGGTGGTGGGATCTTGTTTTGTTTCCTTTTGTCCTGAAGGCACATCAGCTCTAGTGGCCTCTGTCATTGATGGGCTTTGAGATGATTTTAAAGGATCCTACTAAGATAACCAAATGTCTTGTCCTGGTTTCCAATCTATCATCTTAATAAAGATGATAATTCATGTTATGACTGGTGGAGAGGATGAGACATGGAGTGGTTGTGTTTCCCAGGCTGAAACGTGCATGACCAGCTCCTGAAGAAGTGCTGATGTGTTGTTCTGGAACCATTTTGTGTCTAGAATTATCCACCTCTGGATAATTCTGGCCCTGGCAGCCTGGGATTCTCCTTCCTGAGGGCAGGGTGGGCTTGGTGCTGACTTGCTGCACTAGAGCTGAAGCACATGGGCAGAACAGGAATATTCCTTGTACCCCCTGGCCCAGTAAAACTGTTTGGGATGGTGATCCAGCACCTCCCAGTACCCTTAAATACAGGTAAATACGATATTAACACAGGGTGCAGGACTGCGAAGGAGTAGTGGGGAGTTTAGGATGGTGCATAGCACCCTTTGTAATCCTTTGGTCGTTTTTTAATTGCAACAAAGCATTTCAAACACCGAATCAATTTAAAGCACGTTTCTAATATCCTTACTTTTTCAGTCCTTTGGATTATGCAGTCTCTTTATTCAGGGAAGGTGAGTGACAGATGTCAGGAAGGAGCTGAGAGCACACGGATACACTGAATCCCTGCAATGATCCAGGATTTTGTTGTTTCTGCCTTTATGAACAGTTCCTGTTCAAAGATGCTTTGGTCTGGCCAAGAGTGACCAACTGGACCCTGCCCTTGCTGCTGCCCAGGGAAATAAATCTCTGGAAATCAGCAGGAATTGCCCTGCTTGTTTCTGTCACACAGAAAAGGAGTAAGGGAGGTGTAGCACAAAAACAAACTGGGAGAGGGTTTGTATCACAGGAGCATCACTGCAGCCAGGGGGAGAGGGATGTTACTCAGGCCATAGAACACAAGGGCCCACAGGAGCTGAACCTTAAAATTAACTAAGAATAAATGTCTCTCTTGCATTCAAAGCTATTCCATTGGATCCTGAGGAAGGCTGAAACTTCACTTAGGCTTGATAAATGCCAGGGTGTCACCTGCCTGTGGGACTAAAAGGAAGCAATGAGCATGCTAAGAATAAGGAAGGCTATTTGTCCTTTTGTATTTCTCTTATTCTCTTGTAGAAAAGTGGAGCAAATGAGTGGATGACCAGATCAGTCTGGGAAATGCCCTCTCTATAAAGCAGTTTTACACCAGCCAGACAAACAGTGTGGGAAAAGGAATTTGCAGTTCATTAGGCCCAGGAGCATGTTTGGTTCTCTCAAACACAGTTCTCTTCTTTAGGCTTTTCTGATTTCCACACAGAAAATTAAACTGCCTCTTAAGCTACAACTGATGTTCAGTAACAACTCTATAGGGAGTGCTTCCAACTTTTACCTCTTCTCATCTTCTGGAATTGACACTTAGTAGTTATTTGACAAAGTCAATGAATAAATAATTTTTTGCTGTCAGTTTCTGCACCAATGACATTTTAACTGTTCCCAAAACAGATGATAGTCATTATTATTTCTAAATTTGAGGTAAATCTTCCTATACAAATAGTTAGCTAACCTTGCCTGTTCATTGCTGCTGTGGGAGATACCTCAGCATAATCCAAACCCACATGAATGCCATTAACCAGGCAGGACCTGTGAACTCAGACTGTTTCTCTGCAGCTCTCTGCAGTTCAAAGTCTCTGAACTTTTTTACTGCATATATATGTTCTAATCAGAATTTAAATTTTCACTGATTAATACTAAAAAACCAAAACCTTATTCAGACCTGAGATTGTGTGCTAGGGATGGCTCAGTTTTATCTGATGTCCACAGCTGGAAGTGAACGTGGGACATCCTTGCAGGTACAAAAGCTGCCCATGACCTTGAGGAGCTCATGCAAGGCAGAGAGGGTGGCCTTTCCTCCCAGATAGCAAACTCGGCCTTTTTATCATTCCTGCTGCCTATCAGATAATGACTTTCGCTGTTCTTGCATTGACATCCTTATTATAGAGCCAGAATGAGGAAGATTGGATCACCAGCAGCCTGCGAATTGAGAATGTCAGAAGCAAAGAGAATGTGGCTGCAGAAGGGCTCAGGAAATAAATCTTTTCAGCTGCTGTGGCTTTAGGGTATTCTGTTGATGTCACAGCAGCTTGTATAGGTGCTGTTTCAAATTAACAGGAAAAATCTTCCAATTTTCAGATCCATGGTCTATTTTATCAACATGATAAATACCACTGCAGGGAAACAAATCACTCTGCAAGTATAACAGCCCACTTTCTGATGGACAAGGAATATTTTCCCCCTATTTTCTCATATTCAAACAACTTAGAACCAATACAGTTTTATAAGCAAGACCCAAAGCTATTACTTTTCTCAGCAACTCTGTAATAGGTCTTGGAAATAAGAATGATGAGAATTCTCTTTTATCCATTAAAGTAAAATTACCTTCATAAGCTCAGATCCAACCTAGCTTGGTAGTGACTTGAATAAGGCAAACCCTATAATTTTGGGGGTTTTTGTTGTGAGAAACTCTGGGTTTTTTGGCACACTACTTTTTCATATAAAACTTTGAAAAAAATGTTGCACGATAGTAATATTTCTTAAGGTTTTAAAAATATAATAGGCAAAATATTTTATATTTTACCTTATCAGTCTGCTTGAACTGTGATCTGGATGTCTCGTGTCTCGTCTTTAGGAGGCTGAGCTCTGTCTGAGCTGTCTTTAATGTAACCTAAAGAGGGGAGGTGGCAGCTCATGGAACACAGAACCCAGGCAGGACACATAATCTATATCGGGGCAACAAATAAACAACCCCAAACTAAAAATCCAAAACCTTCCACAGAGAAGTTCCTGTGCTTACAGACTTTCCACTCATTCTCCACAGAGAAAATAGGAAGGAGTGATGAAATTCTTGCTGGCTCAAACAGCCACCACTGGTGAGCACCTGACTTGAGCATGATATGCATTCATGAATCTCTGAATCAGTTATCCACTTCTGATCACTATTCCACTGGCTCACATTTATGATACTTTTCAAATGATGGAGTTTTGTATTTATTTTCCTGGTGTAGCACTGAACTATTCAAGTGTCTCTATTAGTCATCTTTAGCAATCCTTACCCTGCGCAAAGTTTTATAATGATTCAAAGTTTTATAATGAAGATCCATCTGCAACTAAATTTTGAGGTTGAACTGAGCTTCAGGAACCAGATCCACCTTCTACACACCCCTAGCACTCCTTCTCCAGTGCTTGTGCCCTTGTGCTGCTTCTTATTTAGGGTTTTTCTTACCAAAATCAATCCCATTTCTTTTTCCAGCCTCCTTGCCAGTCTTCAGTAGGAGTAATCTACTGAAAAAGCACATAGAGGAATGAACTGATTTTTACTGCTTAGAAAATAATGATGACTGAAATACTGATCCAGGTAGTTGTGTAAGGAACAGGGTGCTGAGATAGAAAGCAATTAACAAATGGTGGGATCCCCAGATCTTCCTTTTGGAGATGGTATCACATGTGATAGATCTTGGCCTTTTTTTCAAGGTGAAATGAATTTTTTAAAATAATGAAAATGGTTTGCAGCAGTGTTCTGCACTCCCACATGAATTATGGTGATGGTGTTGCAGAGTGCACAAAGCCTATAGTATGATTTACATTATCATTTGTATCTGTGAAAGCTCCAGCAGTATCTGCCTGCATAAATCAAGGGGTTTTCTCATACCATTAAGAAATTGCTTATTTCCTTCAGATATCATCTGAACAAAACTAGACCTTCTGCTTAGACAGATGCAGGAATGTCAATAATGGCAAGTCAGATATTGATTCTGGAGACAATTTCAATCACCTGGGGTCTTTGTTGCTAAAGGAGCCACTGAAATATGAGGACACGGAAAGATCTGTAGAAATTAAACACTCAAACATTACTGTTGAACAGCGTGGGTTGAACAGGGGGAAATCCCTACTGCTCACTGTAAAAGATCCATTTGGTGGAAGGATGGGTAACTGGGAGAGCAGGGCCGAGGACCATTCCCTGGTCCTGTGCAGTGTCCGGGGCTGTTTGATGCACATCATCCTCCCTGCCCTGTCTGTGTCCAGCAGGGCTGAGTCCGGCTGGCAGAGGAGAGGACACTCACCCCGAGGGCTGGGAAAGCTGACAGGCACCGGGGTTTCTCCTGGGAAAGCTGACAGGCTCTGGGGTTTCTCCTGGGGCAGCAGAGCATTCTGCTGCCTTGCACACAGAGCTCCTGTTGTAGGCTCTGCATGGTTCTTCCCTCTAAATATGTAATGCTGGTTGCTTTCCATTTGACGTGGCAGAGGAAAGACTTTAAAACCAACCAAACAACTCCCCCTAAACCAAGCGTAGCCTTCAGGAAAGGACATTGATTCACCTTCCGATGTAAACTGCCGTGGGTGTATGTGAGTATTTAACACAGAAAATGCAGTTCCCACTTCGAGGCCTGTTTCAGCATAGGGGTACCATCGATATCTGCATCATCTCCAGCAGCTCCATGTGTCAGGAAGTCAGAAGGGCTCTGAGCTGTCCCCAGACAGAAGACATGCTGAGAAGGACAGATTTACAGATACCCCGAGAATCACCTGTGCTTGCTGCACCATTTCCTCTCCAGGCAGCTGACAGTCTAGGCTGGAGGTATTCCTCCCTGTTCTTCAAAGGAAGCTATTTCTTGTTTTCAAAGATGATTTAAACAAGGTAATATTTCTAAAGGAACAGGAATTGCAGTGTTCTGCATCGCCACCCAGTGAGATTGAGAGAGAGTAATAATTGAGGGATGCAGAGTCAGGCTGGAACAAGAACTTGGGCTTTTTCTGTCAGCACACTGTTCTGGAGATTAGACTCAATTTAAATAATTATACGTTACGGGAAAGTTGATTGAATTTTGAATCCAAAGGATTTATAAATCCCTTTGTAATGAATGGTGCTGCACATAGATGAGAACCCCTGTGAGGCCTTCAGAGCACCCTGGACAATGCCTTAACCTGGAACATGGGCTGGGTTTAAGGCTGGCTGGGTTTTGTGGCCTTTTGAACAAAAGGGACCAGAAAATAGTTCAGTCCCAGAAAATAAGTGTGCCCAGCAGGGGTGGTTCTAATAAAACTGTCTAAATGAAAGCTTTTGTAGGGATCCTGCCTGAAAGTATCCAGGGATACCATCCAGCTTGCACCTTCTTGAAGTTCAGTCTGTGTTAAAGGTCACTAACTATTGCTGCTTTCTATCAATATTCACAGTGGTGGAAATGTGTCTGTTAAATTGTTCCCATTTACCCACTGGAAAAAAAAAGAATTTTCAACAAAGCTATGGGATGCTTGGTAGAGAAACTGGTATCTAGGCTGATGTAATGTCCTCTTCCATTCCCTTTCAAGTGCATGGGCAGACACATGGAGAAAGAAACAACTTTGTAATAGAAAAGTAAATAATTTCCGTCCCTGGTTGTCCTGATCACACACGACAAAGGGATTTTAATCTACATGCTTGCTAATAGCAAGGACTTTTACATTGTGGATTAACAACTTTTAAAAAAATCACAAAAAAATCCTGGAACCCCTTCAGTTTCCTCTCACCTGCCTTAATTATTCATTTTAATTCTGCACTGTAGATCAGGGTTACCTTGTTAGGTGCTTAATGAGGTTGAGAGCGCTCGCATGGTGTGGCCAGTGAAGGAGTTCTATCCAAATTTCCTAACCATTCTTCTTCCCTGCCTGAAGGCATTCTTACATTACTGGAGAATCAGAATGTCCTTCAATATGAGGGCAATCTAAAGAGTTCACAGCAGGAGGATTTACCACCATCTCAAAGAGGCTGATAAACTTCGATTTGTAAATTGTGTTCACCAGCTCTTAGGGGGATTCAGTTGCTGGATAACTGCTGTTCAGTTCTGGTGTGAATGGATGAACCTCTTCAGTTTCTGGTGCATGAACAATCAGGTTAAGAGACACTCAGATTAAAAACAAGCTGAAATTTTCTATTCTTTGCATTAGTAGACAAAGAATGACTCATCCATGTGTGCATCTGTAAGTTAGGAACATATCTTTAATCATTATTTGCCAGCTTATTTAATTAGATTTGAATTACACCTTTTTGTTATGGTTGCATTTTTTTCACTGAAGTTTTAATCTTTCTTGGAATTTTGGAAAATTGTTTTTGTTCTTAGTAGTAATATTTTTTTGCCTAAACTTTAAAGGCAACTTTAAGCAGAGAAATCTAATTTAAAGGTTTTATTTACTCTATAAACACTGTCCTTTGGGTTCTGACTCAGGATAATTCAATATGAGCACATGAAACCCATCTCTGTCTCCTACAAATGTGTATAGATCTATATTATCACAAATAGTTGCTTTGCTATGATCCTAAATCAAGATTAATACAAACTCAGTTTGCCTAATGTCAGCCTTAATCTTGGCTTTAATGAAGAGCTCTTCTCATTCTTGTTGGCAATTTCTACTGATAAAATTAAGCTTTTTTTTCACTGTGACTTAGCAGAATACAGCAGGATTTTCAAGTTTCCATAACGTGGTAGGAGAGATGCTGACTTTAAGGCTTGTTCAATTCCATTTGTTGGATGCCAGTTTGCCTGTGCCTCATAACGGTGGGGGAGAGGCAGGGGATGCTGGCCCAGCTCTTCCCTCTGCCAGGACAAAAGCATCTGGAGGAGTGTGCTGGGAGCTGAGGTGTCCCCAGGTGCCCCTTTTTCCGAGGAGCATGGAGCAGAGCAGAGTGGTTCCCTGTGTAACCAGTCAAATGGTTCTGCTGGGTTCCAGGAGGAAACCCTGTGGGCTTGTTTTGCATTGTGTCGGCTCCCCCGTTCAACAGCTCCCCACACAGCGGGAGGAGGTGGCCCTTGCTGGGCTCCGCAGTGCAAGGCACAGCCACACGACAGGGATTTAACACCTGCATAGCCAGCAGGGTTTTCCTGTGCCGGTAGAACAGAGGAGCTATCAGGAACTTGGCATCCCAGCGCTCTCTCCTTTCAGAAGGAAGGGATGATAACAGTGCCTGGGAGCAGCCCAGCACCAACCCACGAGGACATTTAGCTCACGAGACAAGGCAGTGGCTCAAGCACCAAACAACAACCTAAATGTGCGGGATTTTAGCACGGAGACTTGTTTTGGCTTGTTCACTGCTGAAAGCCCCCGCTGGGCTCGGTTAGCAGCGGCAGGATGCCGTGTGGTGGGGACAGGCTGCTGGCAGGGCCGCAGGGACAGTGGGACAGCGGCACCGGGAATGTGTGACTGGAGGCGTTTCTGAGGGATTCTCCTTTCGGCTGTTGATGTAACTCTGCCCTTCCCTGAATTCCCTTGTGATTGAATTTAAACCCCCATGGCCTTTCTGTGGCACACGATCTCTGTCACGCTCTGTGTTCAGTCACATCCTATTTCTGCACATTTTTCCTGCACTTGCTGTGACCTGTGCAGAGGGATGAATTACCAGCACACTGCTTCCTTAAGCTGAGCAATTACTTTGAATGAATATTACATGGGTTATGTGAAGATAGAAAGTGGGAATAAAGAGACTTGCTATGGAAACAGGGGTTTTTTTTTTTTTTCACTTTTCTTTTTTTGATGCTTTCATCTCTTATGCAGTGGGGATTACTGTGCTATTTATTCTTTATGGTGAAAATGTGACAGTTATGTCTGATAGATTTTTAATATTTTTCTTTATATTCCTTAGAAAGTGAGAAATGTAAATTACATTCCTGTACTATCTTTGGGTATTTTGTTTTTATTCTCATAATGTCTCCTTTCTCCAGGCAACAAGAATTAAGATGCTGTATTACGCCTGTCTCATTCACGCATTTTTTTCAGGTAAATTGTCTGTCCTTCTTGTTAGCTCATGTTCCACTGAGTATTTCCAGAATGGGGGTTCTGTAGAACTTTGCCAAGCCCTGCTGCCTACTGTCTCCAGTGTAGTGTTTAGAGCAAGAAAACTTTCAAAGCCCAACAGAAGCTTGTGGACTAACCTCTCTGTATCTTATTGAAGTGATTAATTTGTCTTCTATTTTCATTGACTGATCTCTGTGTTTCTGCACCAATTATTCACTTCTACACGTCTGTGCTGTGCCGTATAAAATATTCCCAGTATTGAGAATCAGGATTCCTTCAGCAAAGTATGTGTGAAAAAGAGCTACCTGACAAGCTCAGGGATCCACACTTTATCCTCTTGGTATTAAACGAGTTATAAAACAGGAAGGACAAATGCATCTCTGCACTGCTGACACTGAGCCAGCAGTTTCAGTCTGAGAGGAGGAGAGAGAACAGTGATATTTGTAATACCCTGCTAAATGCAAATAAGTTCTGTGTCTCTTTCTTCGGGAGACTGCTTCCCTGAGTCACCAGGGTTCATTTACATTTGGGTGACATCTACAAGAATTTTGCCAACACAGCTTATTACTGCAAACATTGTGTCAGTTCTGACATTTCTCTTTGCTGGCGAATCCCCAGAATGGCTCTGTTTGCTCTTGGTGGCAGACGTGGAGTCACACGGAGAGCCGTGCCAGCCTCAACCACTCCTGCCTCCCGCCGAGCACCATTCCCTGAGTTCTGCCTCCACAACCCTTTATGGCCAGGGTGGCAACAGAAACCTTTCCCAAAACCGTTTTACTCTGGAAGCAGGATCAGCACCTGGATCTGGCTCCTGGAGCAGACACGAGGCAGGTCCCAGGCCTTGTTTCTGGAGCAGAGGCACAAACACATCACCACGATGTGGTGGCAAATCTGGAGAAGGTCTGTGTGCCTTTCCTGGAATTGTTGGCAAGGACTAGGAGAAGCCTGGGAACAAATTTGCAGGAGAACTGTGAAATTGTTTATTCCTTTTCTTCAGTTGGATCAGCTCTAAAAGGGCATGCAATGAAATGGAATGAATGGAAACAAAGAATGCAGTCATTAGGTTAATGTTTAATGTTTTTAATATTTAATATTTCATGTGCTGTTATGTTTATGCAATAGATGTTTAAATAACAGTACCGTGCCTCTCTTGGAATTGGCTTTGCTGACAAGAGCTGTCCAAAATCCAAGTCTGGACAATGTTCAAACATATTTTCCTCAAGAGTCTCCTGACAAGATTGTGTTCACCATCCTGGTTGACTCCAGGCAGGATTACCTGGAGAGGACTTTCCATAGGCAGGATTATATACATGACTTTCTATAAAGCTGCTGGAGAGGGATGGAGATGATGAATCCCCATGGCCTGAGGTGCTCCCCAGAGAGGCAATCTGGGGCTTGGCTGTGGAGATGCAGCTCTTGGAACAAACAGAAACCTCCTGTTAACGTGAGCCTTAACTAAAATCTTCATGACAGAAATATTTTTAGCTTTTGTGTAGTGTTTAATTCCTCTACTAATAAAATGAGAAGTGTCAAGTTACATAAAACACAATTTCTTTGAGATGAAAGCCTCCCCTCATGTAACCCTTGGGACTGGGAGCAATAATTACACAGCTTATGATTCTCTTTGGCTTCAGTGGGGTGGATTCTTTGGTTCCCATGAAAATGTATGTTTAAACCTGAAGCAGAATTTTACCCTCTCATACTACTTTCTCATGGCTTCAGGAAAGTCTCTAGATAGAAAATACAGCCTAAAAGAAAGGAGATAGGTAAATTGAGACACTGAAAGACAACTCAAATCTTTGTGTGTTTTAGCTTCATGCTAAATGAGTGGCAGAGGACTGGACAAAGGGGAGATGAAGGCAAGAACATCTTAAGTGCTACAGGTCAGCACCAGTTTTCCAAGTGTATCTTCTGAGAAATGTGTGGTTAACCCTTGAGCAAAGGTCATACATTTGATCTCCTCTTCCAGCAAGGGAAATACTAGCTTGTTTTCTCAACTGGAACAAATCCATGCACTGCTTCTCAGGGCAGCTTCACCTGAGTACATGCAGGACAATGCTTTTGTTAAGTCCTAGAAGTGGTTCTACTTCCCATCCAAGAGGATTTAACAGCAAAAACCACCCTGAGTCAGGAAGATAGAGCACAGGAAAGAGAAAGGGAGAGGAAGAAAAATACAAGAATGTGGTTTTTTGTGTGGGGATTCTGATTGACTGAGACAGAAAGGAATAGGCAACTATATTCACACTTGCAATAAACTTTGAACAGTTCATGTTCTTTCCCATTAGGCTGAATTTCATGGTAGCTGCACATTAAATGCAATACTTTATGCCAGGGCTTTGCTTCCTAAATGCTAAAATTAAGCTCTCAGAGTAAGCTAGGAAGTAGCTATTTTGTCTTTGAAAGCCAGGTCAGCTCTAGAGGGTAAAAATTAACTAAATACTGGAGACTTATCCTGCAATATGGAATTTTTATTTCTTATTTTGACATTATTTTTTCTTTCTGAATTAATCAGTGTGATTCTAAGAATTTATTTCCTAAGTTGCCCCCGAATTGCATGCTGATGGGTTTTTTTCCTTTCCCCCCACCTTTATCTTTTTTACGTAGAGGGGACTTTCCATAGGCAGGATTATATACATGATTTTCTATAAAGCTGCTGGAGAGGGATGGAGATGATGAATCCCCATGGCCTGAGGTGCTCCCCAGAGAGGCAATCTGGGGCTTGGCTGTGGAGATGCAGCTCTTGGAACAAACAGAAACCTGTTAACGTGAGCCTTAACTAAAATCTTCACAACAGAATTATTTGCTATGCAGTGTTTAATTCCTCTAATAATCAAATGGGCAGTATCAAGCAATATTTTATTTTTTCTTTCTGCATGAAGCCCCTCCTCTGCAGAGCTGTGTGTATTTGTGTGCTGCACACATCAGCTGTGGTCAGCACCCACTGAGGGCTGGAATCCTCTCTGTGAATCACACACGGGGCTTCTCAGGCTGTTGTTGGTTTCTGTGATGCCCTAAGCAGCCTTTTGGGAGTTTTGGAGCTGTGGCTCAGCACACTGGACTGTTATTGTTACATAACTATAATGCCCAGGAGCCATGGCTGGGAAACTGCGTGTGTGAGGTGCTACAAAAAGAACAAAGATTCCCTCCTCCCACATTCTTCTTGTTTGATCCACCACTTGTTCAGGCTCTTCCTGCCAGGCTGGTTTGTGGCAATAGCACAGATGTTTTCCATCTTGCAGCAATATGCTGAACATATGATGGAAATCTATCCTGGAATACAGCCCCCCTGCAAAGTCCACTCGTACTCTCAGTAGGCACTGTGGATGTTGATTTTGAGGACCCAAGTTTTTCCTCTGTTCCTTTCCTGAAAATTCACTTTATCTTGGCTGGCTACAGAGCTTTTTCTGCACATGCCTAGGTCTGAAAGGTTGTGTAAGACACTGTGAATCCTCTTTGTTTTACAAGCACCATTCTGTGTGTAAGCCCTGGGGAATCTCTCTCCTTGTCTCAGACAGAAAACATGGGATACCTTTGCCATTTGCTCATGACTGAACAAACAGCACTGCCAGAGGCCCAGTGTGACCAGACTGCCCACAGCAGTGGTGGATCTCAAACCCCCTGGCTCCATTCCTGCCCACAGCAGTGGTGGATCTCCTCAGAACACTGTGGCTTCGTTCTCACAGCTGGGGGCCCGAGATTTCCATGAGTTTTATGATAGTAAAAGTGGTGTGATACGGCTGAGAAAGAGCTGCCAGCGTTGGTTTTCCCCTTTTCTTGGTGCTTATTTCTGAACTCCTTTCTTAGCATCTCTTTTTGCTTTGCCCTTCTCATTTCTGAGATCCTGCATGGATGATACAAAGCAATCTCTTATCTAATGAGTGCTGAGGCCTCCTGGTCACTGCTATAGACACCACTGAATCTGATTTTATCAATGCCAGAACAAAGGGTTTGATTCCCTCCCGAGGCCCAAGAACAGGAATCCAGGATATTGGATTAGGCACTAATGGCACAGTGGGCAGGAGGTTTTTGAAAATAATTTCCCTTTCCCTCTGTCATTAATCTGCTTCCATGGCTGATGAGCTGCCAGTGTTTTGAGATGCAGATCTCATGAATATTCCTTAGTGACAGGCCAATCCAGAAACCCCTGGAGTGAATGCACAGTGGGCACATAGAACAGACTGAGGAACTTGGCCATTTATTTCTCTGTTTAAAGAAAAAAGCTTTTCTCACACCAAGACCAAGAGCTGTTGGACTAATAACCTTTTAATGGGTATACACTGGGAAAGCTTTTTGTTTTCAAACCTGCACAAAACACAAACTTGCATGTTTTGGGATTCTATAATCTGAATTTAGGGTTTTGTTTAAGGGCCTGAATGTTCACACCACAGCTGCTAGTTTCAACCTAAGTTCCGTCAGAGAAGATCTAGTCCAGTCCAAAGCAAAACCCCACCATGCTTCTGTGATTCATTTTTAAGAACTCCAGCACTGACAGGAATGATTGACCAGTTTTCAGACTGATGGGGGAGTTTTCTTGTGGCAGTAGGAAATACATCCCTTTGTTTTACTTTGGTGACTGTATTTTATCCCAGTTCTCTGGGTGACTGGTCTGTTCTGTTAGTTGATAGCTGAGACTGAATTGCTGGGGTTTTTTTCCAAATAAAATGGCACAGGGTCAGCTTCCCTGGGAATCCCTGTACAGCTGTAGTCCACCAAAAATTCCATGATCTCAAAGGCTAATGACAGATTTGCTTGTGAGTAGAATCAAAAAGTACCTAAGTCCTGCTTGTAGGCATTTACTGGGGGCTGATTTGTTTTTCAGAAGCATCAGAAATGTTTCTCATTTTCCAGTTTCATGTATGTTTGAAAGTAAAATTATTGTACAGAGTTTTCAACAGGGTTCCAAAAGATAAAGGAGTTCTTTAAGGTGCTGCATTTCCATCAGTTGCCATTACTGTTTAAAATACAAATGTTTTTATAAGTGCTGTTTCTGCTTTACAGAAAGGTATTTGGGTTTCTGGAAAGCCAGAGGTGGGGGAAAGAACTGGAACGAAATTGAAGTAGAGCAGACCAAAATAACACAGTAAAGCATGTTATCAGCATTGAAAGGCTTTTTGACTTTGATAAATATTCCAGATAATGAATTTAAGAGACAGAGCTGTGCACACCGCGTGGCTGTATCACCATCCGTCTGGCACTGTAGTTAATTGATTCTATCACAAAATTGCTTTGCTAATTAGATGGAAAGCAGCCTGGTAGTAGCACTTGGAGGGTTCTCGGCGCGGCCTGTTGAGTGCTGTGCAGTATTTGTGTGTCCAGTCCTTCCATGAGAGGCAGGGATTGTGATCCCAATGGCACCTCGGGACACTCCCCTCTCTGTACAGTACAATGTGTGGACTTCCTGTGCTCACACATTTTTAGGCTGAGGAAGTAATCTCAATCTTTTTTTTAGTCAGGGTCAAGCTGTCAGCAAGAAAAGATGCTGGTGAACATCTTCTACCTGATAGTTTTTCCCCTTTTGTTGGAGGTTACTCTCTCTGTAATTCTTGAGGTTCACAAAAAACTTCCTGCAGGGAAGCTGCAGGGAAAATCCAAGGAGCTGATTCAGCCTCCTATTCAAATACAAAGTTGTCCTTCCTGGCTGGTAATGAAGAACAACTTTGACAAGGGCTGTTTTCACAGACAGCTCAAAAGGTTGGATATGGCTTTATTCTGCTATATTATTTTAGTACAGAAATTATTTACTTCTAACACACCAAAAATGGAAATTTTAACCTATGTATGCACTAGTTTTACATTATGATTTATTATGAGAATTATAAACTTCCAGCCCAGTGGAAAGTAGTTTCAAAACATCTGCTTAGCATCCATTGAGGCACTTGCAGTCAAGGAACACCATATTGTGTGGCAGAGATTTGGACTACAGGTTTTGTTTGGGTATTAAAAAAGCCAAAACAGCAGCTGTCTTTTTCCTCCTCCTTTGCAGTTAATTCATCATAACTACAGGGAGTAATAGGTCCTGCTGCACCCTCCTAATGTGAACCAGAAACACACAGAGCAGTGGGAGCACTGCTGGCTACCAGCACTGGGATTCAGAAAATATTGTGTCAGGTTTTGTCCCTGAAGAAACAGCAATTTAGCAGAAGATTCCTATTCCCACTGGGAATTCATGTGTGTGAATGTGGGGGATGCAGAGGTGGCCTCTAAATAAATGTGGGGAGATGATGGCCATAGGGTTTTAGTACTGACAGTCTGATAGCTGTAACTTTACACTGTGCTGCACTTGCCTGTTGTTAAAAAACAAGTTTACAGTCACTTAAAGCCATTTAGCAAAAGATTTTTAGGTTGTTGAAATAATAACATGACAATAAATTTCATCTATCTATCTACCTACCTACCTATCTACTCCTGTTTTATCTATATAAAATCCTTTTCAAGTAAAAAAAGGTGACAATCCCTATGTCTCTGAAAACCTTGAAATAAATAAACAACAGTCCTATGTGATAGATCTATTTGCGTTTTTAATCCGTGTCCTTAAGCAGCATGAGAAATTGTCCAAGGACACGCAAATAATGGATAAGTGATATGACTGACACAAGCTTTAAAGGTGTCTATTAATAATGATTCAACAGAAAAAAATGCTATAAGGGAACTATGCTCCCTTCTTGGTACTTGGTTTTTATTTCATATGGGTTTCATATGAAGTAGATTAAGTTTTTCTTAGCCAAAATAAAAAGAAAATTAAATTTCTGAATCAAGATGCCATTAACTGTAAAGTAAATGTAACAAATTTAAGATGAGAAAGAATAATAACTAATATGTAAAAGGTATTTTCCTGCATGCTTTATGGCTCATGGATGTAGTACTTTAAATGACTGTTGCCTCAGTGGGCAACAAAAGGTGCTTGGATCATGCCAGGAAGTCCTAAATCTCCTAAAATGTATTAGGATGAACCAAGTATATCAAATATACCAAATACCAAATGTATTCTGAAGGAACCAAGGGGTTTTCTACCCTATGGGCTGAATGCTTAGATGTCGGCATTACAAAACCAGAAAGTTATCAATAAGAACAGTGAATGATTCAAGTGGAGTGCCTCTATCCTGCACACAGATAGGAGAGAAGTAATAAGTATGATACATACATATGATATCATTCCCGATATATTATTTATATAATTATACACCTTATATAGTGTTACCTATACATTAGTCACAAAGGTGGGGGTTTTATACACAACCATTGCAAGTGCTCTGTTGGTTTGGAGCTCTTAATGACTGTAACGTGTTCAGAGCAAACCTGTGAGTACTTCACTCTTATTTTGTCAGCTGTCATTGGTGCAGTTTTTTATTAGCACTGAATTGACAGCTTTGCATTTAGAGAAAAATATATGTACATATATTAAGGAGATTGTTGCCAGTCACTACTTCATGCACACCTTTATAGAAGGGCAGAAAAGAACACAGTCTGTGTGCAATGTAAATTGATTAATGGTTATCATGGGATCCTGGCAAAATGCAAGATCATCCAAACTGTTGTGTTCCCATTAAACCTTCCACAGCCACACCCAATATATTCTCTCAGAGGAAAAACCACAACCCCATGTCTAGCTGTAATCTCTGCCGGTTAGGTTGTGAATTCAGAGTGTAAGAACCTGAGATCTTGCCTAAATTCAGGTCTTATGTTCCTCACATGGACATTAACTGTAAACCTTAGGAATTCTCAATATAAAGTCATAATGTTTTGTGCTCCATGGATCTGAGCCAGATGCTGCTCTGTTGTCAGTGTTGTGTGGGGCTGGAACTGCTCTGGGAAGAGTGGGAGCGGGTGGTGCTGAGCTGGGATGGTGGTGAGGACCTGTTGTCCACACTGTGCATGTCTGGAGGGTTTTACCTTTGCATTTTACCTCCGTGTATCTCATGCCCATTCAAGGATGGGGTATGCTAGACTGACTCCTGAATGTCATTTTGTGGGTTACTTTCACCTGAAGTGTTTTTACAGTCCACTCTGCCATTGTAACTCCTGGTCCTTCTGCAAAACTGAGGCCACGTGTAAAATGTCATGGTAACTAAAATCCACAAGTCTCCACGTACTTCTAATAGTGACAGCATGTGATCAGTGCTATTTGTAGTGTGTAGAATACAGGTCTAAAAGTAGTTTGTCCCCTTGGATGTTGCTAGTCACAAAATAGGTATGCTAAAAGGAAGGTTTCAGTGTTAAAACTGTAGCTTGACATTAGCATGTAAACATAACAAACACAAAGCAGGAATGAAAAAGCTGAGGTGGTTACATCTCCAAGTGCTTGTAAACAGCAGCTGCTGAGATTGCAGCACCCTTGTGTTCATCAGAGGTCTTCCAACACCTCCAACTCCTTTGCAACAAATTTGGTTTTAAAACAAATGGCTAAAACTATCCGCACTCTGTATAAAAAGTACCCCATGACTCCATTAAATATACTGGATATCTCTGACCTGACAGTAATTCTTCCCTCTCCCCTGGCCAAGCCTTGCTTGAATCAGCTGTGGGATGGTCTGGTTATTCACATTGCACTTCCAGATGCAGAGGCCCAGCCAGCAGCCACTGCTCTGCAGAGCTGCCAGTGCCTAATTGTTTCTGGCAATGGCAACTGCCTTTCTTAGGCTTTTTTTCTTCCTTCTTTCCCCTCAAATGGCATTTCAGAGCAGTAGCTTTCATAATACATTAGCTTAATGCACTCTGAGCTTGACCACATCTTCCATTACTGCTGCTGCCTGAACCACACATCGTCCTTGAGCTCAGCATCCAGTATGAATGATTTAGACACAGGAATAAATAAGGCTCTAAATATCCATGTCCTTGCAGCAGCAAACCCAGATCAAACCTATTGTTCAGAACAGCATATTGCTACAGACACTGAGTTGGTGAGCAGATAGACTCACATTCACAGAAAGTGTAGGGTAACTCACTTGAGCAGAGTTTGAAGGACATGTGGACTCTGCCACAGTCCCCCTTCTAGTGACAGCACAGCCGGTGTAAGAGGCAGAGGCTGTCACCACAATGTGGTTCTTTTTTACTCAGCAGAATGCTCAGTTCATCTGAAAGGAGGAGAAACAATAGATGATTGTGTAACAAGCAATTCCTTCCTGAGCAACAAAGCCCCGCGTCTCCTCAAAGTCAATCTTGCTGCTTTTGAAAGCCCCGGCTGGATGAAAGCACTGTCTCTTCCCTGTCAGACCTGAAAAGGGTCTCGGACTGAAACAAATACTTCATGTCCTGTTGTTCTGGTCATTTAAATTGGGTTTGAGCCAGATGAGGTCTAGGGGAAGCACACCAGAGAAATCACAAGGCTATGGTGTCTCTGAGCCTTCTGGCTGTCTTACGTGCTCGAACATCCAAACCAAAACAATCCATCTGTGCCCGAATTTAACACACAAAATGGTTAGATGGGAAGAAAAAGAGATCTGTTACCTTGCATATACCTGAAGGACTGGATAAAGACCTCCTTAGCTGTAAGTACAACTCTGTCATGGTCCCTTTCCAGTTGGACAATTAAGGGTAGGAACTGAGTCTGACAGAGTGGGGAGGGATTTTTTCAATACTCTCAATAAAGCCTTGGGTGAATTTATGGAGACATGAAATGCTATCCAGTAGGGTATGCAACTCTGCCTGAAGGGGAAGATGGCAGTGTCCCCAATTTATAAACATCACCAGCATTGACATCACACTGCCACAGCAAATCTCAGCTCGGGCACTTGGACCTGGCAGCTCTGCCACCTACCAGGATCATTGTGTACCTTCAGAACATCGTGGTGCACCTCCCAGGTGGCCTCTGCATTGCTGGCAGGGATCCCAGACAACTGGAGGTAAAAAGGCACGGAATTCCCAGCAATTAAAGCAATGGGAGTTCCTGTCTGGGTGTGGGTTGTTTTGTTTATTTGATTGTGGGGTTTTTTAAGGGCGTTGTTTGTTTGTTGCTTTGTTGGTTTTGAGGTTTTTTTAGAGTTAAATAAATAATAGAAGCAGCAGCTAAGCAATGATACTTTGTGGTGCTAAGGGCAGTCCTTGTGTAAATGGGAACTTTCGTTGATGTTGGACTGGTTGCACAGTCATTGCAAATGTCAAAAAGGAAAATGATGCAAAGAGAAAAAATAATTTATTAGGAAATTTATTGGAGTAATTGGAGGCCAAGCTTTCAAAGCATCTGAGGACAGGGACTCCAAGGAGGATTTACAGAGAAGTCCACCTCTCCTGGAGGGGTGCTCTGCAGAAGCTATCTGGGCATCTGCTGGGTTTTTAGGTGCTTGAACACACAGCACAAACAGGATCTAAACCAAACCTCCCCCTAGTCTTCCCTGAGAGGTTTCTTGATAGGCTGCTTGTAGCAGCTTGATGAGATGCCCTCTAAAAACTAAAGCATCATTTTATTTATTTGCTAGGGAGCAGGTTTGGACTAGACTCTGTGTGTTTACAATGCAGGTGCATAGGAACTATGCATCTATTGTTTCTTAATCTATTATTTGAAGTAGGGAAGTGTGAGTTGGGAGAAGCTGCTTGAAATTAAAGCATTAAGTCAGTTGGTACAGTGGAAATTAATGACTTGGAGTTGTCAGCCTACATCCTCACACATGAGGATGAGAAACTGTCAGGCTTGGAGAGAAATGGATCCCTTCCCAGTGCAGATTCCAGCCTAATAAATTAAAAGGTGAAGAAATTATTCTGGATGTAACAAATGATTTCAAGCCATCATAAAATAAATTGATGGCAGAAAGATGCTGGATATTACTTAGTAGGGGAGAGGAACAAAGGATTCCAAGGTGTGGTTCTGGAGGTATAGGAGCATCCTTCCTTTCTGCTCAGCTGGAGTCATTAAAACATGAAGTGCTGTGTGGAAAACTCAAGGGAAATACGGGGTATGCCCTTAAGGAAGAGAAGATGGGAACCTCTTTGGCACCTTCAGAAAACATCCACACTTACGGAAAAAATAGAGTGAAGGAAGAAAAGAGCAGATTATCCAGGGATTAAATTTTGCTGTGCACTTAAGAGAAGAGGGGTCAACTGCAGTGTGTCTCCCTCACTGTCTGGCACCACAGACCTACCTTCCTTCTGTCATTCTTGACAGAGAAGAGAGACTGAAGTGCAGTAGTAGGGTAGTGGATGTTGGTGCTTGGATCACTAGCACTTCTCGAGGCATCCCACAAGTGGCAGGGGATGTCCTGCTGTGCTGTGCACAAGTCCTGGTGCAGATCTGTCAGGCTGTCTCTTCAACTCCCTGGCATCCTGTACCTCTCCAGGACACCAGCTCCCACCAAAGCTGGAAGCACTCTCCTGTCTTTCTGCACGTCTCAAATCTGGGACAGCCAGGAGCACTCCTGAGGGTACTTGCACAGACCCCAAATCACCCAGTTTCTTCCCTGGTTTGGACTGAGGCACTGGGCTCCACCCATGCCTAGGGATGTGCAGTTATGTTCCTGCTGCTGATGTGCTCCCTGTCCTTGGGAATGGTGTTCATGCCTCTGGACAACTGCACTAAACTGGCTGAGTTTGGAGCGGGAAAAAGACAGGATTTGACTGCCAAGTCTGCAGCAGTGCAGAGAGCATTTTATTCTTGCTGTGTACAGAAAGATTTCCTTGTTTATGAGTAGAAGTTTATTCAACCTTTCACTGTCGTCCTGGGGTCTCAGGGTGCAGCTCTCAGTGCTGGAGTCAGTGGCAGCACAGCTGGCAGCCAGCTGTGCTCTTCTGCTGTCCCCAAGCCAAATGCTGGGGAGCCTCCCGAAGTGGTTCTACTGACTCCAGGATGAGAATTTTCTGCAGTTTTCTCTTGTGGGAGGTGTCTCCCTGTGCCTGTCTTAGGGGGGTTTTCATGCACAGAGAGTTGCAGTAAGAATGCTTCCATTCCTTCTTGATTTGGTGAGAGAATTCAGTTCAGTTAGAATAAGTTTGTAGGCTCTCTAAAGGTTCTAAGACAGGAATCTTAGTACTGGATCTGAAAATGCTGTCTGTATATTTTAAAGCTTTGGTTTTTGTCATTCATGCATGCAAATGAACATTTTACATATCTCTGGACATTCCTTGTGCTCTTAAATATAAAAGCAGGGACATAGTTGAACGGGACTGTCGTAAATACCTAATATTTGAATACATAACTATAGAGTCACTAAATAGCTGGAAATAACTATCTTTTTGTCATATGTGATATGTTCTGGCAATCTGGATAATTGACTGAATAATCGGTTGGTTTGTTTGTGTTTACTTGTGTCTACAACCAGTTTCCTCAGAGATAAATCTCAGAAGTGCTGGGAAGGAGGTGGAGGAGGCAGGCACATGCAGAAAAGGAAGGTAGTTTGCATAGAACCATTTTTCTGCCTTTTTATTTCTCTGACAGTCTTTGGACCCCTTCATTTAAGCATTTGAAACAGTGACTGAGGTTTATGGCTGCCTATTAATAATTTATACTCATCATCATTATTTTCTAGAGATAAATCTGCCTTTTTATTCTGAAAACCAACCAACCATCCAAACACAGCTGACTAAAACCTAGAAACACTTTCCAAAGAAAATCCAATGTTTCTCTTAGAAAGAAACATCTACAGCAACAAAGTAAAAACAAGTTCTATTTCTGACTAGGAGGTTCTGTTAAACACTGGCCCTGTCAGCCGACCTTGGCTCTCTGTGGTTGAAGTCACTTGGCTCCATCCCTGAGTGTCCTCTTGCCTGGACTTTGCTGGTGTGACTTTTCCCCTTTGTCCTGGACTAGAGCAGGATTCTCCAGGCACAGCCGACTCGGTGTGGGCAGAGCTGCAGTCCTGCTCCTGAGCCTTTGCCCTTGCTTAGGAAGTTCAGTGTTTGGAGAGCAAACAGGTCTGGTACCTGGCCTACATGAGTTCTGTGGAGCTGAAGAGTTCACTGTGGAGTCTCCTTCCTGTGGTACCTCCAGACAGCCTGGGATAACTCTGGTCTCTCCACATTCGCTGTAAAAGCATCCCATGAGCCACAGTTTGGTTTCTGGCTAATGCCTGCCTGGGACTGTGTTAGTATTATCTGTTCCTGTCAGTGGAACTTTCAGAGTCTAGGCATTACAGGAATTAAAGCTGAGAGCCCTTGTGGAGAAGACCAGAATGTCAGGCCTGGCTGAACTGGACTCATTTAAGGCCAAAGGAAAACCATGGTCTAAACCACTTAATTCTGTAGGCACCTTCTTGGAATGAGAGCAACCCTCAGACCCCTCCGAACTGTTTGCTGCAATTGTTCTATCACAGAACTCTGCTGATCCAAACCCAAAGCAGCACAAAGCTGTCCTGCCATGAAGTGCTGGGAAACATCACTTTGAGCATGATGTAAACCCAGCATTTCTGTGGGAAAATAATCTCAGCATTCTTTTTGCAATATTGACCTGTAACAGCAGCACACCACAGGGATTTTCTTGCCAAGTTCACCTAACAAATGAGGAGACTGCCAATGTAGCTATACCAATGTAAACATTTTTGTACTGCTATTATGTATTTTCTGTGACTTGGGTGATGCCAGTTGGGCATCTGTTAGGCAGTGGCTACGAATTTTGCAGTTGCTCTTCAGCCTAACTTTAAAGTGGATTTTGAGGAGTTTAGGGGTTACTGGGCAACATGAAAGACAACACTTGGCATTTACTTGGTTTTGCACTGTCTTCACCTTTACCAACCAAACTCTGCTCCCAGTTACCAAAGTTACCTTAGAGGTAGATCCTACAAATCCCTACTGTTGACAGAAGCTGGTTCTGACTCTATGAATAATTTCTCCAAGTTTGCTGTCACAGTAAGTTGTGACAGCAAATATTAAATGGGGCATGAGCTCTAGTCTGTGAATGATTGTAGCTGTCTGACTTTTTTGGTCCTCTTTGTATGTTCCAAAGTAAATTAAGGGAACTTCTTTTCTGTCCTTCCTTTAAACTTCACATTTAATTGTATGATTTCTCAGGCATGATGGGCATGAACAGTGTTACAAAGTCACTGTCTAATTATAACATTGCAGCACAGCTTTTCTTGAGCTGCAGTCCTTGCTCCAAGAGGGCTCTTGGTGGGTTTAATTGTTGTGTGTGTATTTTTATCATTATGCATTTTTCCATCCAAGACACTGGACACGCTGCCCTGCTTCCCTGCATGCACATGGTTTTCTGCCAAAATAGGACCAGTGACACGAGGATAATTGGCTCCTATAATGCTGTATTTCCTTTTCAAAAAACCTTCATGTAATCACTACAAAAGCCGGTCATAAAAAGGAGCGCAGAAGGAAGTCAAATGTCAGGAATTGTTTTATTTCAATGACTGGAAGTAATTTTTAGCAACATTTGTTTCACTAGTGAGTGCCAAATGATATAAATTTTGACTGATGTCAGTGTGCTCCATTTGTCAATTTGATAGTTTGCTGTTGTGGGAGAAAATGCTGAAAAGGAGGATTTAAAAAAAAAAAAGATAAAATATTGAAGTACTTGTACCTGCCATTAAATTTTACGGGCCTCTATTTCCGACAGTTCTGTCATTTCTGTGAGTTTTGTCTGTCTAAAGATGACAAGGTTAAGGACATTTCTGTTAACTCAGTTTTTTCTCAGTCAGGAAGCTATTTCCTTTTTAATGGGTTGATGTTTATCTGCTAGAGAACTTTAAATATAATATTCCTGCAGCTGTACATGACTGCAAAGCATGCCAATAATGCAGTTTAAAAAAAAGAATAAGAGATTACTTACGGAGATTGGAATAATTGCTGCCTATTCCAATACTGATGGAGCTTCCAGAGATGAGAGGAAGATGGAAGAAAATAACTAAAAAGGGAAAAATGAAGAGAAAGGTCCTTAGTAGCAGTTCGGTTTTGTTTTGTACCAGATGTGAGCAGAAGACACGCTGAGTTAACGTTCACCTGCTGTCTCTGGGCAGGATTGCACATCTCAGACCCTGAGTGCACACACAGATGTGGCTAGAATCGGGGGGAAAACTCCAAACAAGCTATTGCTTCATACTTCCAGGAATCCCTCCTGTCCAGGAAATGATATCGATGCCTCTTAAAACCCAAACCCCACGTATAACCAACAACGTGTTATATAAATATGCTAATTATTGTTAAGTCATTCACCAGTCTCTGAAACAGGCACCTACCATTGTAAAACCAAATAACTTCCCCGATTTGTTTGAGTGCAGCTTAAATTCATCAGGCGTGTGTGTGCCAAACTGGGTTGGCATAAATTTAGTCTAAAATTTGATACACATACTCCCCCTATGCACTTAGGCTTTAATATTTATAACTTGCTCTTCAAAGATTTATATTTACAGGCAACAAAATGCACACGAGTAAAACGTGTCCTAAATAACCAAATCTTTAGATTTCTTAAAAGTTGGGCTCATTTGCGACTGCAGCCGGATTTAAAGCCTGGTTCCCGAGAGTCGCTCGCTGTGTCACAGCCTTTGCTCGGGGTCTCGGCGCTGCCCTGCCCTGCCCTGCGCTCGCACCGCGGCCACGGCCGGTATCAAGCTTCTCCCTTTTCGGGAGGGGGGCCCGGCCAACACAAAGTTTCGGGCAGGGTCCTTTGGGCTGTGGGACCCCCGCCCCCGCGGCTACGGCCGGGAACACAGGCGGCTCCCGCGGCCCCCCAGAGCCCGTCTCACCCGGCACGGCTCCGACAGCCTCACCCGGCACGGCTCCTGCTTTACCCCGGCACGGCTCGGTTTCTGCCTTTTACCCCGGCACGGCTCACGCCTTTCCCCAGCTTGGCTCTTGCCTTACCCGGCTCGGTTCAGCCCCTTCCTTACCCCGGCTCGGCTCAGCGCTTGCCTTTCCCCGGCTCGGTTCAGCCTCTGCCTTTCCCCGGCTCGGTTCAGCCTCTGCCTTTCCCCAGCCTCTGCCCTACCCCATCTCAGCCGCTGCCTCTCCGCAGCCCGGTCCAGCCC